>VZTQ01005718.1:829150-1000691 GCA_013400755.1 Pelecanoides urinatrix
TTATAGGAATTACTATAGCAGGAACCACCTGAACCAACGGAGGAGAAACCTTACAAGAAGAAGAGCAAGCGCAGCAGTGACCCGACCTGAGCTGGCTTTGGTGCCCAGTAACTCCACGCAACACATCACCTCTCCTGTCCTGAGTGACCACCATAACAGATGGAGCCCAGAGTCGTGGACTAAATGAACGCAGTGGACATTTTGTGGACATTTATGGATATTTTATGGACATTTTACAGGGGTGGTCTATAGACTAATATCTGTGGTAGCAGAGGATGGTTTCGATCCATCGACCTCTGGGTTATGGGCCCAGCACGCTTCCGCATGCTCTGGCTCTCAGCTCTCTGTAGGTTATGCAGAAGACAAGCACATTATTGAGGCTGGCTCAATATTAGCAAAAAACCTTCACAGCTGGAAAAAGTTAATAAGAGAAAATCACCACAAAAACATTGGAATTACATGAATCTTTTGGATAAAGTTTGATTTTTCCCATTTTTACATTACGCAAATTATAGTCTGTGTGAAACCTAAGACATGATAACCTAAGACAAATAATAATTTAGACACCTTTCCTGATTAAAATTACATGTCATCTGATTTCTGTCCATACTAAATCATCCAGCAAATCTTCCCTTCTCCCTATTACTCATGAACTGAGGGATGAAATTTTGCATCTTAGTTTGGTGCAGAGATGAATTTGGTCAGATTACTGTGGAGATAAGGGGACAGTTGAGGATGGCTGAATCACCAGTCAAAAACTCACCTACACTCGTCACTTAACTGAAGATCTAAGGTCGCAGAATTTCAAACTTTCCTGATCAAGCAAGGAAAAAGGTTTTTTTTCTGCTCCCATTTAGGACATGGGTCTTTCCTACCACAGAAAAGAAAAATCTAACAACAAAGTACTGATGCAGAATTCAGTTTGAAAGAGTATATGATTGTATGCATGAAGTCAGCAATCTCTGATAAAAACACACTGAGGCAAAAGGTTAGCAGGTTAGGAAATGTGACGCCCATCTACAAGAAGGGCCAGAAGGAGGATCTGGGGGACTACAGGCCTGTCAGTCTGACCTCGGGCTGGGGAAGGTCATCTTGAGTGCCATCACACAGCACGTACAGGACAACCAGGGGATCAGGCGCGTGCAGCACAGGTTTATGATAGGCAGGTCCTGCTCGACTAACCTGATCTCCTTCTGTGACCAGGTGACTCACTTAGTGAGTGAGGGAAAGGCTGTGGACATTGTTCATCTGGACTTCAGTAAAGACTTTGACACTGTCTCCCACGGCATTCTCCTGGAGACGCTGGCGGCTCATGGCCTAGACAGGTACACTCTTCGATGGGTAAAAAACTGGCTGGATGGCCGGGCCCAAAGAGTTGCGGTGAATGGAGCTAAATCCAGTTGCGGTCGTTCACGAGCGGTGTTTCCCAGGGCTCAGTTTTGGGCAAGTTCTGTTCAATATCTTCATCAACGATCTGGACGAGGAGATTGAGTGCACCCTCAGTAAGTTTGTAGACAACACCAAGTTGGGTAGGAATGTTGATCTGTTTGAGGGTAGGAAGGCTCTGCAGAGGAATCCAGACAGGCTGGATCGATGGGACGAGGCCAATTGTATGGGGTTCAACAAGGTCCTTGGGCCACAACAACCCCAGGCAACACTACAGGCCTGGGGAAGAGTGGCTGGAAAGTGCCCAGAGGAAAAGGACCTAGGGGTGCTGGTTGACAGTGTGCCCAGGTGGCCAAGAAGGCCAATGGCATCCTGGCCTGTATCAGGAATAGTGTGGCCAGCAGGAGCAGGGAGGTGATGGTGCCCCTGCACTGGGCACTGGTGAGGCCGCACCTTGAATCCTGTGTTCGGTTTTGGGCCCCTCACGTCAAGAAGGACATTGAGGTGCTGGAGCGTGTCCAGAGAAGGGCAACGAAGCTGGTGAAGGGCCTGGAGCACAAGTCTGATGAGGAGCGGCTGAGGGAACTGGGGTTGTTTAGTCTGGAGAAGAGGACGCTGAGGGGAGACCTCATCACGCTCTGCAACTACCTGAAGGGAGGTTGTAGCAAGGTGGAGGTCGGTCTCTTCTCCCAAGTGACAAGCAATAGGATGAGGGGAAATGGCCTCAAGTTGCGCCAAGGGAGGTTTAGATTGGATATTAGGAGAAATTTCTTTACTGAAAGAGTGGTCAGGCCTTGGAATAGGCTGCCCAGGGAAGTGGTGGAGTCCCCATCCCTGGAGGTATTTAAAAGACGTGTAGATGAGGCGCTTAGGGACATGGTTTAGTGGTGGACTTGGCAGTATTAGGTTTATGGTTGGACTCGATGATCTTAAGGGTCTTTTCTAACCTAAACGATTCTATGATTCTATGATAATAAGAGTACTGCTCTGCAAAAATCTAGCATTTTCTACCCCTGTTTTTTTTACATGCATATTGTCATTTATTGTGCTCTTGTTTTTAATCAAGACCACAAAGTTTTCATATTACATAGTGTAGCCAAATAAAACATCAGTATTTTTAACTGGAGGAATTCACTCACTTGGGTGGATTTTCAGCATTAATGTTAGATTAACAGTAATTGCCTAATGATCATGAAAGGATGACAAGGAAAACAATTCTGTAACAAAAGTTGTAACAGCTCGTGTTAGTAGGAAGACTATTGGAAATAACACTCCTGTTTCAGAGTTTGATGCAGTCTGTAATGGTTACAGACCGTGGAGGGAGCGGGGATAATCAGCGCTGCTTCCTGTAAGATTTTTTGCTTGATCCTCTGAAAGATCTAGTGCTGCTACTTGGGTCTCCAATTTGAGTTTTTGTATGCAAATGCTTATCCAACCTTACCAAAACTATTGCAGTGTTCAGATGCATGGAGTAAGTTCATCCAGAGATTTGCCTGGTGAGGATGAAGGATGGTTTGCACCTCCCAGCCATTACTCATCTGCTACCAGTCTGAGCGGGAACTCAGCTCTCCAAAAGCCTTTACAACGCTTTTTCACCATCAAAACCCCATTCAGTGGCTTTTTGTAAACACAGTTTTTGCTCAAGTTTTGGAAACCCTCACCCAAAACAAAACCAGGACTTGACTTTGGCAGAGTGAGCTGACACAGTGGTGATGAGTAAAGGGTGGGATGTGAAGTGTCAGGAGCAAAATCTCAGGTGGATCCTTGTGCCCAGAAGTGTTCGAAAGCCCAGGTGGAAGATGACCATTCCAGGGGACTCTCAGCACTGCAGTCAGAGCCCAACTCAGAGTATCCCCATTTCAGTCCAAAAACAACTATGCCTGAATACTGAGTTCAAAGTACTCCAGATTCATTCTCACAAGTAACTACCATGATTTAAAATAAATAATATGATCATTGGAGATGTTCTGAAGTTAAAGAGCTACCCAACATCTGTTACTTTTACCACTGTGTTGGGAACACAGCGCCTGAAGTTAAAATAATTTTTCTCCACAGTGGTTAGAGTTCAGGGCAGGGAGGCTCATTGCTGATGTGCGCTTCCATCATTTTGGACTATTTCCAATTTTCAGCTCCTGTTTAGACCTCTTCATTCACCCTGAATTATTGAAAACTGGACAATTAGTCCATCATTGCTTGGAAAAACTAGAAGGTTTTCTATGTTTCTTTCCGATCACTTAAGCTGGCACACCGTAGTACCTTATACCACAATTTTGCACTTTACTCTTACTAAGGTCTTTCACCTCCTGTTTCTTAACATTGAGACACTGAGCAATTCCTTGGTTTTGTTCTAAAATAAAAGTTACATCACATTTGAGTTGATGCCTTCCAGCCAACCTCTGCCAAATACAATTTCCTTAAAAACCTAAACCTATCTAGCTGGGGCTGGAGAAGAAACTTGTGGCAAAAGCTGCTTTATAAATAAACCTTGTACTCCTGCTCTTGAAAAAAAAGAGTTTCACAGCGGAACCAGAGAAAACCTGACTCCACATAACCAGAGGAGACATTCAACTGTATCAATACGCTCATCCAAAAGGTTCTGCTAATTAAAACCAAATGACTCCTTACAAATGGAGCAGCAGTTTAGCTGGGTTTGAGTAGGCAGCATGTGACTCTCTGCTTTCAGTTCCTGAAAATGTGACAGACATAACAGACAGACGTTGAGTAAGAAGCCACTGCCTCCACAACGTGCTGAGGGCCAAACTTCCATTTCCTTGTAATGGCACTGTGACTCTGAAACAGAGTACGAATGGGTCGGAGGTTTTTCCCCCGAATGTACTTAGAGCCATGTTAGAATTATTCTGACGGCCATCAACTGCAGTCTTCTGATGGAGGAAACTCTCCACTGGGCTTCTTTCAAAAGTTGCATTTGGACCGATCTAAAGAAAAACTGCAGATTTTAAACTCGGTGCTACAAATCTATCTTAACACAGTCAGAAAGCACTGAACGTGTTTAGCAGTTGTTCAGAATATTTATCGTGTGCACAAGGCGTTCTTTTTGATGCCATGATTCCTCACACACGCTAGTCATACCTCTGAAACCATATTTGGTCCACCTAAAGCATGGGTGGTTAAAATACCACAAGGATGGCAATCACATGAACTAGTACAGATAGACTTAAAGTAGGGGCAATAACAACATCAGCTACCTATTAGCGTTACGTTTTCACAAAAATGTTTGAAGTTCCTTTATAAATATCATTAACTTCTTAGACATCAAGCAAACTGTTCCAGATCAAAACTGTTCTCAAGTAATTACACCTCACTGGTGACCACCCCTAGCATAAATTTCAGGTATTCAGTGCCTCTCGATATTTGACCTTTGATAAAGATGAGCTCTTGGTGTGCCCTGAAAGCTCTATTGGCAAATATATTAATAGTGACACAAAAAGGAAATAAATTCCATATTCTCCAAGATTTCAAGAAGAAAAAGGGAAGAAAGCCAGTTTTAAGAGAAAACAAACTGAAAAATCCTTGAAAATTTAGGACTTAGGATAGAGAAAAAGAAAACTGCCTTTCATAAACAAAATAATTCTTTATGAAAATTCCAGAGTCACTTAATTTTCTATGAACCCTGTGGGACACCATAACAACTGGTTGTTTAAAAACAAAAACAAAAAACCCACCCAAAAACCACCATTCAGTTGCACATGCTAATTTATAAAGCTCCAGGTGATCATCACCAGTTCACTTCTGATCCTTACTAAACACTCACCGTGTTAGATGTAGAGTGCTTTTGTCTTGTTGACTCTCAAGTAAAAAGCATAGTTATTTGTTATCATTAGAGGCCTGGCAGAGATGCTTTGAGAGGCTCTTTTCTGTTGATGGAAGCCAATTTGTTGGAAAGAAGGGAAATCTGGGCTCTTGAAGTTCATTGTGAAAGTTAAGTAGGCATCTGTCTCACTACCTGGTATATTTACAAAATGAGTTCATTAATCTATCACGTATAATTAGTCTATTGTGTGACTACAGAAAGGAAACAGGATAGCAAAGCTAGGAATTTACGCCAGAAGCTTGATAATAAGCTAGTAGTTGCTTTGCCTTCACAGGAGTCTCTGGAAAGCTGCCAAAACCAGTCCTCCTCCTAGAGAAGTGAGTAAAAAGCCTGGAGGTGACTCTGAGGAACAACTCCCATGTTAGGCCAAACTACATATGCATTTTGGGATGGTGGTGGGTGAATATGCATGAACGTATGGGCTGAAGAGACTCTGTTTCCCAGGAATGATATCTGAGTCCCAGGGAAAACTGATGAGACGGGAGCCTGCAGACTAGAGCAGGTTTCCAGTAGCAAGGACCTGGCATTGCTGGCCCCCAGGCTGCTTCTTCAGCCCGTGACATGGAGGTGCGCAAGTACCAGGGGGCTACGCAGACCCGAGGCAAGTCACACACACCAGCCAACGCAGAGCGTGCACGGGGCAACGCTAGTGGAAAGAGGCAGAGAGCCTCTGCCCCTACACGAGACAGGAACTAGCCTGCTGCCGAGCTGGGGGGCCAGCAAGCAGGGAACCGCTCTCCATCACAGCCTGCGGTATCACCCCTGCAGATCCACAGCACCATGCCAGTCTTCTCTAGGGCTACAGTAAATAATTAACTTCCAAATACAGAGAGGAAAATGGAGACGAGCACAAAGGACACCAAAGCTGCAGAGCTTGGTCAACTTCTTGCACTGTGTCCCATTCATAAGCAATAACCCTTCTTCTGCACCAGACCAGCACACAGCACACCTCCTCGTCAACAGGTTCTGCTGGGTTCTGAGCTCAATATTGTCTCCTTCCCATGACAAGCAAGTTTGCACAGTGAGATTTTCTATCTGCCAGTCCTTCATTCTGGTCACAGAAAAAAAGCAAAAAACATACCAACAGCAAAGACGAAGCTATAATTGAAAAACTGACAACTTCCCAAATCAGATGTGACTGTGACCCAAATCAGGAGGGGAAGAAACAGTAATTCATCCTGGCAAGCTAATTAATTATCACACAGATTGCTTATTGATTTTCTTGTGTTCTCTCTGATACCTTATGAAGTACACTCATTTTATGCAAATTTCTTGTAGAATGGCAGACGCTGGCAGATCAAAAGCAGATGCAAACGCACAGGTAGGTCAGGTCTCCACTTCTACAGAGGGGCAGAGCCAGGAGCAAATCCATCCATCCACAGGACTGAATCTCAGCAACAAGAGACTCATCTCTAGTCCCACTCAAAAAGGCTAATTTTTTTCAGTAATGATCTCCCAGTGAAGCAAACCAGTCCTTGCTGATGGAAGTAGCCAAATTGCCACGGTCATCCCCGAGTCACTTCAGCTTCTTGAAGGCTTCCTGCTCTGGACAATAGGCTGAGTTCCCAGAGAAGTTATCTAACAGGACATTTTCTAATTATAGAATTAATTACTGCCACAGAAGAAACAGCAGAGGCATGTCAGGCTGGAGGTAATGGTTTGTACAATTAGCTCTTTCGCATCAAATAAACATTTACAGCTGTTCTTGAACTGGGAATTTGTAATATTAGGAGGTCCAACTGTCATAATCCTTGGAATACCCTGCCACTACAACAACCAAGTGAAAACTGTTTACATCTTACCTCTAAAATAGTATGAACGCAAGCCATTTAAGTTGTTGATTTTCTTTGGCATGTTCTGGGTACTAAGAACTCACTGCAAAGGTTTTAGTCTCCTTTGTTTTCATTTGGTAACAAACTGGTTTCCAATACACAATCACAGAGACACTGCCTGTTCTTAAGACATGCCTACAGCAGATATGTCGCAGTGATCAAGGAGAATTCTTGTGGACAGCATCTTAGTTGCTTGTGCACAGGGAAATAGCTACGCTCTCATTTCCAGCTCTTCGCACAGCCAGTACAATCGTCACCATTACAGTGACAAAAGCAGCCTCTGAAGATGTTTGTGTCTAGTGAAAGAGGAAGTGCGAACAACCTCAGAAAGGGGCTGCCATATGAAAGGGCCTAATTTTGTGGTCTAAAACCAAACACGAATGAGCCAGCAAAAGCACTTACAAAGTTACATAGCTTTGAGCATGCAACTGCTTGCTGGATTTGGCTACAATTCAACAAAACATTAACGGAACCTAAAATCAGTATTAGCCTCTGGTCTGTCATCATCCCTTCAAAACTGCCAGTGCCCATGCCATGCTGTATTTCCCTCCAGATGCTCCAGATTCCCCTTAGGGACAGGAGAGCCGGTGTCTGGCAGAGCCTACCGGGTCTGTCCAAAGTCACAGGCTGGGGGATCCTGTGATGGGCCATATTCTGCACAGCTCTAGGAAGGGCTCAAATATATCAAAATAAGACCTTTTCCAGTTTAACAAGGAGAACTTTTGAATGCTAGACAAGAGGTACCCAGTTTTCTTAAGAGGCTGGCTGGGCTCCAGCACTACTCCCAGCTTGCAATCTCTTTTCAGCCAGCTCTCTGTCATCTCGGCTTTTATCTCCCCTCCCAGCTGCATGTCACCAGGAGGATCATCCACGGCCTCTGCACTGAGCACAAACCCTGTGCTCCGAGCCAGCGAGTCCAGGGAGGTCTAGAGCCGGCTAATGGCAAGTATTTGTGATGCTGCCGTACGATCCTCAGCTAAAGGGGCTTCTTGCCTTGTGAAGATGTCAACGCTACCAAAGTCTGTCTTTCTCGTCTGGCAGCAGCAGCTCTGTAAATCTTCTAAAACCAGGCTTTCTTCTGAGCTTACCAACAGCAGCTTCGGCAAGCACAGAAACAGAGTGAGGAGCTGCTGCATTTCAGCATCCCTGCGGGAAGCAGACCCCCCGCAGCCCTGCACACCCGGAGCAAGACGCCAGGGTCAAGACCCCTATGTCACACGCTCCTGAAAGGGACAATGCCAAAAGATGCCAAGGTAACCTCTGAAAGAAATGGTGATAATAATGACCAAAAATGCAGAATGCAGTCCAAACCCACTTACTTCTGCTCCAGTTTGACCTGCAAGTGTTTCTTTCCAGAATGGCTTGTGAAGTCTGGGAAAAATTGGAGAATTTGACTAATCTACAAACACGTTGAGGCCTTTGAGCTACAATAAAACTGTGGATACACGTGAAAGGCAACAGTCTTACTCTGTACAAATGAATCAGTACAGACACATGCAAATTCTTCTAGCCATTTTTGCAAACACTTGCCTTAAAAGTTACCTTGACAACCTTATTGTCTCTGATGTTGCATAGCCGCCTGCTATAGGAAGGTTGTCTCATCTTTGAATTGCTCACTTAAACAGACTGGCTTGCTGAGGCAACATTACTGTGTAAGACTTACAGAACATGCACCACCGTACTGAGGACACTGACAGTTATTTACAGCTCTATCTCCGACACTGACACAACGGCACTTGTAATGAGCTCAATTAAAAAATACATTTCTTTTGTAAAAAAAACCAACACATTAGTCAAAGAAACAAATTGTTCTGGGACCAGCACATCTAACAAATTCTGCTTTCTCCTGTATTTATTTCTTGGTTGGACTCCCTTGTGTTCCAGAAGGAGCAAGCTTGAATCAAAGCTCTCCATGTGGCTGGTGCATCCATAACCT
This sequence comes from Pelecanoides urinatrix, assembly GCA_013400755.1. Classification (NCBI taxonomy): domain Eukaryota; kingdom Metazoa; phylum Chordata; class Aves; order Procellariiformes; family Procellariidae; genus Pelecanoides; species Pelecanoides urinatrix. The sequence goes on from VZTQ01005718.1 coordinate 838,137, forward strand.
CTCTCTTCTTCCGATTCCCAGAAGTCCAATAAACAAGCTTCTCCTTCAGCCTCCTCCATACCAGCCATTCACACCTGCACCTGGTACTCTTTTTCATAAAATCGTAATTGCCTGTAACACCTCCCTTGTCAAGTTGGGGCAATGGTTCCTAAGTTATTGGGAACAGGGGAACACAGCAGCGAGCACGTGTGCACACACACAAGGTGATCATGTTATCCTCATGTCCTTAAGCAAGCAGGCTAAAAATGATCAGACAAACCAAACTGAAAATATAAGCTCATACTTTGCAGCTCTGGCGTTCTGCACAGCAGCAGGGGCAGAAAACCAAGTCAACCCCCTGCAAAGTCAGGATCTCTCAAGTGAAACACTCTGGTGGAGAGCACAAGTTTTTCAACTCCAAAGCCCTGAGCAAGAACCTCCAACAAGTGAAAAATACAGACATGCTCCGGGCCCAAACCACTCAGCCCACAGGCAAGTCACCCATGCGCTGGACACCACTCAAAACCCCTGAGATGAACCAATGCAAATACTGGAGCAGGTGCCTGAGGAGTTTGCAGCACTGCACTAAGCTCCCACGGAGAACCTACGACAGTTTAACTGCTTACCTGCCATGAGCCTGGGAGCAACACATGACCCCAAATCCCACCCACAAACGGATCCTCTAGGACAGCAGAATTAAATTAAGTACCCCAAATTAAAGTACAAATCAACCCTCAAGATGGGGAATAACTACGGAGTCCTGTCTCCTTTTTCTTTTAAATTATTTTGGACACAATGCCCTCGGATGCAAAGATGCAGGTTTCTGGGAAGCAGGTACTTGGAGACAATGGCTCGGTGCATTTGATGATGGACATCTGGATCAAACCAGTGGGTCTACTTGTGAAAAGTGATGAAGATTAGAGTGTGCTTTCTCTGTTATTGAGGAAAACATAAGTAATCTACTTAAATGAAAATCAATTCAAATGTTCCTTTATTACACTTTACGGTCTGTGAAGTTCATTTCTTTTCATGCTGTTATGTGAACGGTGTGTAATTCCTACACTGGCAATAGATTTTCCTTTAGAAAAGTAGTGAAGGTCTTAACTTTTTAATACAAATTATTCCTTGGGAATCCTTAGCTGCTATTCAAGCAGTTTAATTCAAGGAGTTAGAACTCTCATTCAGAAAGCTTTAACTGACATTAATCAGACCCAGCTATTTCTATTATTAATGTACAACAATGCTAATCTGGTGTGACTAGAGCCTTTAGCCAGAGTATTAAGGGCTTCTTCTCCCTAAAGTGGTATTTAATAATAAAAAATTAACATTTTTGCATAATCTGCTTACTTGTGCTGCAACTGCTGAAGATTAGCTCCAGCACTTTATTCTCTTTTCTGATCCTCGGCACAGACATGCACATCCTAAAAATGAAACGATGCATGTTTGTGAGCTGATGGGACTCTGTTTGGGTGTGCTTGTCACACACAGATGCATCATGCATTGCATAATGACACGCAGTCCCTGTGATAATCCACGTACCTGCCTCAGCAGTTACACAATTATAAAACAACTGACAATTTTCGTGTCACTTTACGATTTGAAAGATCCAACAAGGCCTGCACATGGCAGGTATGATTCTTTTAAACAGCACCTTACACAGGCAGGGCTGCACAAACACAGGATCTGGCCTCAGTCCATAATGGTTTAAGCAGAGGAGGGAGGCAGCCAGCACAGCAGGTAGATGTTCGCACGGAAGGCTGATATATCAACACATCAAATTAACCTAGGTACTTGTTTTCTCAGTGACCAAAGTGTTAAAAGTAGTAAACTTCAATCGACGTTCAATACAAATTGCAGTCCAAGCATATTCAAGAGCCTGCAGAGGCCCAGCCACAAAAACGCTGAATTAGGTTGCAGAATACCTTTATTCATCTTAATTGGGTGTTGTTGCTGAAGTATAACCAGACTCCTACAGTATCACCCACTCTACTCAAAAATAGGGCACAGAAATCCAACTCCCTTCGCTGTTTGATTTTGACTAGTCAAAGGTAAGAAGGCAGCAACAGAGCTCTTGTGATGTCTACAGGAATTATGCTTTTTGTACATAAGTTGTACTCTGCTTACAAGATGCACTGATGCCTCTTTGTCTGATCTCTTTTTAGCACAGTTCAGAGCCGCTCACTTCCAAGCTGCCCGTCCCCCTCTGAGCCACGGCGAGGCACACAGTGACTCCTCTGCAGCTTTCAGAAGCCGGCTGAACTGAAAGAGAGAAATGCATCACAGACCAGAAGGAGCTCTTGGTCTCTGACATATGGTCTGACCTCAAATGAACTACATCTGGACCTGTACTAAGAAACTGTTTAGAAAGCTCCTGGAAACAGTATTTTTTCAAGTCTCTTTCCAGATCCTCACTTCAGACAAGCGCATCCCCTCACCACAGCGCTGCACGCTGCGGGTTAAGAGGAGCCTCCTTCCCACACACTCGCTGTGGGCAACACGGCACAACTGATGTGGGGATTAAAGCGAGAGCTGGTGGGGAGCCTTCCTCACCGTGGCATTCCAAAAGAAATCACCATTTTGTAAAATCACCATTTCCTCCAGGAAAAAGCAAAACAAAAAAACCTGTGATAACAGCTTTCCTGTAACCCCAGAGGCAGAGCTGGAGCTGGAGCAGGAGCAGGAGCAGGAGCAGGAGCAGGGCCAGCCCAGGCCTCGGCTCGTGCACAGCCGTGCGGGGCAGCTGAAGGAAGTCGGGGAGCTACTGGTTCCCTACGGGAGCAAACGAAGATCCCAGTCCCCAATCTCAGCAATCAGCTCTTAGGAGCTTCCACACGGCAGATTAAGCAGCTTGCAAATTCTCTTCCACTTTGCCTGAAACCAGTTTTTGCCTAGAAATCTTTCTGCCTTGGGTTTTAAGGGCTTCTCCCTCCGCAATTAATTTGAAACTTTTCATTTTAGCTTTTTGTCCAGCTTTGAAATGTGTTTCATTAATGCAAAGCATCTCAGAGAAAAGAGATTCTGAGCTAAAAATGAACAAGATTTCAGGTCACTGCATTAACACTGATAGCTTTAAAACAGTAACTGTGCATCAGGCACAGGACAGGATATTTTGCTATGCAGCTAATACAGCATAAGACCATGTCATTACCACAAAATCTAATTCAAGTTTATAGGAAAAAAATAATTAATTTCATCCAAAGAGGCAGGAGATTTCTCTGTCTAAAATACACAGGAACACTGACTCGCATTGCCAAGGGCCAGGAGCTGGCATCCCCAGCCAGGCAGGTGGTGGCAACTTCACTTGAAGTTGTGCTTTCCCTTCTGCAAGCAGGTCACGCTGGCTAGCTTTTAAAAAAGTGGGGTGAAAGGCCAGGCGTGCTCCGTAACCACCAGCAGTTTTCTGAGTGTAATTCAGCTCTGGTTTATATTACCCCAGGATGGATGGAAGGTTTCGTTATTCCCAGCTGTCCCCTCTGCTCTGCCTTAGCCCTCATGCGACACTTGCTGAACCTCTGCAAACTGCAGTCCGCTACAGTATGGAAAAAATGGATGCTGCCCTACATTAACAAGTCAGGCTGTAAACTGACGTGTCAGGAGCTGTAAGTGATAACTACATTCCTACCTTGCACCTTATAAAGTTAAGGTGAACAGTGGTCCAAACCCTGATCGGGCTCCAAAGCCTACTGTCACTTGAGCTCCTCTGGTAAAGTCCCTTCTGCAGAGCATTAGCATCCTGTGTAAATGGAGCATGACATTTCATCTCCCATCAACAAGCAGGACTGAGGGAGAAAACACTGTCTTTACGAGGAGAAAGCTTCCCGTGCTAATAAGATATAGCATTTGAAACACTGATACTTTTTTTATCATATTCTTTCAGTATTAATTTTGGCTAATACGGTGTGACAGTCTCTAATATGATCAGTCTTTCATACCCTACTGGTGACAACTAACACTAATTCAATACAATTCTTATGTGACGGGATGGGTGGAAAATTGTTGATGTGGTAAAAGAGCACAGATAAGTGGCTTCTAGTAGACTTTTCAAGGACCAGATTCAGGTCTACCAGTAATTTGCAAATAATCAGACAATATATCCTCAAATAAATGAATACATACCTGATCAAGACAACTCTAGTTTTTGTTTGGTTTTTTTTCTTGTGCCAGATAAATACATCAAGACCCTTTAATAACACTTTACAAGGTAGCTTTATTCATTTGAAATAATTTTCATAATTCTTCCCAGTTCTTTTCAACCACCAGCATAGGACATATTGCAGTAATTGCTAGTACTGTATACAGTATACAAGCTGCCTTTCCCCGCTTGGTGTTTCAGTGCTTACATATTCATGCTATTCCTCTTAACCGCAGCTCTTCATCTCGGGGTCATGTTTCATAGCTGCTCCACCGTGAGCTCTACAGCCTGTTCAGAGCCGCTGCTCTCCAGACGCAGATCTCCATCCAGTTAAGCACAAGCTACATTCTTATTCCTAGATGCATCACCTGATCTCCAAACTAGTTTAAAAGAAAGTAATCCAGTTTACCATGTTGATTGACCTCACATCAATCATTATTTACCACGTTGCCAACATCTAATCGTTCTACAAACTTAATCAGAAGAAATTTTTATTTTACTTTTACTGAAAAAAAAAAAGAGTGGTAGGACAAGCACAGATCCCTGCAGAATATGCCAGCTGATTGTTACTCCCCATTAACTTTTGGTCCATTTGGAGAAAAGCAAAGCATTAGTACTTTTTTCATCTCTAAATCATTTCACATAGTTTGTGATCCAAAACATAGTCCTCCATTAATCTAAAGAATACATTTGAAAGAACTTTTAATTTGAACTTCGCAAATTAACCACAGCAAAGAATCCTTCACGCAGGACATCACATCGGCAAAGATGTCACATTACATTTAATTTAGTGAATACACTAAAGCAAGACTTTGCTATTTCAACGTGGTTTCATCAGAGAAGGATCACTTGTGAAGGTATTGATGTAACATTATTAATCCTGGGACCATACAGAGCACCAGATTAATAAGCACAAGTATGCAACGCTTCGTATTTCTAACACCATCAAAACAATTATCTGGCATTGATATCTTATGTAGATAAAAAGCATGATCATAATAGCAATATCCTTCCTATTCCTTTTTTTGTTTTATGCTGTATCCAAGAAACAGAAGAAAAACCACCTAATACTGGTTATTCTCATAACTTGTTCACAGCCTGGGAAGACAGCAAATACTAATTAGCAATGGGACTAATGTTACTAAAGTAACAGGACCCTCCACTTCTGCAGATTACAGAATATTATTTGATTATTCTTTTTCCTGAATACAGCCCTTGCTGCATGAACAGAATCATTGTTTAGAAATCAACTGGACAAAACTTACATTGACCGTAATGAGCTTTGGCTCAAATCCTGTGTTGATCTGCTTTAGCCCACAATAAAATGGAGAAACACAAAGAACTCTTGTATCTGTACATGTAATGCTAAAGTCAGATTTGAAGCCTCAAGTTCAACTGCTAAAGCCGATGGATGCCTCAGTGCTGCGGCGAGGAGATCTACTCATTGGTATCAACGCTGACAAGCTCCTTTGGAAAAGATGCTACTGATTTCTGCCATAGATGGAAATGAACAATGCCTTGATAATACATTTATTAGGAAAGCTGCGAATCACAGCCATGTCCGCATTGCTCTTCAGGGAGCAAAATCATACATCTATTGTGTTTACTTATGAAATATATAAATCTCTGCCTGACAGCAGAGGAAGATCTTTCCTCTTGCTTACCAGACCCCCCCAGTGCAGACAGCATGGCCAGGACTGTGTTTTTAAATATTTGCAGTAATTAGCCAAATATACTGCCCACATGGTCCTCTGTCTTTGTATTTTTTTATATATGTGTGTGTGTACATATACATATATATATATGTAGTTTCCATTCTAAAATCTGACAGGCCCTCACTCACCATGGTTGGTCTTACACCGAAACTTACTTCTACACATCAATGCCTTCATCTGAATTGATTTAATTCTACCTTGTACTTTCCCCCCTGACGGACAGAGACTTCACATTTGTCTCCCCGCCTTGCCCTTGCAGGGCTGTGTATGCCATTTAAAAATTCCTCCATGAATTTAAGTGATTGTGAGCCATGATAGAAGAAGAACAGGAGCTGATGACTGACTGATCAGGCAGGGGACAGCAGCCAGCAAAACAGACAACTATTTTTATTATGAGAGCACACAGAAGTGCCATGCAGGCACGGCCCAGCTGTGCTAGATGCTACACAGCTGGGAAACTGGATGCACAACCATGTTCCTCTGGCAGGATGAGATTTAAACCTATCATAGAGACCTTCAGAATAGGCATATGTGAGGATGGGGGAAAGAAAAAGAAGAGGTGCAGAGAATGAAATAAGATAGGAAAGCAGCACATATAGGTGATCTCATGAGCCTCCAAACCAGACACGTCTCCAGGTGCCCTGCTACTCCATAAGGGAAGTCTTATAGAAACTTCATATGCTGAATTTCCCCAAATTAACCACAAAAAGCCAAGTTACATGCTTCTTGACAGAGATCCTTTCAATAACATATCTGGGAACCAAGCAGGCCAATACTCTAGTCTTCTGGGTCTTTTTGCTCCCTCCTGTGAAGTTAACAGCAGGAGTGAATAGGTTTTTAGGGTAAAAAGCCTCTTGTCCGTATGGCTGCTTGCCCACAGCATGGGAGGCCATAAGAAAACTCACCCGGCATGACTATCCCTCATGGCCCAAAGAAGTAAAGGAAATAATATAAACCAGTAGGGAAAAAATGCATTAAAAACAGGCATTAAGCATAAAAGCCTACATAAGAAAAGAGCTGAAGCTGTCTGGGCATGTTCTTTCACCATAAATTAATGTTAAAATATTGAATGTTCTGAAAAGCAACAAGAAGTTTTCACTCTTGAGTTGATTTAACTGAATGTAACACCACATTAGTCACTCAAACTCCCACTCTCAGAAATGCTTTTTTCACCTTCTGAAAAAAGGTAACAAGAGAAAGATCCATTTTTTTGGATTTGTGCAGTTTCACTTAATTGTAATTTTTATTTGTCAACTCTAATTAGTGGGCTCACTGAGTATCTCTCTTGATATTCTCAAACATTTCAAAGAATGTTCCGGTGGCACCCTGGGATAAAGATGGCCCCTCAATGGGCATCTTCAGAGAAGCACATCCAGCTTCAGAAGATGGTTGTTTTTCCCCACTTCAGTGGGAAAAGACTTCAGACACAACTAAAAGAGGACAGAGCACCACCGTATGCTGGATATGGATTACACCAGGTCAAGCAGCTCGAAACAGGCATAGGTTGAAATCTGAAGGATTGCAGAACAGACTTTTGCAGCCCAACAAGCACAACACACCCAGACCTCTAGATGGTAGGGAGCTGCTCCTTGGCAAAGCACAAAATAAACCTCCGGGGAATACGTACATGCACTGTGACAATAAAGATAAGGGCTCCAAGACAGATAGATCCGAAAACAGTGATAGCTTTCACATTTTGGGGTAACATCTTTATGTTGTCTGTTTTAGCAGATGGCTGCATTCTTGAGCCAAGCTGAAGGCAGTAAGCAAAGCCCACTTCTTCAGGCTTACCTAAGATCTGGAATTAAGGATCTAATTTCCCAAATCTTACGAGCCTGGAGACATGAAATCATCCATAAGAACGGGCAGATTGGCCTTTCACACCATTTCTAGAAGGCCTATAATTTGCTTGACAAGAAGATCACATCTTTAGTAAGACTTGTTGTAACAAGCTGGGAGATGAGCAACTGAAAGCAAGTCATCGTGTGAATTACCGACAGCTCGGAAACCATTACACAGAGTTCAGCCGGTTGTACCCTTTTATACTCCACAGGCAGCGAGGGTCAAACCGCACGGGCCTTGGGCCATCCCTGGCTGGCAACGGCTCCTGGCAGAGCAGGTTTCAAGTACTCTGCGGGGGGCTAAGAGGGACTCAGCAGCCCCTAAATCTCCCACCTTGAAACGATTTCTATGTGCGAGAGCACGCTCAACTGCGTATTAAGGCCCTGGTGCTCAGCTCTCTCTTACAAAGATGTATTCCAAAGCTGTCCCAGCCAGTGAGCAGGTTCCTGCTGGGGTAGGAGGGCTCTGGACGAGGCCCCGCGGGAGAGGCAAGCAGGGAAGAGCGCTGCAAGCGCTAACGCCGGGCAGCCTCACCGGGTGAAGACCCCTTCTGCGTTTGCACACTGACGTTAAGGTAGGCATCTCCCGGCAGTGCCACCCGGCAGCTAATGCCAGCAGAGCGCCTGTCCGTAAGCGCTGCAGCCTCCAAAAAGTCCATTGGATGTTGCCTTCCAAAGTCTGTCCGTCCTCGAGCGTTTACAGCAGGTGGTCTTCAGAGTTAACAGAATAAAATATAATGGTCTTCCTACAATGTATTTACAAATATTTGTTTCACCGTTCTAAAAATATTGTTTTCAATCACCACCACTAAGATCATAATCTCAGCCTTTAAAGATCAATAAAATATTTATTTCCTTAAGTTAATACATTTCCTGTGCAGAGTGCCAGTGCTTCATTTCCAAGAGCTCCATGTGAATATTGATATTTAAAGTATACAGACATAACTTTATTTACTGTAGAAAAGTATATTAATACTGATTTATTTAAACACTTTACCAAAGTGGCAGTTCAGTTTAATCAAATACTGAAGTAATTGGGTTATGTTTGATTTTAAATTTTGAAAACCCAACTCTAAGATTTATCAAGGGTCGAATTTAGCAAAGTTATCATCATTAAAAATTGATACTAGGTAGTGCGGCTATGCTGGCTTCACTGGCACATCGCCAAGCAGCAGACCTTTTAAAAGACTAATTGTCCATGCCCGTGTAATTCCCAAAGTGCTCTGCACAGCGGGCCGCTGGCTCACAAACACCAAGTCAAAGAGTGCCAGAAGCACCAGGAGGAAAATATTCTTCTATTGCTGAATGGGGGAAACACGCTGTTCTTTCATGGTACAAAACCTGCACGCGCCCCAGACATTACGGCGGTGCCAAGGAGCACGGTGCCCTCCCTGCTTCTTCCAGTCCTCGCCCCAAAGGTCGGTTCCTTCCTGACGAGGGGAAGGAAAGGGGCAGCCAAATTCCTGCAGTGAAGGGCCTGCCCCGAGAGCTGCGGGGAAAACCCGTGATCCGAGCAGCCTGCTGAGTCCCTGGTGTATCTACCAGCTTTGATTGCTGTGGGATTCAGCAAGGCGCGGGGTGCTCCCGCTGCTTCCCTCCAGCAAAATGTGCAGAGGTAAATTATTTAAATACTTTAAACTCACTCAGCTCAGCTCGCCTGGAGCGGGTTAGGCAGAGCTCCTGCGAGCAGCCCCTGGGGCAGGCGTGCAGGGACCAGTCGGGGGCCGGGCAGACCCTCAGGTGCATCGCCAGCCCCCCGCATTGGGGTCCAACACCTCCGCCCATCCACGTGGATGGCCCCAGGAAAGCCAAAGCATGGCCGAGAGTTGCAGCGCAGCTCAGGAGCCAGCATCGGCAGCGAGATATCACGCTGGCATTCCACCTCTCCACGGGGGGCTGCACGAGGACGGGGACAGAGAAGATGTGCCACCACCCACCCACTCGCCGGGAGGCCTTGGAGCGCTGGGGGGGACCAGTAACGAAGTCCCACCAGAGAGGGGGAAAAAGGGTGGATAAAATGGTTCCTGAGAATTTAAAGGAAATCCTTCTTGTCAACTACCAATACTGTTACTGAAATTTCTATCTTGTTTGCCCTTTGATTTCTGTTTTCCAAATCAGGAAACACTGAGGAGATCACCTCAATGCTAAGCACCTGGCTTCACCGCTGTGGATCCTCTTCCCTGTTGCCTTACAGCTCCGTGCCCATGGATACCTCCATCAGAGGTATTTTTGTTATGAGATACCACACCTCAATAGCTAATACTTCCCTATGGTCTTGCTGTTGGACACCAGGTCAGAATTTATCCTTACATCTCCAAAGCAGCCGAGGAGATAGTTCACACTACTCATCTGACAATCCCGTACATGGCACCGAAGACTTTATGGTCTATCTCTAATTATCAGCCCTCCTCTTTGCCTCTCCAAGACATGCTCCAAGGGTGAGGACTCAATAGTAATCCTCCGGTCCGTGACCTGTGGGGCACAACGTAGTGCAGAGTCTGCGGTACAAACACGAGGAGCTGCCAAATTTAAAGAAACAAAAGCTTTTGCTAGGAAAGGCTGATACAGATGCACTACACTTAATTATTTTTAAAATCTTTTCTCAAGAGTGTAAGAGCAAGAAAGCAGTGACAGCTGGAGGAAAACACTACCTCTAACTAAACATTCAAAATTATCTTCTGGAAGGAAATCTGTCCCATTGAACTGAATTTTTCTCATGTTAAAAAAAAAAAAAACCCAAACTCTTGACAGAAGCAACCAAAATAGAAGACATCTAAAAAAGCTGAAATCTTTGTGACAGCTTGTCAAATTATTCTTCACCAATAAATGATCAGATCATTTGGGTTTGTACAGAGATGTAAGTTCTTACACCCATATAAGCTAATTATTCCAGAATATACATTTTAAGTGATACGCTGTCCAAAAATCATTTTTCCCAGAATGTCAACATTTTCCATAAGTGAAAACCTTTGAAAAACATTAGTAAGGACATGTGGAAATTAAAAAATGCCTACTGTCTCACCTGAAGCTGAACGTATCATTTCACAATATCATTGCGAAACGAAACACTTCCCCCCAATCACTCCCTCCAAGCAAGGAGCTGCGTTCAGACTGCTGGCCCTGCAAGCAAACCCCCCGCAGGCGTCCAGCCAGCTGCTCGTGGCCGGCTCTGGTAAGAAGTCAGGTGAAGAGATGATCTGAAGTTATATGGTGACCTTTTCCACCCGTGAACTGAGCTCTGTGGCACTCAGCCACCCCGCAGGAGGAACGTGCTGCCGACTCGCAGGTCCCCCTTGCTCAGGACCTTGCTCTGGCAGGGACCAGGAGCAGGTGGACAGACTGATGCGGTCTTCTCGATTTCAGAAATGAGTAGCCTGGGACTCCCTGAAGTGGGAGCTGGATTCAGAGCACCACGTTTAACAGATTTTGACAGACCTATCCTCCATTAACTTAGCCAATGAATTTTTAACCGCTCTATACATTTGGTCTTCATAACACACAGTGGCAATGAGTTACACAATTTAATTTCGTGTCTCATCTAAAACACACTGCTTTTACTTAGTTCAAATCTGTTGTCTCAGTCCTCATCAACTGCCTTCTAGTTTTTGTACAGTGGGGAATGATTAATACTTGCTCTCTAGTCACCTTCTCAATTCAGTTATTCCCAGTGTCAAAGTTACTAGATCTAGGACAATAATTTAAAGCAAATAATATTTACAGGTTTTTAGTGTATGAACTACAGCTCATAACAGTGAAGCTAATGAGAATTTTGCTTGAGGAACTACAGATAAGACTACCAGATTTCTTGGCAGAATCAGTTTTGCCTTACTGAAACTTAATTTTAATGAAAAAGCCACATAAACCCTGGGGAGGTTGTTAGATTGTGACCTGAAGTGCATGATTTGTGCCCACCTTTAATTAAACCTAATTAGCTTTCCCCTTGCAATATGGGTTCCACACCCTACCTTCTTACGAGCTGTGCTAAGGGTACTGCAAATTTCATGAATCACTGATATCAGAAAACAGATTCCAACTATTCAATTGCAAATGATGATAGCAAGACAAACATGCAAAATACCTGCTTAAAAATGTGCTCAACTGAGTCTGTCAAATAGCTGAAGTCAAAAGTTTAAGATTATTGAAGGGATTTTTAAATCTCATATGAAAGTTGTAATGAATTTTTAAAATAGTATATATTTTACTTTCAGTAATTTCCTTAAAGTTTAAGGAACCCACTTCACACTGGCCTATTTGTACCAGCAACCTAAATGAGCAATTTTCAGTTAATATTGGAAAAATACTTAAAATTTTATGTAGGAAAAGATGACTTCTTTTTCCACACAGTTTTAGCAAATGAACCTAAACTTACACAAATTTCTGCCTTTATTCTCCTGGCAAACCCAGCCCAAAGCTGCAATAAGGCTCTAAGATATCCCATTTGCAGAGATCTTCACATTTCTCTTAGTGACACTATCTTGCAGTTTATCCAAAAGCATCGGTCCCCACCTGACTCTAACCTAGCAGAGTGATGCTCCCCAGCCCGCTCCAGGGCCTTTGCACTGCATTACCCTGAAGAAGATTAGGGTATTTGCGTTGTATTTCCCTAATGAAGGTTAGGGTATTTGCACTGTATTACCCTAACAAAGGCCTAAGTGGCAAGTGAGGGCTTTGCACACTCCCTCCGCGTCAAAGTGAATTTCAGCAGAGATTATCCTGACACTTCACATTTAAGACATATTATTGACCTCAGCAATGCTCATCTCCCCGCAGGAACCATGGCTATTAATGCAGTAACTAAAATGAAGAAGAAGAAGAAAAAAGACTTTTGGAAATCATGTCTTGTAAACATGAATGGATTTCAGGAGCTTTTAAAGGGTGTAACTATGAAAGATCAGTTCTAACAGCTTCAAACGATCCACCATAATGCACTTCATAAAAACCTTTCAAGACCTTTTTAAAGTTCCTCCTCTTCCATTGTTAGAGTCTGTTGCTCTGAGAGCACTGGTGGATTTTTGACATAAGGTCAAAAACTTTTTATGACCAATTATGGAGGTGGTTCAAAAGCAAGTGAAATACCATTCTTTGAAAGTTATCAACGGTGCCCTGCCCAGACACGTACTCAGTGGTGCTCTGCAGGAGTCTTGTTTTGGAGCCAGTTCTATTCCCCAATTCATTCTCACACACAACCCCACCTCAAAAAAAAAAACCCAAAACAAAAACCAAATAGAGAAATCAGGATGTTAAGTCCTCCCAAACACCTCTGCATAGCAGGGGATGGTCCAGCCCCACAGCCATGAGGGCATGAGCCATGTGTGCCCACGCGGCACCTCCACGCTCTCTCTTCCCACCCATAGTTACCAGTCCCCAGCCTGCTTTTCTACCGCCCTGGCAGAGACAGCAGCCAGATTTTGGCTTCAAGCACCAAGTCACCAGCAGCTGTGGAGGAAGAAGAGAAGGAGAGGGGGATGGACCAAGCCCAGGCTCACAGCTGAGTTTACGCAGCTCTGTCAGATAAACCCAACATGTGGGTTTTCATGGCCTGGGTTACAGATCAGGAGCGCTCTCAAACCCACTGTGCATCTTTGGACAAATGACTTCGTCTCTCCACATTTGTTTCCCAACATTTCCCCTCTCCATGAGACACTGAGCTCTGATGACCCATTGGGGAACAGTGCAACATATTAACTTTGAGTATAATAGTGCAATGTATTAACTTTGAGGATGAAAAGGCAAGTGTAAAACCCTTGCAAATCACTCCTTTTCCCTTGAAAGCGTGAAATTACAGGAACGGGAAATCCTTTCCTGAAATATCTCTGCACTCTGTTTGCTTTAATGATTCAATCTTTTGACCACCTTATGGTCCCCCAAATAAAATAAAAATAAATGGCCTCAAACTAAGTGCTGTGGGTTTTGTGTGCTAAGTTTAAAAATGATTTTAGCAGTTATAAAGAAGGAAATCCCTCCTTAAAAGGGGGGATGGTTTAAAAAAATGCTGACAGCACATCGATGATAATGACACAAATAACTGTGCTCTAATTGACAAGTCATGAGGATTATGGAAAGGTATGGTATCCATAGCTCCTTTTCATTTTTTAGTCCATTTAGTGCTCAAGCAGCTTCTGAAGTGCCGTGATACCAGCAAGTTGGGTTCTTACTGGCCCTGGAAAACAAAGACAGCACCAAACTATGGGCAGGTATAGGCCTGGCATCCAGTTCTGGTACTAAAACAGCAAGAAAATTTATTGCATTAATTCTTCAAAGCTTCTTGATTTGGGGGCAATCTTGAACTCTTAGGTCTGCTGGAACACACACTAACACTACTCACATTCAATGACATTCAGCGTGCACAAAACCCATTAAGTAAGGGCAGGAATTTCAAAAACATTTAACATTTCCTAGAACCAGCCTGCACTGACACCAGGACCCTGAATACTGGCCGGTCACTTCAAAAGCCAAGGGAGTCAGGCGGTGGAGCACTGCTGAAACTTGCCTCCTTCCTTCCCTAGGTTGAAAATTTTCTACCAACCTACAAGCCTCAGCCCTGCTTTCAGAAACTGTTTTCAACAACCAAACAATGCAGCAACTCCATAAAAATACACTTGGGCATAAACAGCTTGCTTACAATTAAACAAAATCTGCTGCAGTTGCTTTGCACTCACATGCGAGAATCTCCCAGCGTTTTATAAACAGTACTGCCGACTAACTTCTGTACCCTTTGTTTTGCTTTGTTTTCCTTCGGCATCTATCACCAGGATATTTAAACATCCAACAGTTACAGAAAACACTCAACAAGTTATAAAAGGGAAAACTGAGATCAGAAGAACTAACAATTTGCCTGAGATTTCGTAACAAGGACTAGGAATGAAATCTAGCAAGGTGATACCATTTGAACAGCTGTGCAAAACATCTCAGGTCGTGGTGCTGCTAAGCAGGGAAACTGCTGGTGCCCGCCTTAGGCCCCTGAGACGTCTCCACTGCAAAGCAAGGGGGCAATACTCCAACACAGATCTGTGTGGCTTTAAAACAGGTCCTCTTGACTTGCTTTTAAAAGTCACCATTTTTTTCCCATTTTAAGACATAAAACTGAGTTTGCTGCCTACAGAACTAGTGCTGGGACAGACATGTCTGCCCTGTCTGTGCTGTTGGCTTGGCCCAGGGAGAGCTGCCCGGCCTCAGCTGCCTTTGGCACTGAGCGGGGCCGGAGCAGCAGCCAGGGCCTCGGCCCTGCCCCTCCTGTGTCCCGCTGGCTCTGTTTGGCCTCTCTCTCTCTAAGCTAAACCGAGAGCTCAAGAGCTCCGGTAAAGCATTGTTAAACAGCTGTAACACAGAGATGCAGTTGTGAGCTCCCGGGATACCTCTCCTGCGAGCTCTCATTCCAGTTTACGGATCCCGACAGCCCTCCCTTAGGTCTGTGCTTGACCCTTCTCCGCTGGAAACAACTGCAGACCCTCCAGCAACGAAAAGCAACTGCACAAGTACATCAAAGCGCCTCGTCCTGCAGGTAGCAGGACACACAAACCTACCAGAGAGAGAGAAAAAAAAGCCAGAACCTAGAAAACTTTACAGCTAATGCCTGGAAAAACTAAACAGCCCCAAAGTGCATCTTAATAAATCCCACAAAGCAGACGGGAACAGGTCAGCAGAGTCTTTTAAAACTGTCAGCGGGGAGAGATTTCTCTGATGAGGGGAGGAAACCCTCAGGATCCTAAAAAGCAGATCTCTGGGGCCACGTTCTCAGCTGCTGCAGACAGACAGTGTTTCTCAGAAAAGGCACTATAAAAGAGTTGCTTTATATTTAGTGCCAGTGACGTGGCATGGCGCGTGCTCCACTGCCAGCTGACCAGGAGAAAGAGGGTTTTTCTAACCTCCCCTCCTGAAAACCCCGCTCCAGCTCTTCCCCTTGCACGTACCAAGACCAATGAAGCTTTTGCAGCCTCCCTTACTTCTGCTAAGGGATACTCTTAAATGGAAGTAACAAGAAGACACTCCCAGCATAGGCTTCCACACGCAATATATGGGAATGTATCATCTTTCACAGATCCCTTCCAAAGCTGCCTGTAAGACCACCCCATCGTGCTGAAAACAGCCGATCAAAAGTGTGAACCGTCCCTAGCAATCCTGTATTTACTGAGCGTGTGAGACCCCGTGCCTCAGGCCACGCGGCAGGATGGGCAGACGGCTGGCTGCTGGGACGGGGCAGACGGCAGCACCGGAGACGCGTCCCCCCTGCGAAGGCCCCTCAGTGGCCATGAGCCCCACAGCCCCACTGCCATGGCCTCCGGGAGCCAGATGTGTCCCCTCCGCAACATCTGGGCAGCACCTCCTGGACCCATCCTGGCACAGGATGGGTAAGTCAGACCACGAAGCTGCTCTGTGGCGACCCATAAGCAAGAAGTCCTCAACATGGTGGAGCGGAATGGTACCAACAGTTTAGCTTTCCATGAAAGGCTACGTGTCGGGGGCTGGACTCGCTAGCACCGCCACAGCCAGAGACCGCTGCTCGCTTCACTCCTCCCTCTTCCCGTCACTTGCAGTGAGACGTTGGGCTGCTGCTCCTAAATCAAATGGTTCCATTTTAAATGGGGAAGAGGGGAGAATGATGGTGGTTCGTCAGAGGAATATGCAATTAAAAGATTCAGAAAAAATAGTTATTAGAAGTGTATAGGAAATGATTCACATTCATTGACTACTTTGATCATTTAGACTTTGGTCAGCCTTGTGAATATGCCCTTGATTTTAACACTACTATCAGTTAGGTTTTAACACTATGGTTTCCTAAATTGCTAAGAATAAATGAAAAGCTTGGAATGAAAAGCTTGTAAATTAAACATACAGCCATCTAACCCCCCCAGCAAATGCATATAATTTAATATAATAGCACTGAAACAGCATTTCCTTCACTCAAGTTGGTACTTACAAATCTAGATGGGTATAAAGGTTTCATTATCTAAATGATATGCTAACACTTTTTGAATTTCACAAATTATAAGTTAGCGGTAGCTTCTATTGTACTGCAACTCATTTCAGTATGAAATCACCTTGTACAGAAACCAGCAGTGGGATTTCAATTATTTCTGGGAAACATTATGTATTACCTAGAGTATGACTGAGTTTAATTTGATGCATTAAAAATAATCAATATTTAATTTTTGCCTAGTACTTCACAAGTGTTCTTCCTGGGGGTTTCCCAAAGAATTTTCATTAGCTAACGAGGCAATTCTACCACAAGAACGTTAGTCATTAGAGCAGCTTAAGTAGTAAAGAAACATCTAAATTCGTACCGATCTTAGTAGTTATTTCTGTCAAACAGATAGTCTATTGTTCATGTCTACACTTCCCTGACTTCTTAATTGCTAATGTACATGCTACTACTAATTGTACAGTACTAGTAATCTCTGTACAGTACTAAATAGGTCAAAGCTTCTTTCAGACCTTAAGAGTTTTGGTTCTTATGATTGCAGCTTAATGAATCATCTACCAGCCACAACACAGCTTTATATTACACAACAGACCACAGCCAGTGGAAAAGCAATTTCCTTGTCCTAACATACAAAAAGGCACAACGCTCGGCTTTGCAAGGAGGGAGGCTTGCACTTGTCTGAGCTCTGAACGGGGCCCTGGGTGGGCAGCAGGAGCTGGTCAGTATGCCACTTCAGCTGAAGTTTGGGTTCTTCAGGTCCTAGATCTTGTTCCTTTGCTCCTCCATGGTGGCAGAGAGGGCTTGTGGCCATACATGTCTTCTCCTGCTGTGTTACAGGGGCTGACTGGCCATCATCTTATCTTCTCACAACACAAAGAAAATGAGTTTGTTGGACATGAAGGACTCATATTTGAAAATATTGTTGAGGTGGTACTTTACTTTAAACATCTAACATTTGTAAACCAAGCATCAGAAGAAAAAGCAGTTAAAAAGCTTCCTTGAGAAGACCAGGGAGAGACTAGAAGAAGCAAGAGAAATAGATGCTAAAAGTAACAAGTCTATAAGGCTACTCCAGCAGGCAGGCTCTTAACTAGAGGTGCCCTTTGCAGCGAATTTTCCTGCCTGAGGCAGGTCCGGTCGCACAGCGCAGCACCCTACAGCTGTGCACAGTCACCCACCAGCGTCGGGCTGCTGCCAGAATCGCTCAGTGGAGTCATTGTTTGCACTGCGCCAGAGCAGCAGCGCTAGGTTTAAAAATGTGAGGTAGCTTTCAGAGACACATAAATTTGCAATTCATGACTTCTTTTCACAAGCCTGGCTGCTTTTCAAAGAGGTTTAAAAACCAGATGTGGAAAATAAGATTGCTAAAATCATTTGGCAACTTAATAAAGGGGTGCTGCATGTTCCCAGGCTAGATTCTCAACAACAGAGCACAACAAACACATGAGAAAATGCTTTCAGGGCAAGGGGGAAAGGCTTTGAAAATTTAGCATCATAGGAGAATGAAATCTAATGTTTCATTTATGTGACTTGGTTTTTCCATAAAGTATTTTTGTCTATCTTCATGTAAACATTTTCGAGAAGTTTAAGTTCTTATTTTGGGGGGGTGGGAGGATGAATCACAATTGCATGTGATTTCAGTTGTGAGTCCTGTTTACGTTGTCTTGTCTCATTCTTAGAAGATTAGGCACCATAATGTACATTCACAATACCACAAATAAGAACAATATGAAAAACACAATTACTATTAATACAAAACTAATTTGTAAACCGGGAGTAAAATGGGAACAAAGACGCAAAAATCAAGAACAGAAAAAAATGTCAGACTGCGCTTCTCTCCAAGGATCCAAAATCCTACTTGGCCAG
Organism: Pelecanoides urinatrix; assembly: GCA_013400755.1. NCBI lineage: Eukaryota > Metazoa > Chordata > Aves > Procellariiformes > Procellariidae > Pelecanoides > Pelecanoides urinatrix. The sequence goes on from VZTQ01005718.1 coordinate 856,590, forward strand.
GCCACCAGGTAACAGTGATTCAAGTACTGTGAGATTCACCCTCGATTCAAATGACTGTTTGTCAGGACAAGCCATGCCACATTTCTCTGCCTCTATTTGCCATCCCAATACTTTATTATATTTTTCTTTCTCTAGATGTTTTTCCTGAAACATCAAACACAACATGGAAACACATTCTACAACATAAAACAAAAAATAATGGTAAGACACCTGGTGAAGAGCCTGAAAGGTTCCTGAGGGCTAGGCAATCTCCTGACATACACAACTACAAAGCATGCTCAGCTCCAGGCAGCAGCTAAGAAAGGGCCTCCCCTGGGCTCTGGGAATGGGAAAGGCAGGGCGAGAGGAGAGCTGCACCATGTGGCTGGTCAAAACCCTGAGCTCTTAGAATCAAAGAATCATTAAGGTTGGAAAAGAGCTCTAAGATCATTGGGTCCAACCGTCAACCCAACACCCCCATGCCACTAAACCATGTCCCTAAGCGCCTCATCTACACGTCTTTGAAATACCTCCAGGGACGGGGACTCCACCACTTCCCTGGGCAGCCTGTTCCAAGGCCTGACCACTCTTCCAATAAAGAAATTTTTCCTAATGTCCAATCTAAACCTCCCTTGGCGCAAGTTGAGGCCGTTTCCCCTCGTCCTAGAGCCAGTAAGAAGCTGCATCTCTGGAGCCCCCAGCGAGGGGTGAGGTGACAGCAGTGGAGCCACCGCTTGGGCTCTCCTCCTGGGAAGGATCCAGCCGAGTGGGAGGAGGGACCCTCTGTCAGCCGGGGAGGGGTGCAGGCGCTCTCAGGGCCTGTGGGGGTGCTGAGCACCCGCTGTGGGCACGGCTGCTTTCCAGTGCCCTTCCCGAGATGGGAAAAGAAAGAGCAGCGGCTCCTTTGAGCAGTTCCCAGCCCGTGGCTGAACACATTGACTCTAAAAAAGAGAAGATATTATTACAGGTGGCACACAGGACAAAAGAACATCATCGACTGGAAAAACAGAAGCAAACCAACCAGAAAACCAAACCCAAGTTGTTGCTCACAGCCAAGCCACAAAGATGGCTCTCCCAGACAGCAGTGGAGATCCCGTTATCTGTGTTATGTACGAGAACAGAAGTCACACTCGAAAATGCAGTGTGTGAAATAATCAATCCCACTTGGCAAAATAAAGGGCTCAGCCCTCAGTGGATATGAACTGGCAGAGCATCACTGCCACCTCTGTGGCCCCATGTGCTCACGCAGAACCAAAGACAGAAAACCACGAACTCAAACACAGACACACGCACAACACAAGAGAGAAGAAACGAAACCCACGTACTGCCGGAGAAGGCTGTGGTGACCCCCTCAGAGAGCTGGCTTGCCTTGAACTTCATGGGCAAGGTATAAACACTTCGTATTTAGAGAACAGCCTGAAATCGTAATGCTCTCTAGAGGTATTTTGCATGTCAATTAAATATTCTCAGTTTATATCAAGATTATTGTCACCTATTTAATGGCTCATTGATTTTAGAAGCCATACCAATTTTCTCTTTCCTTTCCATCAAGTTAGTTACAGTAATGACTAACCATAAAAATTAGATAACATGCTGAAATGTGATTTAAAAACATCTGTGCCATCCGGTATCTCTACTTTTAAGCGAGAGACGAGTTAATATCCCCTTGCCTTACCCCACATCACCACCTTTGGCTATGTTGCTCCAAAGACAGAGCAAGACAAACTGAATTACACTGAGCATGATTTTAAAAAAAAAAAAAAATCCTGGAAACTCTCAGTCATTTTCTTCTATGGTCCTTTGAAACACAATTGTAAATACACAATCAAAGAGTCCAGTGTTTTTTCTAGCTGAACAGCTGAAGAGTTGGTTCCCAGGGAAAGGCTCCAGCCTTCTCTGGAACCATTTCTGAAAGATGTCTCACAAACACGCATGCTCCAAACCATCTCTGCGCCTGTCTCCACACCCCTCCTTCAGAACAGGTCAAAAATCACTCCACCGTAACATTTTCCATCAGATGAACAAATGCACAGTATCTGATTTTTGCAGCATCGCATCCACTTTCACATTTTTATTTAGAAAAAATGGAAAATACCTGGAAAACAAAGCATCACTTCCCTGCATTTATCTAGCAGTAGGTTTCGATTTTTCATTTCAAGTAGACATTATTCAATCCACTAAACTTTTAAATGGAATATTTTAAAGAAAAATGAGAGAAAAATCTGAAGAACACACTGGAAGTTTACTCAAATCAAATATTCCAATAGAGGAAAAAAAAATTAGATTTTATTTAGCAAAGAAAGTTCTTACTGGTTTTTAATTTTATGCAGGGTACAAAAAAAGTTAAAAATCTTAAAAACTTTTTTCCATAATAGGAAAAAATCTCTTTTCAAACCACGTTAGCAAATTTCACCCCCTTCATTCCCATTTTCCCTTGATCTTGCTTCTACCTGCTTTATGGAATACTTGTTTCCAAATGTTTGATTCAAGAATAATACGGGGTTTGTGGGCCATGCAGAGGTATCCTGCCCCTTCTTCTTCACAGCACTGTCTACCTACCCTCTCCCCACCCCAGTAGGATTGCACAGGCTCATGTTTGCAGTGAATGTTCACTTCAGGTTTTCAGCTACATTTCTAGCCAGTGTAGAAAACCCCCCAAAATTCAGTTGCAGCTGACCAGAAGGGAGATCACCAGCATTCCTGAGGTGCTGAAACCACAATTTCACTTTTTGCCTGTTAGAAGGCATTCCTTTTCTTTTGAAATGTGGCATAACTTTCTCTCGGAAAAAGTGCAGAAAGCACTGCATGTAACATCCCACCCAGCAAATAGATCCATTCCCCAGCAGACACTGGAAACTCCACACCAGTAACACACCAGCACTTTACTGTCTTATATTACAGCTTTCACTCTGCGACAATCTCAATGCTTATTCCTTAAAAATAAGCATCTTTTTGTCCTTGGTTACTTTTTGCATATCCTTGTTCAGATACACTATCCTTTTTCTTTAGCTCCCAATATTTTTATTGCTAGGTAACATGGATGACCTTTGGGCATCTGTTCAAACATCTCTGAACACTTTTCCAACTCCCACCTGTGTCCTTTGTGGCACGCTCTCATTTGATTTCATGTAATTATTATCACAACTTCATCTGTCCCACAAAAATTTGTAAAATTTCATTTTAGCAGCAACTAGTAGATCCAAGTGATTATTCAAAAATGCTCAATGGGTCTCCTTTGTTTTGCTGCGTCTCCTCTCAGTACCCCAGGGCTGCACATCACCCCTTCAGAGACAACACGACTTCTCCGAAACAAAGAGAGTAATTTTGCAGAACATCATTCGTTCAGAGCACTGAACGTCTCATACCCCAGCTCTGACTGTAACATATCGGCCACTGACAACACAAACCTTTCACAACCTACACATGCCCCATCACAGACTTGCACAAAACCCATTTACAAATCAGCTGCAGGCCAAAAGCTACTCATTGAAATAATTTGGCAAATGCTCTTGAATGAAACTTAGAAGAATACAGCTCCATGCTGTCAGGCGTTTCACAAGCCCCCCAACCAAAACCATCTGATAAATGACTAATTATCCTAAGCTGCATTAAAATTCAATCTTGATTGTGATTATTACTTATAAAGTACTACTCCAATTCTACACTTTAATTCAGTACAATATCTGTGATTTAGAAGATGAGCAGAGTGCCCATTGCCCATGGCAGCATTAACACACATTCCAGCCATGCCAACAAAAGTAGGTTCTAACTTGACACGTACAGTTTTTCAAGCAACTTCATTACTTTCATAAAATTGTTCAGCCATGTTCACAATTTCAAAATTATTTTTGAGCCTCTCGCAGCCACTCTTTAGTTCTGTCCCTTGTACAGCAGTGAGCCAGTTCCTACTCCGTCTTCACGTTCTCCATCCACACACCTCAGTTCTCCTCTTCCCAAGTTCATGGCTGAAAACATTTTGATCCTTTCTTTACCCTTCCTTTACCCTTCTGCTGGCTCTGGTATGTTCTAACTCCTGGAACTAATCTGAGTTTTAAAGCCCTGGAGCTACCAGCAGGGAAACCTACAACTTGCAATCTCCAAAATGTCTGCAAGGCCAAGGACGGACAACTCTACGTAACCAAGAACTTCACTGCAGCCAAAAGAGCTGACACCACTGCAAAAGAGCACTTACAAAACAACGGCAAAATTCACAGCAAATAAAAGCAGAGGACACGGTCCCCAACCCTGCACACATGCCCATGCTCCATGTTGACCAAAGGCTGTGTTCAATCCATGAGGGTGAAGGCCCACAAGGGACACAGAATCAGAGAATGCTTGAGGTTGGAAGGGAGCTCTGGAGGTCACCTGGTCTAACCCCCCTGGTCAAGCAGGGCCACCTAGAGCAGATTGCCCAGGACCATGTTCAGATGGCTTCTGAGTATCTCCAAGGATGGAGACTCCACAACCTCTCTGGGCAGCCTGTGCCAGTGCTCAGTCACCCTCACACTAAAGAAGTGTTTTGTGATGTTCAGAGGGAACCTCCTTTGTTTCAGTTTGTGCCCATTGCCTCTGGTCCTGTCACTGGGCACCATTGGAAAGAGCCTGGCTCTGTCCTCTTTGTACCTTCCCTTCAGGTATTTATATACATTCACAAGATCTCCCTGAGCCTCCTCTTCTGGCAATGCTTCTCCTAATGCAGCCTGGGATACCATTGGCCGCCTTTGTGGCAAGGGCACATTTGCTGGCTCATGGCCAACTTGGTGTCCACCAGGACCTCCAGGTCCTTTTCTGCAAAGCTGCTTTCCAGCTGGGCAGCATAAAGTGATAGATGACTAAGGCTGAGCTCAAGGCTTTCACACATGAAAGGGTACATACTCTGCACACTGCAAATGAGCTTTTAATTCAAAAGCAAATATTTCATTTTACTCATAGCCCCTGACCCAGATGGTCTGGGTAAGAATGGTCCCAGTTTACTGAATCACCTGCAACTTTGGCAAGACTTGTAGCAAGTTCTTTATCAGCCACTGTTTGCCTGCCTTTAAAATGTATATGTGGCCAAAATACTTGTTCATGTTGAAGAATGAACCCACCTATTGTATTTGTTGAATATTTGCCTCTCATTACCTGTTGTACATCATGTACATAAAATTAAATCCTCTGTGAACAAACTTCTTTGCAAATGTGAAATCAAAGCAAACAACATTAAGTTGAAACACAGCTGATAATGCAACATTAATTTCATTGCAAGGAAGAGGTTCCATTTTTGGTATTTGATTTTCTCTGAATAATAGATAGTACCTACTTACTAAACCTAGGAGTAAATCATCTTTCCAATTCTCTACTGGTAAAACTCAGTAGCACATAATAGCATAATTTTGCTGTATTATTAAAAAGAGGGTCAGTATTTCAGTAGCATTCTTGTTATCAATAAGGTTACTCAGCAGTCATGAAGTATAAGCTGAACATCCTGTGGCTCTGAAACGTTAAAACATATCATTCCAATCATTTTTCCACTCCTTGCTAAGTACCACTGCAACTCAGATTGCAGTGTCAGCTGCCTAGATAAGGATTATATAACCCAGGGCAAAAATAGCGTGAACATTTAACTGCAAGTCAGCATGAAAATAAATGACTCAAACATGGAAGAATTCAGATTTTGAGACTGGCATCACAGGTCACGCCCGGGCCCATTTCTGTGCAAAAAATACATGTTTACTACCAAACAAAAAAAAAATGGCATTAGCTTCTGCAAAGAACACACATATTTCATTGAAATATTCAGCTCCCAGACTGTAGTGTCATCCAAGAAATAGTAGGAATATTATCAACAGAGAATAGTTTTGGTAGCTCATAACAAAATTACAGTGCTTACAGTTTGTCCAAAAAATAACTGTAGAAAGGAAAGCAGTCAAGGGACAGCCAACACAAGAAATAAAAGTTGGAAATCCTGCAGTACAAAGTTTTAAAAAATGGAGACAGATTTGTTTTGAGAGGACATTGTTCTCAAATGACATGAGATATACTCAAGCCACAAGATAGAAAAGACGATGAACATGGTTGTTTCCTCTGTCATAAAATACTAGATGTTTTCAAATGTATATAAAAAGCAAATTTTAGAATGAGACAGGAAGCTGCTTAAAAAGCCCCAAACCATTAGGATTAACCTGTGAAGCTGGTTATCAATATTGTTGAAAGCTCCAGAACAAAACTTAGGGCAGGGTAGTTATTTGCACTGAAAAGAAGATCCTGGGCTCCACAGAGCAATTAAGTGCCGCTGTCATGAGTGATTTCAACATTGAGTCTTTGATTCATCAAAAAACAGTTCAATTTTGCCTCCCCCACAAAATCCTTCTCTCTAAACTGGAGAGGTATGGATTTGGTGGGTGAATTGTCCAGTGGGTGAGGAATTGGTTGGGTGGTCGCATCCAGCGGGTAGCGGTCAATGGCTCAATGTCCAGATGGAGATCGGTGACGTGACAAGTGGTGTCCCTCAGGGGTCCATATTGGGACCGGTACTGTTTAATGTCTTCATCAATGATCCCACATAGTCAGTGGGATCGAGTGCACCCTCAGCAAGTTTGCAGATGACACCAAGCTGTATTGGGGGACACCATCCCCCAATACAGGCTGGGGGATGAAGGGATGGAGAGCAGCCCTGCCGAGAAGGACTGGGGTACTAGTGGATGAAAAGCTGGACATGAGCCAGCAATGTGCGCTCGCAGCCCAGAAGGCCAAATGTATCCTGGGCTGCATCCAAAGCAGCGTGGCCAGCAGGTTGAGGGGGGTGATTCTGCCCCTCTGCTCTGGTGAGACCCCTCCAGCAGTGCTGTGTCCAGCTCTGGAGCCCTCAGCACAGGACAGACATGGACCTGTTGGAGCGGGTCCAAAGGAGGCCACAAAAATGATCAGGGGGATGGAACACCTCTCCTATGAGGAAAGGTTGAGAGAGCTGGGGTTGTTGAGCCTGGAGAAGAGAAGGCTTCAGGGAGACCTTATTGCAGCCTTTCAGTACTTAAAGGGGGCTTATAAGAAAGAGGGGGACAAACTTTCTAATAGGGCCTGTTGTGACAGGACAAGGGGGAATGGTTTTAAACTACAAGAGGGTAGATTTAGACTAGATATAAGGAAGAAATTTTTTACGATGAGGGTGGTGAAACACTGGCACAGGTTGCCCACGTTCCAGGTAGATGCCCCATCCCTGGCAACATTCAAGGTCAGGTTGGACGGGGCTCTGAGCAACCTGATCTCGGTGAAGGTGTCCCTGCCCATGGCAGGAGGGTTGGACTAGATGACCTTCAAAGGTCCCTTCCAACCCAAACCATTCTATTCTATTCTATTCTACGATTCTAAACAGATCACTTTTGAGAAGGGAAAGTGGAGTTCCTTGAAAACGTTACCATTTGTCCCAATCTTGTTATCACTCAGCACTCAAGAGTTCTTTCTCATGGCAACTATGCCATCAAGCAATACGCTTGTCAGTCAAAGTACCACTGGTATTTATGAGTTTTCAGAACTGGAGGTTCTAGAGAACAACCGTATCTATAAAGATACTGTTCTGAGCCAGGTGGGCATCACTGCTGAACCTTCACAACAGCAGCAGCGTACCTCAAAGCAACAAATTGGCTGGAAACAGGAAGGTTGAAAGAGGGAAGGAAGAGAGCCTCAAAACCTCTTTGCCAAGAGCAGAGTAAAGGAAAAAAAATGGGACAAGGAAACAAGATTAAGGTACTAGAATTTAAACAGAGGTGCGGATGGGTGGAGAGACTGAAAAGTGCCACCTTTGTGTGGCAATATTTGTTCAGGGAAACACAAAGTGTTTACAAAAAGTCTAATGGCTGTATTTAGTATTTGGATTAACCTTGTCCCCTAGAACAGTTTGACACTATCATTTACAAGCTGGTAATGTTCACATCCAAACCCACTGAGTTACACTAAGAAGCTATGCTGAGCTGTAAGCCGGATGGGCAAGCAGGGGTTAACTGGCAGGAGGGGAGAGCAAAGTGGAAAGCAGAGACTTGAGGTGGACCCTGAAGGGACCAGAGATGCAGTAAATGGACTTGAGCAAGATGTTCAAGTGTTCAGCTTCATTATGAGCTAATGAAAATCTAATGTTGGGTAGCTCACTGACAGCAATGTAAATCCTCCCAAGAATAAGGGAGAAACAGAGAAAGAACAATGTGCTCCGAGTTTTAAATCAGTGGGGAGTTTTCTTTGTCATCTACTGACAAAGGTATATCGGGAAATGTCCTGCTCTTCTCATCACTGCAGCTGGGTGACAGCTCCCTCGGAGGGCATTAGGGACCTGGAGACTTCCCAACTACCGGTAGATGGACTAGTCTTTTCAAGGGCTTCTGGAGTATATGGAGAGACAAGAGAGGCAAAGGCATATTTAGGGAGCAACAATAAAGGAAATTACCTGAGTGAAGCCCAAACTACTAGCACTTCAGAGGCCTAAATGACATGTAACACTAAATACATTAAGAGTCTCTCAGAGAACTGGTAGGCAGGATCTTATCAGACACTGCTCCGAAGGGCAAATCGGAGCAAAAAAGCTGGCTAATCTTCAGGGATTACCTCCATGAAGCACAAGCACAGCCGTCGTGGTTTAACCCCAGCCAGCAGAAAATATATGCCACGCAGCCACTCACCCCCCGCCCCCACCAGTGGAATGAGGGGGAGAATCGGGGAGGGTACAAGTAGGAAAGCTCCCGGGTTGAGATAAGAACAGTTTAATAATTGAAATGAAACAGAAGTAGAACAGCAATAATAGCAAATGGGAACAACAACAATAACAGAATATACAAAGCAGACGATGCACAATGCAACTGCTCACCGACCGCCGACCGCGTGTCCCGAACCGGGGGGCGAGCCCCCCCCCACACCTGGTTTTTATACTGAGCATGATGTCACATGGTATAGAACACCCCATTGGCCAGCTGGGCCCACCAGCCCGGCCCTGCTCACTGCCCAGCAACAGCCAAAGCTCAATGGGCCATTAACGCTCCTTTCATACCCCAGGGAAACACAGCACAGCACATCCCCAAGCTATGGGGAGGAAAGTTAACCCTGTCCCAGCCGGAACCAGGACAACAGCTCATCCCAAAGTGCCAAAGCCAGCATGGCTGAATAGAGAACTTCAAACTGAGCTGGAAAGCAAAAAACAGCAAGGTCAGGGCAGGGATGGGCTTTCCAGGATGAGCACAGAGCCATTACCCAGGCAGGGAGGGAATTAGAAAAGNACAGGAAGGTTGAAAGAGGGAAGGAAGAGAGCCTCAAAACCTCTTTGCCAAGAGCAGAGTAAAGGAAAAAAAATGGGACAAGGAAACAAGATTAAGGTACTAGAATTTAAACAGAGGTGCGGATGGGTGGAGAGACTGAAAAGTGCCACCTTTGTGTGGCAATATTTGTTCAGGGAAACACAAAGTGTTTACAAAAAGTCTAATGGCTGTATTTAGTATTTGGATTAACCTTGTCCCCTAGAACAGTTTGACACTATCATTTACAAGCTGGTAATGTTCACATCCAAACCCACTGAGTTACACTAAGAAGCTATGCTGAGCTGTAAGCCGGATGGGCAAGCAGGGGTTAACTGGCAGGAGGGGAGAGCAAAGTGGAAAGCAGAGACTTGAGGTGGACCCTGAAGGGACCAGAGATGCAGTAAATGGACTTGAGCAAGATGTTCAAGTGTTCAGCTTCATTATGAGCTAATGAAAATCTAATGTTGGGTAGCTCACTGACAGCAATGTAAATCCTCCCAAGAATAAGGGAGAAACAGAGAAAGAACAATGTGCTCCGAGTTTTAAATCAGTGGGGAGTTTTCTTTGTCATCTACTGACAAAGGTATATCGGGAAATGTCCTGCTCTTCTCATCACTGCAGCTGGGTGACAGCTCCCTCGGAGGGCATTAGGGACCTGGAGACTTCCCAACTACCGGTAGATGGACTAGTCTTTTCAAGGGCTTCTGGAGTATATGGAGAGACAAGAGAGGCAAAGGCATATTTAGGGAGCAACAATAAAGGAAATTACCTGAGTGAAGCCCAAACTACTAGCACTTCAGAGGCCTAAATGACATGTAACACTAAATACATTAAGAGTCTCTCAGAGAACTGGTAGGCAGGATCTTATCAGACACTGCTCCGAAGGGCAAATCGGAGCAAAAAAGCTGGCTAATCTTCAGGGATTACCTCCATGAAGCACAAGCACAGCCGTCGTGGTTTAACCCCAGCCAGCAGAAAATATATGCCACGCAGCCACTCACCCCCCGCCCCCACCAGTGGAATGAGGGGGAGAATCGGGGAGGGTACAAGTAGGAAAGCTCCCGGGTTGAGATAAGAACAGTTTAATAATTGAAATGAAACAGAAGTAGAACAGCAATAATAGCAAATGGGAACAACAACAATAACAGAATATACAAAGCAGACGATGCACAATGCAACTGCTCACCGACCGCCGACCGCGTGTCCCGAACCGGGGGGCGAGCCCCCCCCCACACCTGGTTTTTATACTGAGCATGATGTCACATGGTATAGAACACCCCATTGGCCAGCTGGGCCCACCAGCCCGGCCCTGCTCACTGCCCAGCAACAGCCAAAGCTCAATGGGCCATTAACGCTCCTTTCATACCCCAGGGAAACACAGCACAGCACATCCCCAAGCTATGGGGAGGAAAGTTAACCCTGTCCCAGCCGGAACCAGGACAACAGCTCATCCCAAAGTGCCAAAGCCAGCATGGCTGAATAGAGAACTTCAAACTGAGCTGGAAAGCAAAAAACAGCAAGGTCAGGGCAGGGATGGGCTTTCCAGGATGAGCACAGAGCCATTACCCAGGCAGGGAGGGAATTAGAAAAGCCAAAGTCTCATGTTCCTTCCTAAACTCTGGGATTGCTTTCCACAGGATTGTGCTGAAAGTCTAAAAAAGTTCAAAAGAGACTAGATAAATTCATGGAAAAAGAGATGCTGTAAGGAGTGTTACATACAAAGGCAACCCTTCTGATTTGGGAAGTCTCTAATGGATGAATTGCTTGTGTCTAGGAGAATACCCTGGAAAAACCGCCACACACGCCATCTGCCTTCTCACCCTCGCTCATGTCCATCCAGTACTGGCCACTGTCACGGGCAGGATACTGGGCAAGTGTGACCTGTGATCTGGCACGGCATAGTCTCTCTTATGTCCTCTGGTCTGTGCTCCACCCTGCTGTGCTTGTACGTGCTAGATTTGTATTTACCCGTGGTTGGAGGGCAGCCCCACCTTCCAGCATGAATATTTTTAAAAACAAAGATGACAGGAATTAGCACAGAAGGGAAAACATTTCTGTTCTCATGTTGAAAAAACATCAAGATCTCCTAAGACAGAGTAGCATGCCATCTGAAACAGTTTTTCCTCTGAAGCTGTTGACCTACTTTGTTAGCTATACAATTTCTTACAAATTTACTATATTGTAACAGCTGTGTTCATGTTGTTTGAGTGTCAGCACTTCTATTCTAAACCCCATTTTTCACACACTTCCGTAATAACTCAATTATAAAACTTGGGTAAAATGTGGCTCTCCACAAGCATTTTCTTCTCCAAAGTATACCTGACCATCCACAAAAAAGCACCATTGCAAAATGCCAAATTGCCCACTTGGGGTCTGATTTGTCCCCCAGAGTGTGGCAGGACTCTGCCTGAGCGTGGCTGGTGAAGACATCTGAGCCCATCCACGCCATGTGAAAACAAAGATCTGCTCTTGTCATCAACAGGCTGATGGCAGATGTGCGGTGAGCGGCCCTGCACTGCTTTTTTGTGTTCCCTGGGTGGGTTTGCACAGAGCCCCGGCACGCTGCGGGGCAGCACGGAGCTGGCGAGCCGTGCCGCTCTGCAGTCGGGTGCCGCAGAGTGGCCTGACAAAATCATGGGGCACAGTAAAGAGGGAGAACTTCGAAATGCATAGCGCTGAATGAAGGGGAGGTTTGTGCAGGAAAGGAGCCGCGGAGGAGAAACTGGTGTAGGAAGGGAAAGAACAAAAGTAGAAGAGAAGGCAGTTTGGTTTCCTATGAAGAGCCAGTACACTGTCCCTGCAGTAGTGTGGAGTGCTTGCAGCACAGCAGCTGGGAATGAGGCGGGGGGACCTGACAGCTGTACAGACAAAATGGCAAAAAGGAATCCATCTATCTCCCCAATTCAACTGCAGACAAGCTTCGGCTTTTCTAATTTTCTAATTTCTCCCTGCCTGTCTGGGCATACTCTCTGTGCTCCTCCCAGACAGCCCATCCCTGCCCCAGCCTCACTCGTGGCCCTTCTGTAAGTTTTCCCTATTCTATTCTTGCTGATAAAAAGGCACTGAAACCACACGAGATATCCAAGGTGCTGGAACAGCACAGATCTATATGGTGACACAACGATGTTTCTCCAGTTTGTTCCTTACTTCTCTCCTAATAACCCATAATGTTCTGTTTGCTTTTCTGCCCCTGGTACTGAGTCTAGCACCCATGTTTTCACAGAGCTGCCTGCTATAGACCCCAGGCTCACTCCTGTACAGTAACTGTTTGCTTAGACACGTCATGACGGGTAGCACAGACTCGGATGGTGCATCCACACAGCCATACCAGCGAGGTCCTGGGAGCAACGCTATCGTAAATGAATACCCACTCTCCCTGTTAGGAGGGCTCTCGGAGCTGCTCCCATCCCCGCACTAAAGCACGGTTGCTGCTGGCTCCCCATGAGTCGCAGCCCTCCCCAGCGCAGGGCCTCCGTCGTGCAGTCCGTGGCACGGGCTGGACGCGTCCTGAACAGGACACAACAAGCAGCACTTTTGTGCACTTTTTTCCCACAACATTTCTCTAGCAATGCCCCCACCTGCCAGCATCAAACCCCAAAGGTTCTAAGCTCCAAAACTTCATCAAGGCTGAAATAAAATCTTCCCTCAGTACATCCATGTCCATCCATCTTCTTTCCCCCCTTAAGTGTAATATATAAGGGTAGTGCCCATACCAGAGAGTCTCTTCTAGATACAGGACTGCTGCCACTGTTAAAGACTTACGACTTTTCAGCCCAGACTGTATTTTTCCCTTTCTGGACTCACTTCTGGAAGTCTCCAGTCACTGGGTTCCACACAGCAGCAGCTTGTTTTTAGTAAAACATCAGAAAATCTTAATTCAGGAAATGGGCAAATACTAAGTAATTACCATCTTTCATGTAAAATACATCTTGAAAACTTTTTCCATAAAAAGACTGAGTTTTATGCACAAGTGATGTCCTACTGAAATAAATGAAATTCTGTGTCTGCAAAATTAGGCATGACCATGTCTGGTAGGGTTGTGCATTACAGTGATTCTCTCTGACTTCTTACAGTAAGGAATCTTGCTACATATTAATGTTGATAAATAACAGAAGTTAGATTAAATTCTACAGTTCATTTTAAAATGCCAAAGAAAACCTTTCATCTGCTCCTACCTTCTTCAGAAGCAATGACCAAGTGAAAGAATTCAGCTTTAGTCCATCAGTGGATCTTCCCAATTGCTACGTGAGCATGTATGTGACAGCTGTCAATTCAGAAATCGTTTATCACAACAGAAATATGACAGGAAAACACTGAGTTGATATGACAGCAATGGCAAAAATTTGTTAAAGCAGGCATCCCTGTAGGAAATCTTTCCGCACTACAACAGATGGCCAGTAGTTAAAGGAAACCATTAAAGCTTGAATTGTGGAAATTGGTTAAATTTTTCACAGCAAAGGGTAGCAGATAAAAATAAACAAACCTCACCAACCTTCCAGGGAGAGCCAGTCCTTTTGTAGCGTGCAGGTACCTATCAGTAGTGCAGAAAAGGCACTAGATTTTACAGGCACACTGCTATATTGTATAATGATTTTATAATCATTATATCATTTCCATATACTACACAGACAATACAGTCATACAAGTGTCATAATTGCATAATTACTACATTAATACATGCAGGCAGCAATTATGCAAATACTACAGCTCTGAGCTCCAGGATGGGAAGCCGCCGAGACCGCAGCTCCACCGCAGGGCTGGCAGCCGCTGCCCCACAGCCCCCCGGCGCTGCCCAGCCCCACAGCCCACCCGTGCCGCCGGCATGTCGGCTGCGGATCCGTCACGGAGCCCGGGAAGGTGATGGCTGCATGAAGGGTGGGATTTTCCTCCTCTAATGCATTAATTGGCACTGGAGTACTGAAAGTACACTGAAATTGTACTTTAAAAAAAAAAAAAATACACAAATTCACCTGAGATGAGGCGTGACCTATATCAAGATACAGACTTTCCTCTATATTTCGGAATTTTCAATGTCTCAAGAGAGATATTGGCAACATATACAAATATTACATTTGTATATACAAAATATCAGCAAGGATTGACTCTTATACTGACCATCTCCAAAGTTCATATCCTTTCAGACCAGTCCTTTATCCAGATAGTGTTCATCCGGTTTGCTTTTTCACATCACTAAAATATATTCCAGCACTGAGCAAAGAAAATGAAGATTTCCAAAGACAACCTAAAACTAGGAGAAATTCAAGGTGTACAAGCATTGTAGCATGACTGGGCTGCATTCCAAATGACAAGGGCTAAGATACGAGATTGGGGAATTTTAAAAAAAACAAAACTTCACTGAGCTTTCTTTCAGGACCCATTTAAATGTGAATCTCAGGGACTATGAACCTGTGGGAACCAGGGAACAGGTGCCCAAATCATTCCCACTTCTGAAGGCCTTTTTAAAAAAAAAAAAAAAAAAAATCCCTTGGCCATGCACAGCAATACTTGTTTGAGTGGAATAGCTCAACAGCTGCATGTCTGAGCGCTGTGCAAGGCCGACTTGAGCACAGCTTGCCTTACCCACACGGTCCTGGGAATATGCTTGTTATAATAAATACTGTCAGTCTATACATATTAAAACTTTCCTGTCTTTAAGCAGAAAACATAAGAAAGGATGAAGTAGCAATAGCTGATAGCATCAGCTCACCAGCCTAGTGTATACAGCAGCCAAGCAGTGGACATCATGAGCTGATGGCACTGAAAAGCTAACTCGGTACCAGCCCTGAATTTGATTTGAGAAGTCCTTTTGATCACTGATAAGAAATAAGGAAACTTCTCAGCCCCGAAATACAATTCCTATTCTCTCGCCCGAAATACAATTCCTATTTTAAGACTGAATTTATCTTTAAAAAACACAAGAGCTGTTTCTTTAGCCTTACCATACATTGCTGTGAAGTGCGTATTATAAGCACGAGCAACTGAATTAACTTCATAACACTGCGGTGGGATTTCAAGGGAAAGAAAAACAAAGAAACAACATTGTTATGTAAAGATACATACTTTTTCATAAGATCTCTGCCGTCTGGGTGAGGATAACCATGCTTCCAGCACACTGTTCTCACTCATTTAATAACAAGTTACAATTTTGGAGTGTGTATATGTTGACAGAAAGCAGAAGTGACAGAAAGCTTGGGAAGCTTTGCTTTTAGTATTTGCCTGTTGGAATGGAAATACTTGAAGAGAATCTCTAGGCTGATAAAATCTGTCACTTGAACATCAAATAAAAATAAGTAAAACCAACTTTATCAGCCACTAGAAAAAACCCATCTATTTCCTTTGTGAATTGCAACAATATCTGGTTTACATCTTTTCTGTTTCAGACATTCCACAAGTTCCCTTCTGCTGTGGAGATCCAAATACTCTCAACCTGCCAAGTAATAGAGCAGCATTACCTCAAAGTTGTGTCAACCCACCTGCACAGCTGGAGTTTGAAGTCCAGAACCTGAAAAGAAGGCACGAGCAGGATTTGATGCTGAGAGGCATGAAAACTCCAGCTAAAGACCAACCCTCGGAGACACAGACCGGGGTCAACACAGCTCTCCTGACCATGGGCTTTGCTATGGCAATATCCAGCTGATCTCGAGACAGCTCTGCTGTTTCTCCTATAAAACTTGTTTCATCTCCAAGATCAGCAGCAACCCTTAAAGCTGCAGGAAGATCCATCCATCGGATGAAACACAATGGATTAATAAGGGTTAAAAACGAAATTCCTTATGCACTGAAACGTGCTCTGTTTTTTAAAGCCCTACAATCATAATAGTTAATTCTGACAAACACAGGTTATTTAAGCGCTTAACTTTGATCATCTTGACTTTCTAAACTTAATTCCATAAATACACAAATGTGTGTGTACCTTTTAGACAGAGGCAGTAATTACAGCTGACAGCTGTGAGAGCATTTTACAGGTTTCAGTAATAAACCTATCTATCCCTATTAAATATTAATACACCTTCTCTCCCTATTACCTATTATGTCATCAGTCACATCAGTTTTAGGAGGAAGGTCAGCCAAAACAAGATAACAAGATTTTTGTCATTTTTTTAAATACAGACTGAGCAGTTTATAGATGTTAATAAAACCCCTGACAAGAGAAGCACCATTTATTAACAGGACTGATATACAAGCAGGAAAAAATAAATAGAACCTTTTCCTGCCTTAAATTTGTTTATCTATTGTACAAATATCAGAGGTCATATTTCAGCCAGGTAGGAAGGACATGGAAAGGATGGTGAAATGCAAATAAAACCTGGTCCTTCTCCATGCTGCTAGCTCCCAGCCTCTCCACGGGGAGCCGGAGAAGCCTGCAGTGAAAGCTGGTGCCACTCCGCGGGGCAGGACACTCGGGAGCTGGGTAGGGCTGCTTGGGTAGGAGAATGTCAGGAGAAGGACTTTGATACAAACCACGATGCCACCAGTTCTCCCCGTCTGTGGTTGAGAAGATACACAAGAGGTAGCCTTCCAGATCTGCCATAAACTCAAGTATCTTTAGCTGTCATGTTTCTCTTAACCTCACCAATTATTTTCATGTTTTCCTAATCAAGAAGGATGACTCTGGCAAGTGTAAGCACATACGATACCCACAGACACTGCGGATCATTTGCAATTATTATTTCCATTTTTTGACTTAATAATACAGTCTGGCACACAGTTCAGAAGCTGACTCACTTGACATTCAGACTTTTCTATTGAAAAAAAAGTTGATTTGATAAAGATCGAGAAGTTTCAGACGAATGTACTTCCCACAAATTACTTCCAAACTGCTAAACTGAAATGTGCCTTTTTAGGTTTGATGTTTTTGATGTTTTTGAACTATCTATACAAATTTCAAAAAAACTCATACTATTAAGGACACTTCAGTTTCCTTTTCACCAATTGTTTTCATCCAAATAATTTTCTTATCATTCTTTTGAAAGGCTAAAACAAAGTATGTTTTCAAGTTTCTTTTTGTGGGAATTTTAGTGATCGACTTTTCACTCCAGTTGGTTGAAAACAAGAAGTTGGGAAACTTGGACTTGTTACTGGAATCTGAATTTTTAGTTAAAAACTAATCATTGAAGAAACAACTGATCATTTTTGGTTACCAAACTGTATTGCTAGTCACAATTTTTTTCTCCACTTCAGTCTCTCCTCTGCTTCCCTGCCCTCTCCAACAGCCCTCTGAACCTGGGGAAAGGACAGGCAGCCGAAACTGCAGTTATTTTAGGTGCCAGACAGAGAATAGGGAAGGCTGAAATTCTCCAGTCATCTGCCAAACACATTTTCAATCTGGGAAAGGGGGGGGAAAAAAACCATCAACAGGTACTGCTTAAAAACAGAACTTCACCACTGCTACCCACAAACACACCAGCTAATCTTTTTCATTAGCTGATTAAGTTCAGCCTTACAACTAGTTGTTTTCAACTTTCACTGCTTCTGGTAGAAAACTCCTCCAGAACCTCCCACCTAGGTAATTATAAATTTTCTTTTAGCTTGTGCATAACCCAAGTTACAGCCTGTTATTCTTACAGCAACCCTGCCCTTTTTCCCAAAATAGGTATTTCTTTCACTCCCAGATGTTAACTCCCCTAAATATTATCAATGGCAATCAAATCTTACAGGCTTCATTTTGCTGCAAAGATGACTGTTCTGCTTCATCTCAAAAGTAAGGCTTCCCACTGCCCTGATTATCCAAGTAACCCCTCTCCGCCTTCCGAGTTTTAAGGCATCTTTCTTGAACTTGATAACTGGCAGCATGCATGAGGCTCTAGACTATAGAGAGCTCCACATTTTTCAGACTTCTCCATTAACCCCGGCTTCTCTTCAGCCAGAATTACCTCTGCTGACATGCAGCCCACAGAGCCTTCTCTTATTCCCAGACCTGAAGAACTCAAGCAACAGTTCTCATTATCTATGCTATACTATCCCTTATTTTATAGGGCTTTCTCAGATCACAATTAAATTTGTCTGCTCTCTCTGCTTAATGCTCTGAAGTTTCCTTAGCCCTTCCAAAGCCTCTGAGTGATCTTCAGATTTCTTCCATATCTCCTTTAAACTCCAGAGGTGAACAAACAGAGGATTTCACCTTCAACCCCACTATTTCAGGCACATGGTATCTGCCCATACCTTCCACTGATTGCAGGACCTATTTGTTTTGGTGCTTGTCAATCACTATTTTTTTTTTTCCCTCCTGTGATAACTCCTGCAAAGCACAAAAGAATCCTTTAAATCATAAAAGCCAAAACATAGGAGGAAGTTCCTCTCTTGGAAAGATGCCTATTTTTGAATACACACACACATTTATATTGCCCACACCACTTTTTTCTTTCTTTTTTTTTTTTTTTTAGTAATTCAAAAACAGTTTTGACGACAAATTGTGAGTCAGCTTCAGTGCATATTACTGGCTTCAATTTTCTTTTACTAGGGGACATAGTTCCATTAAATCAGTGTCTGCAAGATTGGAGTCCAGGAGAATTCCATCCTATTTCATGCTTCATTATGAAAGATTCATACAGCCCCACTCATCATGTTTCTACAGTCACCTACATCAACTTTAGCGTACTAAAATGTTGTACAGTATGAAGTGACATGTTGAAATGATCAGTCAAGTTCACTGGGCTTAACCACTCTGACAATGATATGTAATCTTACTTCGGTCAGGAATAAAAAGACATCCTAATCAGCACACAAGAGCAATCTTTACTGTGGTAATTAGCATTTACCAAATTGCAACATTAAGCTCAAAATGTTGAAAAGTGCCCTAGAGGCAGAAGTACCAGAGAGAGATTACCTACGGGCCACCGAGAATGGAAGCTGCCTTTGTGCTGGAAGAAGCCCTGCAGTGATGTGAGCACCACATGCCTGAGCTTGTTTTCTACGGGGAATGGTGGTAATGGGATTAGTTCCTACAACATGACATGTTAATAAAGTGTCTCTCACAAACACACACCTCCTCAAGAAAACAAAACCCAAGCCATTCCTGTGCAAGACAGACTGAATTATTTCATCAATGTAAGAGGTACCTGGAAAGCAACGCTCAAGAGCAGAGTTAAACATTTGAACTTCTTTGTCAAGCACAAGCTGGTATTTTATTCTACCTTGTTTTTTCATTGCATGTAAGAGACCAACTGAGAAACATAAACCAGGACTGGAACTAGAAGATAACCAGGGCACTAGCCAGTCTGTCAAACCAGGGTTGTGTCATCAAATTCTTCATCTTCATTTAACATTGTACAGCTGAACAATCTGTGTGTGGATTTGTATATATGCACAGGGGAGGTTTAGATTGGATATTAGGAAGAATTTCTTCACCGAAAGGATGGTCAAGCATTGGAACAGGCTGCCCAGTGAAGTGGTGGAGTCACCATCCCTGGAGGTATTTAAAAGACAGGTGGACGTGGTGATTAGGGACATGGTTTAGTTAGTGGTGGACTTGGCAGTGCTAGGTTAATGGTTGGACTTGATGATCTTAGGTCTTCTCCAACCTAAATGATTCTATGAATCTGTATGTGTTTTAACCAAGTCTGAGTCAGAAATCATTAGACTGAAGGAAGTGCAGGTGCTACAAAGTCCAACCCCCAAAGCCAGTGTAAAGTTCCTTCAGCTGCTTTCCATGACACAGACCAGCCAAGGCTTCTGAGAAAACCACTCGCAAGCTACAAATTGCCAGAATAGCGTGGGGTTCTACAGCTTTGGTTTGGTTGGTTTTTTAAATCTTCACTCTGTTGTCTTGTCTACTAGAGACCACCTGGGGTGGCTCCTACAGCAGATAACTCTATATAGTAATGACATAGGATACCTAAATATTCAAGCACTCTAGGAACGTTCAGTTTCTTAGAGAAAGCAGATCTTTACCTACCATGACTACCACTTTTATCACTCATGCTATTTCCTGTTCCTGGCTTTGCTACCTTCCAGTGATCTACATTTTCATTTACACATTTGTGCCACTATTTTACTAGGAGAAAAACTTCAGGAGACCTTACTGATTAGTCCATTTAATAGCCCTCTGGGCTAAAAGCCAACTGATGAAAATTTCTAATTCATAATGGCAGAGGAGGATGTTAACCCCATTAGCATCAAAAAGAAATGGCCAAGTGTCAAGACAGTTTTCACAGTTCCATTCCTGTCCTTTCAGACCAGTTAAAGCTCCCAGAATTGGGTTAGTCAATGGTGCAGACTAGTTCCTCGGTTAACATGTCCGATGGTGCTGAAGGACACTATGCACTGACTGCATCAGTCATGCTGCTGGATCCAGCTACTGGAAATTTAAAAACCAAGCAAACCAAAAGATACACAATGAATTCTTCACACTTAAAAGCTCTTAAAGAAAAAAGAGAAATTCTGTCTTTATCTTTTTTCCATTTAAAAACAAGCGCACCTGAATAAAATGGATGAGATGGGGAGGATAAGTATTTTCTGTACTGTATCATTTGTCCTTCTCACTATCATGACACAGGAAAATTAAAGCAGCTTTGTAGATTCTCAGACTTGACTGGATAAATCACAGGGTAAGCACAGGGTTTTATGATGCTTCTCAGAGATCAGTCCATTAAGTTTGGCTGGATCCTCATCTCCTCCTTGGTCTCATTTTGACAATGCCTTCCTGTTGAACAAGGAGTTGTCCTGGGCTGGCAGACTCACTGTCGATGGTGTTAGTAAGACTTTACTTCAACCTTTTTAGATCTTTCTTAATATCTACTCTTCTTCACTTTTCCCTATTAACTTCAGTGGTATGATAAACCTCCACAAATAGTACAGCCAACAAGCATTCAAAAAAGATCAGCTGAGGACCTCTGCAGAACATGCTTCAACATGAAGTGCAAGCAAGTAACTAGAAACACACCAAAATCAGGCAGATTTTGCAAGACTGATCGTGCAAGGTATTGGCTGTCCAGTTCTACAAGGTTTGCGTTCTGCAGGGGACTGAATCTTCTAACTCAAGTGGTGGAGATCCTTGCTTTGGAAAAAGAAAAAGCCATGTCAGTGGTCAACCATGGCTAGTTCCAAACACAAAACACAGAGGAAATAAGAGAATTATAACTCTGAGTTATTATTTTATTCATTAAGAAGCTAGAACAGTATTTTTGCCAGTCCTCTTGTATGCAGTAAGGACATTTAGGCTCTAAAGAGATACATGAAGAAGAAGAGAAATTATGAACAGTCCTCCTTCGTTCCCCAAAATAACTGAAATCCATTTCAAAACAACAGAATCCTCAAAAATGTGGGTCAAAGAAAACGCATTTTAAAAGTTTCACTCAACAACAGCATTTGCCCTTCCAACCAAATTCCTGATTTTCGTCTAAGGCAATCTTAGACTCTTCACTCTATTAATAGCTTAATGCATGATAAATAATACATTATTCAAAAGGAACTTGTACTTTCACATTTGGTACAATATTTGCAAGCTACTGACACTGTCTTCCACTTGATTTCAAGTGATATGCCCAAAGTCCTTGCAAGGAAAAATAAATCTGCCCATTCAAAACAGATACTGTCTCTGTCCAGCTGAATGCATCTTTTTCTTGCAACCAAAGAAAAAAGAAATACTAAGTTCAAAATGTACTTCAAAGGGGAGGAGAGCATATAAAAAAGGATGAGGTGTCCTATTCAGTTCGGGTCACACCAATTCCAAAAGGACATAGCAGAATTATATAAGTTTCAAAGATGGGCAATAAAAGTGATTAAAGTCATGCTGATTCTTCTGTATCAGTAGAGATTGAAGATGTTGGGACTTCTTAGATCAGAGAAGCAAAAGCAAAGGTAGAGACGACGTGAAAATAAAGAAGACAATATGATAAAAGGTACAGCAAAGATAAATTGAGGTCTACCGTTCAGTCCCTTTCATAAAGCAAGATCAAGGATATGTTCAACACTATCAGAAGGTTGCAAAATTGACACAACGCAGTATCCATCTGTGGAACTTAAGAGTACGTGATATCATCAATGTCAAGAGTTCAGGCTGAATAAAAAAGCCAGACGGGTTATGCATGCATAAGTTCATAAATGCATAAGCATTTTTAAGTTTTTGTGTTCAATGTTCTGATCTGTCCAAATTGAAACCCTTTTCTTAGTCTTTTAGAAGAGAAATTCACGGGACTCTAATTTTGACAGTGTCAAGAATACTTCATTTTCAGTTTATCAGGCAGCCAAAACACTTCACTTTTTATACAGTCATACATCACAATACAACAGAAATTGAAACAAAACATTCTGATTTTACTGGTGTCAGTAATTCCATGACAAAATATCTATATCTCATATTGAACTTTTGTGTTCTTTGTGTTCTACATTGGAGGAAAACAAACTTATAATTATTGGAATTTCAGAAGTGAAGCTTCCCATTCCAGCTAACACCTTTCCATAAATATTGTAGATATTTCAATGTGTCTTTGGTATGAAAATAACCCACATTGCCAAGAACATAGACTGAAATAGTATCAAACATGAATTAACTGCAAACACAAACAAGAAAACAAAACAGTGCATACTAACAGCACCTGCTTTGGCAATGCATCTCTATTACAAAGCTCCGTGAGATCACAGAATATCTCAAGTCGGAAGGGACCTGTAAGGATCAAGATACTGGGCATTCATTCATTCCTTAAGGCACACTTCAAGGCACAAGCCAATTTTAAATAACATATGGGAGTAAACTTTTCCTGTCTTCCACTCTTCCCAGTTTACTGGGGAGTTCAGCACAGTTGTTGCCAGGAGAAGAAAGCGCCTCATGCCCATGGTGGCAGGGGAAGACTCTTCCTCAGCCTGCAGCTGCTCAACACTGCATTGACCGAGCTCCTCTCAGGTCTGGAAACAACAGCTTGTCCGGCTAGCGAGGCTGCAGACACCACGTCCTGGCGAAGCAGCTTCAGAAACCAGAGGCACACAGAGACGTGTGACCATCCTGCAGTAGCTCTGAGCCAGAGAGCCTTTGAACAGGAGAGAAGATACTTGATGGCAGCAGAGGAAGAGAAAGTCTATCCACAGGAGAAGATAGCAGGTATGTCACTGATACATCACTTTACATCTGTGTTACTATTTTCTTGTTGCTATGGGAATACTAGAGAAAGTGGTTACCATTTTGTATTCAAAGACCCAAGTAAAGTCTAGGTGTGAACAGTATCATTTGCTTGCAGCCTATAATTTTCTCTTCCAAGCAGTGTTAAATAGTTTTGTTTGGGGGGAGGGTATTAATAATATTCTCTTCTCTATTCACATGTTAAAATTAGCTAACCTTCTACCTGCTCTGGAGAACATCCAAGAAAATCTAAAGCAATGACAAGCACTAACTTATCAGGGTAAAACAGATCTTTTTTCCATATAATTAAAATTAACGTACTAACTGGAATACTCTTCATAGAGCTGATGTTATCTTGCTTTTTATGATGAGGCCATCTACAAAATTAATTCCACCATATTTAACTTGAGTGTCAAGAACCAGGCTTCCAAGCACTTTAGAAGAAATAGCTTTGAAAATTTTAGTAATGATTACAGGGGCAGTCTAGAAGTCCTTCCTTATCCTAATTAAACAACATTGCCTGCATTCTCTGAGACAGGATCAGCGATGGAAGTCAACAGAGGTAAATACTGGATTTTTTTTTTTTTTTTAGCTGTATCACCACAGAAGAGGAGAAGAAAACACAGGATACACTAAGCTGTGTTTCTATACTCATGTGACGACTCCTCATTTCAACCTGAAAGAAAATATGATTCCTCACATTTACTCAAACAACCATTGGCAGGAACAAACAGGCCTTGAAGAACGGGCTCAGCACCATGAACGTGCTACCAACACTTTATTTTTGTATTTCAATACATTGTTTGATGTTCTGCCTGACGACTTAAATTGTGCAGGAGTAAGTGCACATACCAAGCTAGTGATTGCATTGCTGCTCACTTATCTTCAAAATTTAAACTCCTCCTCAATATTCTCAGAGCTAAACCCTGTGAGGCTCAATAATGCAGTCAGTCCCTGTTCAGAGAGTGTTTTCTACACAGTTTATGTACAACAACAACATAACAGACAAAGTAACATACAAAATAAAGAAAATGCCAATTCTCAGTCTCTAGGCTATTTTCACTGAGCTGTGAATAAAAGTTTGAAACTCAAGCTAAGTATCAACTGGAGACAGTTTCATGGCATCAGGGAAGAGCCGTAAAGAAAGTTCGAACTAGCAGATTTCCCAGAGTAACTACTCAGTTACAAATTCTGAATTATTTCTCCCAAGCTGCAAGGGCCATTACAGTAATTTCTCCTAGAAATCTTGACAGGGTTCAACCATATTCAAAGAGAATTAGCGTTCAGACTGATAGGAGTGTGGACAGGGAGTTACTTAGTGTGCTCCCACTTCCATCAATCTTACTCAAGGCTCACAGAGATCAACTGAAAGAGTCCACCTGACCTCAAAAATTTCTGAATCAGTCCCCCTAGTGCCTGTTAACAACACTCCAAAGATGCAGTTTATGTTGAGAATTGATTACTCAAAAGTAAATATATAAAGTTGTAAGTAGGCATTGAAGGGATGCTAAAGGGAAAGGCTATTTCCACAGTAAGCCAGACAAAGAACTCTCAACAAAAGGCCACTTCAAAACCAAAAATATTTTAGCTCAGCACCATATTCTTTTAGCAAAGTTCATTAAATATTAATTGAGATGAGTGAAATGGAGAGGGGAAAACGTGTCCCAGATGTAGATGAAGAATGATACTACTTGTAAAAAAAGGAGCTGGAGGTATTTGATGCCTGTAGCAGCAGTTAGAAAGGGCTGATTAAAATTCAGATGCTGTAACCAGTGTGTGTGAAATGTAGAGCTACATAATTCATAAATAGAAAGCTATATTAAACAGCATTAAAGATCCTGCTTATGCAAAAGCAAAGACATACAGAATGGGTGCTAGCACGCTCAGCGTACGTACCAAGTCCTGGCTTCCCCTCGCAGGCGCAGGTACACGTTCCCAGCACGCACCGTGCATCATTGCAAACGTTACTCGACTGTTTCAGCAGCACGAGGAGGAAAGGAGCTCTCTCATAGCAACACGAACAAGGAAACATCAGCTGGAGGATACCATGGGATTAACAATTAAACACTCTGGGGAGCCTGGAGTTGCTACGGGTGGGGAGAAATTAATTCTTCAGGTTTAGCAGCAGATTCCTCTCTGCAGAGACAGCACCACTTCTGAAGGCTGCGTACGTCCGACAGCAGAGGGGTCAGCTCGGCACTAAGACAGCTGGTGTTGTACACACTTTTGAACTTGGCAAGTCATCCATTGCCATATAATCGTTATTGCCAGGCATTTAATTTGGGATTAATGGGGAAAAAAATGGGTGCTAAATTGGAGCCAATACTGTATTATACAGAAATAACAGGCAATGACTCACCTTCCTTGAGGTCAATGAAACTGCATCAGCAAGAAATTTTGTCCCATTACAAGGATCTAAGCAAATAATTCATACTGAATCATTTATCTAATTAATCTCAATTTTTCAGCATGAATGCTAACAGGGTCCAAATCCCTCTCTTGTTTTTATTTGCAGTTATTCACTGAATAATCCTTGCCCACAACACTGCTGTGAGGTGTCCACAGAGGACGGGAGGATTTCTGACCTGTCCTCAAGGTTACATAGCATGTTTCTGTCCACCAGGAATACACGATTTGGAAAGCAAAAGTTGTTGCCCACCATTATGCTCTGCCATTTGCTGGAAGGTCAATGCTATTGTTTAAAAAATTTTGCCAGTGGACTGACTTAGTAAAGCACTCAAAAAAAAAAGAACACTACAAATTCCGTGAAAGAACACAAAACAAAGATCATTTACCAATGTTCCTCTATTGCTTATATTAAAAAACAACTAGGAGAAATAATCCCTTTTGGCTTTCCCGCTCTTAAAATAAATGCAGGGGTTTTGTATGGATATGAATAATTGAATAACCCAGTGATTTATAGCTATTATATATTTATATGTTCTCTCTGGTTTTTTTTAATCAAAAGAGTCTGCAGAGATGAACTATTCAGTGGATCTCCCTGCCATGCCCAAAACTCATTTTTTGCCCAAAACGCCGTATATGAGCAGCTTATTCATTACAGTTACCGTTTTAAGGATGCCCTTCCAGTGCTCCCTTTGTTTTCTGGGGGGTCCCTTGTTGAAAATCTTGAGAGCAGGTTCTCTTCATTTCCCCAGACATCTGTTTTTGTTCAATCCCTTACGCTACTACACATTAGTATTTAACATTTGTACGGAGTTAATGTTTAAAGGCCCAGCTATGGCTGACACCATTCTGCCAGAAACTATGCAGATTAGAAAGCTCATCCCCAACCAAACCATGATCACCATGAAGAAGAGACACAGTAAACAACGCACGACACAGTCAAGGATGGAGCATGGCGCAGTTGAAATGGGGCAAGCCTTAGCCTCGGAGGAGCATCTTGCCATCCGGGGCATTTATCCAAGGTACTGCTCAAAAGCTGCTGGGTGGCTTGTTCTGAAGTAACCAGAGTAACTGCACTCTCCTCCTGCACAGTCATAAACTCAGGAAGATGCTTCAATCCTTTCTGAATTAAAAGTCACAATACAAAAAACAAAAATACAATGTCATGAGGGAGGGCTGAATCCAGAAGTGAAAATCATCTCGCCATTTTTTCTGGCTGCCAGTTGTCCGCAAAAGCATTTCAAAATGCTTCTCAAAACATTAATGTAACCACCAAAAATTGCCTAGAGTTGAGCACATGGTCACAAGTGTGCATTATTTGTCATTTGCTCATTTTCAAACTAGCATATTTACACCCTGCAATATTTGAAGCACTTCTGGTTTGTCACAACTGTCCTCTCCCGGCGAACTGTCCTGCATTCAACTGGGGCCGAGGCAGGAGGAGCTGAAGGATTTCTTTCCAAACATTTTGTGTTCTGAAAAAGCACAGCCCTTCTCCCTCTTTCATTTTAACAACAATTTGTTGACTGCAGGAAAACAAAAGGATTAACAGCTCTCATGCTTCCAATTAAATGCTTTGGCCTTCTCTACCTTGCTTTTTAATCAGTGGCTCAGGGGCCCATTCCTTGTATACACTAGCGAATTTAATATTAGCTCTTAATGAACCAGTTACTGACAGCCAGGAATGAAAGCTGCATAGAATAGAGGAAATTACTAGAGAAACATAATTTGCCTTTCAAATTGCATGCAAAAATGACGACAATGGCACGCCAGTTTGTTTATTTATGTATGTTTTACCTATTTTCACTGATTATTACATAAGCCGCTGCTATATGTTACAAGGGCTGCTGTTTCTAAAGTATAAAGAGCACTGTGCTAGGGTCAAACATCTTATTTCAAGCTGTTGCAGTTACTATATTTAGCTCCAGAAGCCCTGCTTGCCACCTCCTACTTACTGACCCAAGAGGTCATCAACCACAAACGCCATGTCCAACATCGAAAAAATACCATCAGTCATGCCAAGTACACTCAAAGACAACCATCATGTATTTTTCTTTCAGCATCAGAAGCCAACCCCGTGATAGTTTCTTGCTTCATCACTTTCTGGAGCTTTGAAGGCTGTCACCATGTCTGATGATTCCCCATCACCTACAACTTTGCTTAACAGAGCACTCAGACATGTAAGCCCTGCACTCTTTTCAACAGAAAGAATTATTGAGGCTTAAGGAACTGCTGTGCTAGACCAACCTTCACCAGCAATCACAGCAGTTGAGTTACTCTGGACACTTACAAAATGAAGAAGTGTGTAAGCAAGACAAAACCATCAAGAACAAACTTACTTTCCTAATTTTTTTCCCCTCCCTTTATTCAGGCAGAAAGGAATTCCAACTTTACTACATCAGACATACCTCACAATGCTTTTTTAATTGGCATTAACCAGTATTTCAGGAGGTAACATTTCACTAATTAAAGGAAAATCAGATGCAACTTATTACAGTCAGCTTACAGTAATAGTACCCTTCAGATTTTGGCAGTAATGAAGATAAAGCAATAATGCACTCAAATAGTTGTCCCTACAATTTTGAATCACTTGGATAGCTATTAGCCTAAAGCACAATCATGGCTCATTAGGACTCTCCAAATAATAACTCAGAACAAAAGAGAGAAAGATTCTCATAAACAGACTCAAACAGTTTGTCCAAATCACTGAAGTACTTGAATGAGATTAGGGTTGCGGCAAACATCATAGCTTTAAAAGATTTAAGCCAAAAAGACATTTTCAAATTCTGTTCATGCTGTGTCCTGCTACATCTCCTCTCTCCCTTCTACAACCTCTCCTCTCCCCCCAGCCTCTGCTCCCAGTTTTGCTTTTTACTCCTCCAACATTCCCAATATTCTTTCAGTGCCCTCTCAGAGGGAAAGCAACAGAGGCAGATGGACATGAAACAAATCACAAGCAGCTCCAGAGAAAAGGATGAAGGAAGCAGATGAGGGAGGCATGAACAAGGAGCACTGTCGGGCTGTATGAGGCTGAAAAAGTCTCGCATCATTACTCCTCTTCCTCTCCAAGAAGCAGCCAGGTATGTTCTCGCAGGCAGAGCAGCAATGTTAGTGTTGCTAACAGGACAAAACTTTTCAGTGTGCTGCAGAAGCCCAAAGCAAACAGCAGCATCGTCAGCCTAATTATTCCCTGCAGCACAGTGCTAAAGATTGAGTACTGCAGGACACAACAATTGTTGGAAGCAAATTAAAAAGGTAAAGCGAATGTCCAGCTTCATCAAGTCAGGCTACAATCATTAACTCCCAGGACCTAACAGAGATCATACTGATGGGTATCTCTATAAACCTACAGGAAAAAGATAATATCCTTCCCAGTGGATCAGTGGTAAACCCACCAGAATATTGTCCAAGGGCGATTGTCCCATATCCCACACGACTTGCCTGCATCCCACCTTGGGATACTGCTATCCTTTGTCTCTATCTGATGGACAGACAGAGCCTCAGATTGCTTAATTCCTGCCATCAAGGATGTGAAAAATTAGAGACGTTGGTTGTCCCGGGGGGACTGAATATAAAAGAAACTCTGAGTGGACTAAAAAGAGTAAGTCAAGACATTAATACCAAATCTGCCCATGCTGTGCCATCTAACAACTCAGCCACATATATTTTTCAGGCAGCTCTAACAGAAACCAAGGCAAGAAAGGTTTGGCTCACCAAGGCAGAAAAGTTTATAGCAGAGAACGCCACAACGGTGTAAAAAATTCAATAGACCCTTTCGTAACTAAAATCAGAACGATGCCGGTGGTGGGGGTGGGGCGGGTGGGGGTCTGTGGAATCAGGAGGGTTGAGCAAAGAACAAAAGCAATACTGTGGGCTGAAAGTCAGAGACCTGCATGTCACTCCCAGCTCTGATACAGTCTTCCTATATGATTGTGAGCAAAAAAACTTGACCTGTCTGGGTCTCCGACTCTTGGACGCTCTTTCCCTCCCTGCCCTGCAAGGACCGCAGCAGGGGTGCACTCTGTTTGCCCAGCACATGGCCCAGCTCGTGATCTCAGTCAGGGTATTTGCACTGGCATGTAAAAAAAACAATTAACAAGTGCCTGACTAATGCCAGCATTTTAATAAATTGGTCAACCAGTGTACAAGGAAACGAAACCTTCCTTTTCAGAAAGCACAGGGGCCTCCAGCCACAAGAAAGAGAGCTCATGTGAAGGGGCTCACACACAGACAACTCCAGAACAAATACTGTGATTAAGATTCTCCCAGTCTGGTCTTGGTAAAAATTGATAAAAATGACAGATACACATGTCAAAACAGATGAAGAATTGCTGCACAAAAATCCACACCAGTTAATCTGCCAGAGCAAACAAAACTACCTGGAGTCATATCAGATAAAGACATAGATAAAACACTGTCAACAGTAAAAACAGTAATACAAAATGTTTGGCTGGTGAACAAAAAGCATACTTGGGTTGGGAAAACATCAGTAGTCAAAACTGATTGGTATATAGACGTACGCCACACCGGCTCTGCTCAGGACACCCAACCTGTCCCCTGTCACCTCTCAAAGAAGGGCTGCAGGAAAACCATTTCCGAAGCAGGATTTCTCCACTCACTCTTTGATCACTCAACACTGGACTACCGAACAGGGAAGATAAACTGTAAAAGTGCAGCAACCTGATGGATGTGACTGAAGCTATCCCAGAGACATCTTTTCTCCTGGCGAAGGTGGTAATGAAAAGGCAGATTGACTGATGAATCTTCGGGGAACCCTGTTCCACTAAGCTGGAACCGACTGCCGTCAACTGCAGCCCGCAACAGAGGACAGATGCAAAAGAGTGCTACCCTGCCCGCCTCTTCTATCGACGGACGATGAAGACACTAACAGCAATTTTAAGGCCACTGTTTTATTCTCCTGTATGTCAGAGCAATGGATGTACATAATTTTATTTCTAGTTTAAGTGTGAGACCCAGACGACCCCTGTGTCTGCTATTACACTAAGGTAAAGGAGGACACAGGGGTGTAAATAACCATAAAACTGACCTTCTGCATGGTCAAAATTCTGGAGAGATACCAAAGGGCTAGGGAGGGGTATGTTACAGTACTGCTGAACAACAGAAATGAGTACGGATGGAAGGCCGTACTATGGTAGATAGCATACAAGTTACATTTCTGCAAAAATAGTTGTGACTAAGTACAGGAATATTTTAAAGCAGCCACCACTTTTAACGTGATTTTAAATTCCCATTTCCCCCAACCATCAGGGACAAGGAACCCCGCAGTCGTTATTCAAACATAAATACAGAGGCTGACGCATTTCTCTTTCCAGTCAACAGTGAAACCTTATTGACTCCTTTGAAAGCCAGGATGTCAAGCCAAACATTTTGCTCTTTAAGGGAAACAGGAAATTAAAGGTTGGCTTTTATCAGGTACAACTTATGCAAAACACCCTCTCCTTGCAGGGAAAGATGCAATGGAAAGGAAAACTAAAAAGGTCACATAAGCAAAATAAACACGTGTCCCTGTGGAGAAGTACAGAAGAGATCATCCTGCACTCACTGCGAGGCCGACAGGATTGTGGAAAAGGAAGAGCTGAGTTTTTCTGTATTCTTCCTTGCTAAAGGCTATGTTGCATGCTTATCTTCTATTATCTCCTTCACATGACCTTACGGGGCAGAAAAAAGGCCAGCTAATACGTATGCCTCATTTATTTTAAATTTATTTACACACAGTACTTGTGTTTTAATGAATCTGTTTTAACATTCTGGTCATCAGAGGTAGCGCTAGTGGCGATAAAAGGAGTACAGAAGTGTTACAGACTGTTAAAGGAGTTAATATTCAGGATGGTAATAAGACATTTGACCCATACCAAGAAGCAGCTAACTCCCATCATATATCAATGAGTAACATACTTGCTCTTTACTTGGTTGCAATAGTAATTGAGTCAAATAGTCTCTCTACTACTAATAAAAAGAAAACTATGAAGATTCATAATTCATACAGATTATTTTGTGCCTATGACCCTACACTTCGGGGGTAAGCATTTGATAGATAAAAATGAATGAGGTACTGAGTGCTGAAGCACAGGCTTGAGATGAAATGGTTTTGTCTGCATAGCATAATTTGCTTGATGCAGTCACTCCCTAAGAGCAGAACCCACTGCCACTGGAAAATAATAAAGACCAAATTGCTTTAAGGAATTTAATTAAAATCAGCTACCAAGATATGTCTTAATTTGGGTCCTGTTCCCATGTTAAGCATAAAATAGGCTAGACACCCTCGATTGTATGGGAGGTCAAGCACAGGGACTCATCCACCATGCTCCACTGCATGGGTTTACTTCCAAAAAAAAGTTTTTTGTTTCAAAACAAAACAAAATTTTGTTTGGAAAACAAAAAAGTAACATTAAAACAACTGTTGGAAACAACTGAGTTCCAAAGGCAGCTGTGGGGCTTGTACCCACAGCCCACCTGAACCTGACTAGGAAAAAAGCTGAAACCGAGGAGGGGCCCGACCCACAGCACCAACCCCTCACTCCCCTGCCTGAAGAGTAAGTTTAAAGCCAGATTTGTAAAGCTAATTCCCATCGATTTCATTGAACTGAGAATTCAATGGGAGTTAGACACCTAAATAGCTCTTAGAAGAGATCTGAGAGATTTCTCATTGTATTATATTGTTAGAAAATCAAGTAAGGAAATCCAGTAAGCAATGGATTTGGTTTTCTTAACCTGACATAGACAGTATCTTTAAGGAAAATACTTCCTATTTAGAGAAATAGGCTGGTCTCAGTCCCAAGGAAGTGACCTATTTTTGATCTAGACAAGAAGCTGCTGCACCTTTTACCTTTCTCCTTGGTATCATTTCCCAACACACTCAATAAAAAAATTACTCTCAAGAGCTTTTTTCTTTGTAAGAATTAATAATCTCTCAGGATTTTTTTTTTCCCACTCAGTTTCCTTATCCTATAATCTCATTTGTACAAACTCTTTCAAAACAAAAACAGATTTTTAGCTAAATATTAAAATAGTAAGCAAGTGCAGTTTCGTGTATGACAACAAAAACTTTACAGGCTTCTTTAATGGTTATTTCATGAAAGAGTCTCTCTGTCAACTCACATAGTGGAGCAGGTGTGTACATACAAGGAAAACAAACTTTAAAGAAAAACGTAAGAAAAAAGGGAGGGTGGGAGAGAAAAGAACTATTTTACAGCTACTTCTGTCACACAGAAGAAAGTTGATTATCACTCTTTGATAACGAAGAAGAAAGCTGTCTAATGCTTCTAAAGCGAAGCCGGTATATAATTTCCCTTTAAGTTCTTTGACTTCCCCCCCTCAAGCCTTTCTTGTGCAAGGTTATGCACGTAGACAGCGAGCAATTGGGTTTCTGGCTCTTTTCAAAGCACATATTAGGATCTCTAAACTCCTCCTAAAGCAGACATCGTATGAGAAGGCTTCCTACTCATCAGCGTTTCCTTAAAAAGGGGAAAACAATCAAAGCAAAGAACGAGGGGAGGCCTTCAACAAAACAGACTAGTCTGGGAAGGCACACGGTTCTAATGAAGAGGGGTTCACCTCCTATTTATTTTCCAAATCCCTCACATAGGCTGAAATGACTATTCCACATTCCAGCAGGACATTACAAACACACCATTCCCAGTGAGATTCCCACAGAGCTGCTGAGGGGAACGAGGATGTGTGTGTGTAAAGGCTAAAACTACTGTGCTTCAGCAGGGACTGTGGCAGGATCTGACTGTTTTTACCTCAAATCCCCATTCTCTCCTTATTTTACAAGTAATTAGTAAACGCTGTGCAAAACAAATTCCCCTTCCCTCTGAAACTCAAGCTCTACATAGTCCAGCTGGTTTTGTAAGTGATCTTTCCCTTAGCAATATGCCAGAGCACCGATACACCCACAGGTTTTGTTCCACAGCTCGTGGCTTTCTATTTTCCGAGAAACTCCATGCCAGGTTCAGTGCTGTAGCACAATTGCTAATCTTCAATGACCTTCTACTCCCCTAGCTCTCTACTCCTGCGATTAAAATTGATTTTTCTCCTTCTTACCATATAGCCATCTCACGTGCTGTCCTTGCTTTACTATTAGACAATGCAAAGTTGCACCCAGAGCAGAACATGCGAAAACGGGCTTTTGTATAGCCCTGGAAACAGTCTCAGCGGCCAGCAAGGAAGCAGTATGAAGGCAGCTTGCAACTATCTGCCTCTATCCAAAGGCTGCTTTCAACTTACAGCAGCGTACAAAGCATGAGGACCTGACCAGTGGCTGTGTGAACCACAAAAGCAGTAACTTGTATTAGCCGGAGTCAGGAGCATGAAGTGAGTTTTAATAATTAATCCTACAAGAAGCAAAGATTAAAGAACAACTATTAAGAACAGAACAAGCTATTAGTAGCCTATTGAAAGCATATTTTTCACAAACACCGTGATTATCGGAAGGGTCATGGGTCCTTTTCCTTAGAAGATGAAGAAATCACAAGCAAGTACTTTCCAAGATCTACATGACTTCGTACGGCACGTTCTACAACCAGCTACACCAAGAGATAACAACAGCAAATACAAGCATTTCACCTGTGGTGATGGTGGAGATGGTGTTCAAGCAGGCTTTGGTGGACACAGAGGGGAAGGCGCTGTTGCCCTCAGAGTGCAGCCTGCGAACAGCAAGCTGCTCCGGTCACCTCCAAGGGCGTCCCACAACACTGGGGTGAAGAACCCCCTCAGCTCTCATGTCTGACCTCCTCTCCGGACCTCTGCAACTGGCCACTGAGCAGATCCTGAGCTTTTGCCATTTCCCAGGTATTTCATTAACTGTCCGAGGCTCATCCAGCTCTGCTCGTAAGCAGCTCCCCATGCCTGAACAGGCAGTCTCCTACTTCTGAATAGAGACAAAGCATTAACCTCTCTTCTCTGCAGCATGGGATTTTATATTCTTGTTACAAGAAGGTTTTTTGCTTTGTTTGGAGATAATTAGATCTACAAATCAATACAGTCCTCTCCAAGCAGCAATTACAACCAAAGAAAGATGGCTATCAGTAATACGGAAAGCCATTCAAGTAGTGGCTGTTACCTTGAAGGCAGTTTGTCACATTTTCAAGCATAGATATTAAATAACTCTGGATTTGCTTGCCTTGTTAGAAGGCCCCATTTCCACAGAGAGAAAACACAATTCAACACTCTGCTATACAAAGAGGTAACACCCTCAGGAGCAGAGCCTTGAAAGCAAGTAGTGCTTGTGAGAGAAACGTGGCATAGGGAAGGAGGAATAGAGATTAAGCTGAGTTAAGAGGGTTGGTCATTCTACCGAAGTCATTCTGCTTCCTCCTGTAGACCGGTAAGAGTGTTATGATAGCTGGTCCATTGATCTGTGTTAGGGAAATAAGTTAATTCTTTCATCATAAGCTATGTTTCTTACATCCTCATCGCCCTGGCTGTTAATACGAGGAAGTGGGTATAAAAGAATCGAAATACAAACAACATTCGTAATTTAGGATTTTTTTAAAAGCCTGAAAAAATCATCACCCATGTTTTGGAAGCGCTAAGACGTGTGTCTGTAGGGCTTATATTTCAGCTGGAAGCAAAAATTAAACGTGGTAGGAGTTAAGAAATCTTTTCAATCTGCTTAATAGAAAAGAAATTGAAAGCAAGATACACTAAATACATTTTGCTACAGCAAAATTTACTAAGAGGGATTAAGGGGGATTCTACCTCTCCCCAAGTGACCAAGATGTTTCTAAGCACATGCAATCTAGTTTCACCCAGGGACGGTATCCCTTCTGTGTGCAGTTTGCATTTCCAGAGCATCCAACAGGAGCAGTGCTCTAGAGTTCCTACATCACATCTATTAATTCATGCTTGATCTAAAACGTCTTTAAAAGAAGATATCTCAATTTGGAGATTCTGGCTGTCGGAGTATTGCTCTTCTTGTTGCACTGTTTTAACGGTGAATTACCCCGCAGCCTTTCCCCAGAGAAGTTTCAGCACACTTGAAGCAGCCAACATCAGACAAGATGGTAGGATCCACTGCTGGGCTTTGCTGGTCATCAACAAATCACATAGGAGCCCTACTGGAGAGCATGAAATTCAAGTACAAAATTCCAATTTTTAAACGTTCTGAAAATCTTGCCTTGAATAAACTCTAATATGTGGTCAATCCCTCCAGAACTTTACAGATTTCTGACAGGTCCTTTACAAACAACTGAATTACCTCTGCAAAGAAAATAAGTAGATGAGAACAGAATATGCTCAGGGATAAGAGATAATTTTGTTCACATATCGGAGTACCTGAAGTTAGAGCTTATTTTAACAATGGTTACCAAACAGGAACTATTTTTGAAAAAAGAAGGCAATTGCAAAACTGTGCTTTTCATTTTGACACAAAAGAGGGGAGCATTCAAACTTCTTTCTTCACTGCTTGTTTTGTTCCTGATTCAATATAAAACCCTTCCTTGGATTTGGGAACTCACTTCCACAGTGTCATCTTCTGCTTTTACGACTCCATTAAGGTCAAAACTATCTCTGCTTCACTCACTGAATGATCTCTTTTCTGCTCCCCTCGGCTAAAATGTCACTCCAGTGGGGCTGACCTTCAAAGCTTTCAGCTTTAAAATAACTCGCTCGAAGTGGCAGTTTCATTTCCCATTTCATTTCCCATTGACTGAGTAAAAGAAGTATCTGGGAGCAGGTTCTCAGGTCCATTACCGTCCTTCATAAACACCAAACTCGGACTCAAAAAATCAAAGCCTGGAGGCCTGTTATAGTCGCACGTACATGGTCTACCCATGTTCACCCCATTATACCCTATTGTTTTTTTTTTTCTTCACCCACTCCCACCAGGAGCTCAGGGGTTCATTTACCTTCAGGCAGGCCCACGCAGCTCAATGAGCGAAGAGCCCAGAAGCACTATATATAGCGAGACTTTTTTAACCTCTTTTCACCATGTCAGCAACCTCTTTTTTCCAAGCTTTACAGAAAATTAAGATGGCTCACCGTACAACACACAGAAGCAGACGATGATTCTGGATGCACTGACCATGCTGGTGTCCTCCCGCGGGCACCGGACCCTGGGTGGGGGTGCCCACGGGAGAGTTTGGCTCTGGCACTGGAGCCGCACAGACCCGACTTCAACCACGGCTCAAACAGACCTCAGCTTTATGCTCAAGCCTCTCAGCCTGCCAATCTCCCAGACAGATGCCGCTACCCTCGTGTAATTATCACAGTTATAAGAGAAACAGCATACAAGAACAAAGACTTCATTACTAGCTCTAATTAGCTTTAAGCTAAAGGGGATTTAACATCATTTTCTCCTCCAATATGGATGTCAAAGGGGGAAAAAAGCTTTTTGTAACCATTCACCTGGTTTCAAGACAAGAAAATTTTGTAAATAGCCAGGGTTGGAGGAAAAGATCAGAAGATAGCTAAAGCTATTTTTAAGTTTATTGGTAAACACTTCTTCAAATAATTTGCATTAGTTAAGATTTCTTTTTGAACAAAGAGTGTTATGACAGGCTTCAGCATCTAGCAGAGCACCTCTCAGAAGCTCACAACTACTTTTGTAACAAAAGAGGTGGTAGCAGATGCTTCAAAAATAACTCATGCTTCTTCCTTCCTGATATTTTGGGGTTTCACAGTTTATGATTGTTTTTGTGCCAGTTTGTTTTACTGTTCCTGGGTGTGAAAAGGTGACTGTGCCCGGGCTTGAACTTACAGACACCGAATGAATCAACGAGGAGGGCAGCAAAGACACAATGCAGCTATGTGTAAGCTCATGACTTCAGCATTGAAGTACCGAGGCTTCTACACTGCAGGCCCCCCAAGACTGGTCATGCCATGACTCAACTGAAACCGCCAGACCGCCTGGCAAGGTAAGCAGACAAAGTATTTCTACTTTTTAGAAAGTTTTAATACATTCTGCCTTCTCAAGCACTTCAAAGACTTCGAGGAAAAAACAATTATATGCTAGGAAAGAAAAAAAATCCAAGGGAAGATTATAGCATTGATCAGATTGTAATTCTTTGGGCAGGTATTGCAAGTTACGTCCTCTTTAATACGCTGAAGAGACCAAGCTACTTGAATTTCTGTTTATTTTCATTATTGATTTTTAGGCCACATACATTGTATGTATGCACATAATGAGATTATGTCACCCTTGTTTTCCTGGAAAAAAGGAAAACAGCAGGTTTTCCAGTAGATCTATATATTTAGAATACTCAGTACTAAGCATTATTTTTCTATCCAATTTCCCTCTATAAAATTATTTTGATATTTCTTCAGGGAAAAGAGAATGGATTCAGACATCCTTCCAATGCGTGAACAATACAGATTTTCAGTGTTACTTCATATAAATGTTTATGTTTGCTGTCAACATATGGACATGTATAAAATTTGTAGTTTGCTAAATATCAAATATTTCACCCATGAAAATGGTAAAAAGCTAAATTTCTAGACCACAGCTTTGAAAAGTGACTTGACTCATTTAAGAACAAATTGATTTTCAGATCCTGGCTGGTCCACAGACTCTGTGAACTGGCTCCTTTGAATCAGTCTATGCTTAGCACCCGCGAAATAAAGCATCTCCCCCCAAAATTAATGACAGGTTGCTCCAAATACATTGTTCCCAGGACTATAAACTGGCCTGAGATTAAACTTCCATTTGTCACTAATATTTTCTTTGTTTCACATTGTCAGAGACTTGTGAAAAACTGCTGGCTCAAAATATTCCCCTGTCTCCAGCATGGCAGATTACAATATACCCACATATAATCAAGGAAGACATGATGAGGTTTGCCGAGTTTCATAACATCGATAATCTCTTTTCATTATGTAGACTTCACATTACAATGTCACCGAAAAACTCCCTAGCCAGGAGCTGCTCAAAATTTCAGACAGCGTTTAAACCCCCGATTCCCTCACTGAACACCTCTTCACACAAGCAGCACACTGATTAGTGCCATCACGGGTGCTCGCAGAGATGCTCATTTCTTTTTTGTCAGCAGCTTAAACAAACAAAGCCGCACACAAAGTATGGCCTGCTTCTCAGATTGGCCCTAGATTTTAACAGTCCAATTTGAAATCACTTTTTGGAAGCGCTGTGCACACTTTCAACCTCGTAAAGTCAAAAGGAGCTTTCAAAGTCAGAACGAGAGCATTTCTCTGAGCTTCTCTTGCCCCTCTGACTCCCATGCACTTTGGAACGGAACTTTGCTTTTCTTTGAGGGCACACGGAAGTCTTTGCAAAGTCTCAAGCAAAATCACCTTTACCCATACAAAGCCTCTTTTGTGCAACTCACTCTGTGTTCATCCTTTTTCCCTCTTTCTTTCACTGCTTTTCATGATAAAGAGTCAAATTAAAGTTTACTCGAGCAAAGATGCGGCAGAGACGGCTGCTAGCCTCAGGCCAGTTTCTGCTCCTGAGATTTACAAGGCAGCCACTTGGAGCTGATTATACACTTTCAACAACACATTTCTGACTTGACATTGGGTCACATAAGAGTTCTAAATTTAAACCCCACTGTGTTATAGCGATGTCTGCCTTGTACGGACCCACTGCCCCTTTCCCGCCTACAGCCACCTCTGGCCTTCCCACACCTTCCCGGGCACTCCATAGCCACAACACTCTGTTCCTTCGTCCCCAGAGCCACACAGGTGTCTCTTAGATCCATGCCATGTGTGTAATACACTATAATTAAAACTCCCCTGCCTAAAAGAAAAGCATGCTGTGGGTATAAATACAACATATTAATTCATACTATTACCTTACATTTCCTCCCAGCAGGCCATACTATTTTTAAACCCTCTATAGCTCTGATTATAGCTTGCCTAACAATAGTACATAAATACTCCGCACTCAGCATTTCCACAGCAGACACATACAGGTTCCTCTTGCCTAATGCCCAAGTCCATTAGAAAGCCAACCTCTGTTGAGATGCTGAACAGTTACCAAACTTTAAGCACTCTAGTCTTTCCATAAGATATTTCTTCCAATTTATACAGACAGCTTAAATGTTAATCCACCAATTTCTACCACCTTGGGTGGTAGAAACCTGGCAGAAACCAGCCTTTAACACCGACCCTCCTCCTCAGTCACGCAGACGGCCCCAGTGTGCCCGTTTCGCAGCCCTGGCACCCCGGCAGTCCTGCCCGAGCCATGGGGAGCCCCGGGACAGAGCAGCCCCACGGTGTGCACCAAGCCCTGCTTTCCTGGATTTCCTGGGGCAGAGCAGCACCACGAGCCGCTGGCAATCCTTGGCCAATACAGCAGGAAGGCAGGACCACCTGCTACATTCCTATTGTGTCTCTAGCTCCTCTGGCTGCTGCTTCGGGCTGCAGCAACACCTGCGACAGTATTAATCAATATTCATTATCTCCTATTAAAATGGAGTGTAATCATCTGGCCAAGTTCATTCCTAGTAGGAACAGACACAGCTTCAGTGAATTCAATACCGCTTACATCTGTTGATTGAAATTGGCTTAGCATGTCTGATCCTGCTTTACCGCACATCAGACTTCTCCTTTTTAAAAAGATCTGCCAAAGTAAGTGTTGCATGCTGACTCTTATTTTCTGGGTTTTTCTGGGGTTTGGGTGTTGTTTTTCTTTAAACCAAGCATATAGAGGAGAAAGGTCTGAAGAAATTGTGGAGGATCGTTCGTTAATTTGTTTCCATCATGGCAGCTGACTGATCATTTGGTAATGTCAATTCTATTTTACAAACAAGCTGAAGTAGCTTTGAAAGATATTTGTCTTCTCAATTTTAACAGTCTGAAATTCAGTAGAAAAATAAGGTCTTTACTATTGTGTCAAACCTGAAAAATAAACTGTTCCTACTGCACTCATGTACCTGTGGAATCGAAGTGTGAATGCATTCAGGCCACAGAAGAGATAGCAAAAACTGCATACACACTTATACCCCAGTCACCTAACAGTTAAGTGCTTTTTGGAACCTAGATCTCAATGTCAAACCTGAGTTAAACTGAACTGAAACGGGAGCATGGCCGTGATCACCCAGGGGATTTGGATTTGTTCATAATCAACTTAAATTACTGGCTGTTTATCCTGCAAATATTAACTATATATAATCTCCAGCTCACTTGCATATTGAGCTCGAAGAAATATAACTCATTTTAAATTACCTAGGTTACCCAAGCCAACTGAGATTTACCGTATTCTTTACTTAATAGAATATGTGTCTCATCAGAACCAATTACAATTTTATCACTACTTTTGGTGACTCCATTACACATGGTGGCATTTTAATTTTTAAAAGTCTTCGGTATTGCAGGCTGCCAGCCTGCTGTTTTCACATTAAATTTTTAAACATCCTAGTCCACAGCTTTACTGCTTTACTTTACTGCAGTCAGAGACTTTTGCAAATTTAAGCCCACTGCATCCACTTCTACAGTTCCTCCCCACTGCTACAAACCTGCTACCTTGAAATTCCCATTTAGCAATGTTTGTGTTGAACAATAGGCACCACCTACAAGCAGGGTCTCTGGCAGGCGCTGGTTTGTTGGGTTTCTGCAGAACAATGCAAGACTACAGTAAATTACAGAGCAACACATTTTCAAATCACTGGGGTGGTTTCCTTGGCTGTTTCATTGCCAAGAGCCTGCTTTCAGGTTGCGCAGGGGAGGTGCAGGGAGCCCAGGCTCGCTGCGCACGAAGGCAGGGGCACTGCCTGCCCTGCCAGCACGTGCCCGCACGGCTGGATGGCAAGTCTGGGGCCGGGAGGGGTTTTGAGCTGAGGCCCTGGATCCCACTGGTAGCACAGATCCCATTCCTGGTCTGGGTATCACCTGCCTGCAAACGCTGTTCTCCCACGTGCACAAGCCCAGTGGGCTCAGACACAGAAGGGGACAGAGCTCAGCAGTCCCGACCATTTCTGTATGAAGCTTCCAGCTGGAACAAGAGAGGCTGCCCAGGAGCTCCAAGGAGTTCCAGCAGCCAAAGACGACGGTATGCTGTGTCTGACCCCTCTGCTGCGAGAGCTGACCAGTGCAGTTTAAAATCCAAAGATAAAAAAGAACATCTCTTGCTTGATGCACTTGTGGCAACACGTGGAGGTACAAAAACCAAATCCTGCTCCAGCCTCCTCAGGATTTCTGACCTTGTTGCCACCAGAGCCTGATGAGCCAGACAGTTCATCACCACCAGGAACCGCTTTTCTTTTCCAAGCCCTTCTGTCTGAGCCCAGGGCAGCACAGAAAGTCAAAGCTTGGGTTCAGCTTGCTGCTGCTGCTGGGCTCACCGCGTGGGTCTGAGAGTCCCGGGGCTGAGCAGGGCTCAGGTCGGAAAGGCAGATCGTGGTGGAAGACGGGGCCTGGGGAGTGGGTTACGAGCGAGCGGCACAGAAAACGGAGCAGGGCACTGGTGCGCTGCCTGGGCACATCGCTCCCGCCCCACTGAACGCCCCGTCCAGACACCCAC
Source organism: Pelecanoides urinatrix (assembly GCA_013400755.1). Taxonomy (NCBI): domain Eukaryota; kingdom Metazoa; phylum Chordata; class Aves; order Procellariiformes; family Procellariidae; genus Pelecanoides; species Pelecanoides urinatrix. Next base: position 898,720 of record VZTQ01005718.1, read on the forward strand.
CCAATCCCTTCCAGAGGGAGAGAAATAGCGATTTAGACACCTCTTTGTCACTCAACCCTAAGCCAATGCTGCAGGAACACCTGCATTTTCATAACCATAAGTTACACTGAACATACCCAGGCTCACTGGGATAAACCCCGTTGTCTTCACCAGACTACAGCAGGCAAAAAATGGGCACCCCGGATTTCCAGTGCGCCCTGCGCAACCTGAGCCAGCACACAGTTGATAATCTCATGATTACCAGGCCAGGCTGGGTTTAAACAACCCAAAAGGCAGTACTATACCTTTGCAGTGTAAGATAATGTGTTCTACAAGTGAACTATCAGGGGTTAACTCTGCCGAAATCCTGACACACAGCACCTGTGTCACACAGGTCAATGCACGGTTTTTTGGCACTATCACTGCTCCCCAAAGCAATAGGAATCTCACCATAAAACCACTCATTTTTTTCACCAGGCATGAGAAGTCAGTTCTTCACTGCAATACTCTGTGCTCTGTACTTAAATGGAGAAGTGGATGATTAATGCCTGTGCAAGAAATAGCAGGGTGAAAAATTGAAGAACATTTTGGAAATGTGGGTTTGTTTTTAAGCTGTAATTTCAGGAAATATATTAAAGATGAGTTTTCTGAAGGGATTGCAGCCCACTCCTGAACTAGGCAATTTCCATTTTGGTAAACAGACAAAAATCTCCTCTGGAATTAATACCCCAGAGGTCGACCCCATAAACACTAAAACAAATGGACAGCATGGCTGAACGGCCTGAATCCAGACACACTGTGCTGAACATAACTCCAGTCAAACCAGAGTGAAGTGCTTTACACCAGCTCTCAGTTGGGCACTCCAACCTCCGAATCCTTGCGCATAAGCTGAGGCATGGGCTGCCCCACCGCCCCGATGTCACCCACAATACCCGCTCTGCGGAGGTGTTTCTCCCATGCTGCCTGCCAAGCTCCAGCTACATAAAACCTCCACTAAAACACCGATGGGAGGGACAGGAGCAGCAGCCATCTCCCATGCTAATGAAAATGAGAGTGTACCCCAAAGCCATAGAGAAACTAACTCGTGTGAGCCAAGACCAACAAACATAGCCAAGCATAAAGTAACCTTGTTCACAGGTGCCAAAAAAGAAAAGCAACAGTTGTAACTTTACATGTATTACCATAAATCCAGGCAGAAAGCCGGTTGTTTCTTGCCTGGGATTCCAGTCTGCACCTCGTCTACCCAGGGACAAGCTGAACCCTCTGTAGCAAAATGTCACAAATTCCAGCTTGCTGCATTAGAGCTTCATTTGCTTCATTTAAATGAAGAAATTAATTTTTAATTTTTTTTTTTTTTAAACTGAATTTAACCTGAATCTCAACAAGGCAATCAGCATGGCTCCTCTTCTCTTTCATTTGCAATAATTGTAAGGAACAGCTGAACAGGAAGACATGCGACGGACTGTAAGAGTCCAGCAGCATCTCCGGTCAAGCCCAGCTTCTGCAGATGATGGAGGCCAGGGCCAGGTCCTCCTTGGCAGCTGGGTCTCCACACAACCATGTCGCTGTCCCATGAGCTTGCCTCAGCCCCCACACACGGCACAGCTTGGCCTCCTGGTGCTAGAAAAAGCTGTGGGCTCAGCCAGTTTCCCAGCTGAAGGGTCTGAAGCAGTGATACGATGGGTGAGTAGCCTCTCAGCCAAATACAATGTCCCTTTTGGCCTTTGCTGGCACAGTCCCAGCGTGTGAAATTCCCTCACCCCCTTAAAAGGCATTTAGCTGCCAGAACTGCATGTTTTCTACTGCCAGGGAGCACCTTGGGGCTGCCCCACACAGCTTTATAGGGTGACACCTGTAAGGTACCGACACCCCAAGCCAAGAGCAGGTTAATCCAAGCCGCCCGCACTGCTGGCATGGGGGACAGGACAGCCCAGACCTGTAGGAGCAACTCAGGGACCAGCTCCCAACCTCCAGCCTCCAAAGCCAAGAACCAGGGGTCTGTTGCAATCAGCAGTTTGGGGTGGCCCCAAGGCCCTGGTTCGATGGCTGGAGGAATCTAAGCCAGTTGGTATTTCGGGCCCCAGGCTGGCTGATTACCCTGGCATGTCAAGGGGGAGCTGAAAGGGGCCACTCAGGCAATAACAATTTACATTTTCTCCACATAAGTGCACTGCTGCCTTGCGCGCGAGTCAGGCTCATGGAGGATGCTTCGGAATTGGTCTAACAAACAAGCCACTGCACAGAGGGTATCATAAACCCAGAGCAACCTTCTGAATATGCAGCCTTTGACAGAGCACCATAAGAAAAATATTCAGTAGCAATAAACTGCATGTTAAATAAATACCAGTAAAGCTTATAACAGAATTACAGACAAGCAATTCAACTTCTCTCAAGAGTCTTGCATACTTCAAGGAAAATATCTCCCAATTATCATAAAAAGCTATCTCCAATTTTCACAGTTCATCTATAATACGCTGATTGAGAATGTAAAATGTATGGCTCAGGTATTTTTGTATAATCAGCTGTAACCATATCCTCAAGTGTAATGACAAGCAATTGGAATAGTAAGACTAATACTTTAGCTATTTAAATTCAGATTGCCTGGTGTTTATACTAGTATTCCCAACAGAGAAAGGAAACAAAATATTTGAAACAAACAAGTATCTTCTCTGTAATATTAATCTTCTCTCATAACAGAGCCCTAGTGGAAAAACAGATTAATCAACAACAGAACAGAAACAGACAGCAACACAATTCTCTATGTTGCATTTTCAAGAATAAGCAAAAGGCCAGTGTGTGCAGGGAACAAATATTTCACATCTCTGGAAAAGAATAGCCCTAACCTCATTAAAGGGTCACTACAGACACAAGAAAATAAGAAGGATTTGGTCAACGACCAAACGGAATGGTTTGGGAGGAAGCTGTGGGCAAAAGAGAAGTGCCCGTTGGAAGGCCCAAAGCAGTGCCCTTCGCCAGCCAGCCGTGCTCCGGGGGACCAGCCGTGCTCCGGGGGCCACCTCCTTGCTTGCACAAATCTGACAGGTCCAGAGAAGGCCGTGGGATGCACGTTGCCTTAACCGTGCTGATGTGTCTTTATAATGGAGCTGCTCCAAGAGCGAAGAAGGAACGAGACTTTCCAGACATGGTACTTTCAAGGTCTGCACCAAAAAATGCTAGGGATACCCAGAGAGCCGACACATGCAGGATCGGCTGCGTTTCAACGCACGATTGTAAAAACCCAAATGGCCTCAACATGCCAAAGCCAACTCCTATATAAGCAGGCACTTTTATTCACGGAGATGATATGGCTGCTTAATAGAGTAGAAAATCTGGCAGAAGATTGCTGCATTCCCTAATAACCACATCTGTGAAAAGATCGGGTTGAAATCAGCCTCTTCGCAAACTATCAACCACTCTCATGACAAGGAGGTTGTACAAGTGCAAATGACCATTACAAAACAATAACATATGAAAAGACAATATCAGCAAATAACAAGCGACTGTTTAAACACCAACACTCCTCAGCAGCCACAAGAACAGTTTTGGGAGCAACCCCATATTCACACACCGCAGCTCTGCAGAAAACCAAGAGTATTCCTCAGTTTCGGCGCCCTGCTACTTGTCATCTGTAAAACAGTAAAGAGCCAAAAGGCACGCGAGACTGCAAACAGGTATCACGTAAAAGTGAAAATACATCAATGTAAATTAAACATTGATGTCAGGAGGTTTTATAGTTCAGCAGGCCCCCAGATGTTTCTGTGTGCACACAGCTGTCTTCAGTAATGTCAAAAAGCAAATAATGTTGAAAAGCACATGAATAGAGACATTAAGGAGGCCTATTCCCAAATACAGTGACGTTCCATGGTGGAATGAAACCCAGTAACAGCAAAGTTAATAAGAAAGGGTAAAGAAAAGAAAAACCAAAGATGTGAGGTGAGGAGACATGGAGTGTTTTTGTAACCAGGGGGTGGACACAGTGACCCGGGCTGTGGATCTGGCTCCCCAGTTTCAATGGAATGGAGGGGCTGAGCCACTCGAGAGCAAAGCTGGGCAGTTTACAGGGTCAAGACTCAAATTCTCCTCTAAAAATTCAGCTGCTTCAGGAGAACAAAAACCTGGTTTAAAGGGAGAGGATATCATATGCCTGTTTGATTATTCATTTCATTGCTTGGATGCTTTAATTTCTTGCTAGAAAGTCATTTCTTGTTTGATTTTCTCCATGTTTCCAGGTGCTTGTACACTGGGTAAAATATCCTTCTGTTTTTCCACCCATCATTTCTGTCCCTTCGGGTTGCACTGCCTCTCCTCTCAGACTTGCGCAGTACTAGCCTGTACACGAACTCTGGAAAAGGCAACAATTTTGCTTCTGGACTAATCACAAACAAATTCCCTAAGAGGTAACCACATTTCATCCTGTTCAAAAGTCCAATTTCTCAGCAGCATAATACTACTTTTAAATGGCAAAAAAAAAGTAGCATTCAAACACTGCCAAAACCTGATGTTTTATGCCAACGTATTCAGAAAGAGAAATTTTAGAGAAAAAAAAGTTGGAGGTTATTTGCACTTGTGCAATGACTTTGTTCCATCCTGTGCCTCTCTAAATATGCAAGTCAAGGAAAAGAAAAGAAAAACTACATCATTTTTTCATGAAGAGAAGAGTTTTCCCCCTAGAGCTGAAGCTTCTTCCTACTTCTTTGTGTTTTGTCAGCTGGCGTGGGAGGCATATTATCCAGGAGTTAGGCACACATTTCCAAAAGGGAGAGAAAACAGACAGGGTAGACAGACCATCAAGAAAGGAGATACTTAAAGTTTCAAATGTATGAGACACACTGGATAGAAGAATGTCGTGGTTTAACCCCAGCCAGCAGCTAAACCCTATGCAGCTGCTTGCTCACCCCCCCACTCCGGTAGGATGGGGGAGAGAATCAGGAGGGCACAAGTAGGAAAACTCCCGGGTTGAGATAAAAACAGTTAAATAATTGAAATAAACCAAAGTAGAACAGTAACAATAACAATGATAACAACAACAATAGCAGAATATACAAAGCAGGCAATGCACAATGCAACTGTTCACTGACCGCTGACCACATGTTGTGAACAGGGGGTGCGAGCCCCCATCCCCACCCCACCCCTAGTTTTTATACTGAGCATGATGTCACACGGTATAGAACACCCCTTTGGCCAGCTGGGTCCACCCCCCCGGCTGTGCTCCCCCCCCCCCGCATCCCCTGCACTTGGCAGGGCATGGGAGGCCGAAAAGTCCCCAGTGCAAGCACCATCCAGCAACAACCAACGCTCATCAACGCTCCTCTCATACCAAACCCAAAACACAGCACACCCCCCCCAGCTACTGGGAAGAAAGGTAACTCTGTCCCAGCCAGAATCAGGACAAAGAATCACTTTCCTTTAGTCCTTCTGAGTGTTTCTCTCCCTGCCCCTCCTCAGCAGGCCCATTTCATATTTGTTTATTTTTGAGAGAACAACTGCCTCAGAAATCAGTGGCAGTAATTCTAAACCTAACGTTAAACCTGTGCTTAACTACTTTCCTGAAGCCAGCCCGTTGCCAATGAGGTGGGTGAGAGGACTCCTTATGCACCGCACGGAAGAATTGCTGGGGCACAAGGAAAAGGAGAGGAGGAACCAATGTATTTTGCCACTGAGATTTCTGACACAGCGTTGCTCGTCCTTCACATTCACACCACCCTCCGCAGCCGAGCACAGAGCCGCCGGCCCCTTCTGTGCCCAGCACAGATACTCCCATCACAGACTTGCAGAATCTGGGGACGTGGACACGGCAGAACCACCTAAACACTGACACACCCACACCACGTTTAAACCACCTTTGGATACGCAGCTTCTGTGCAACCTGAAGTCTAACAATATTAAATACCTGTAATAAATTGTCAGCCTGCTCCTTACATACCACTGTATTAATGAACAAAACATGCAGCACTGTGCCAAATTGCAGAAAGGCAAAGTAAGAACTATGAAAAATATTTCTCTTTGTTCCTTACACAAGAGCATTAACTCGATAATTCTTTAAAAATGGAACATAGCTGGCATAATCAAATAAATTATTAGAAGGCATATAAATCATTACCACCTAATATGACTGCAACAAGATTCAATGCAATTTACAGATAAGTATGAGGAATGACTACTGTGTTTTACTGAATTAAAACTGGCAAAAGTTCTAAGAAGACAAATGATGTAAGATGACCCTACATTCATTTGCAAACTAAAAAGGCAGAAGGAAAGCAGCAGACAGATAAGTCTTACTTTTTCAACTATTTTGCAGCTTGCCCTGAAAACAAGGATTAATCATAAAGTGGAAATTCTTTCATTTAATTAGAGATTGAGTGGGTGGGAATCTGGAGACAGACTAAAGCTGTATGGAAATTCTGAATGCTTTTTGAAATGAGGTGTCCTGAACTGAGACAGGGATACAGCCTTTCAGAAAGTCCAAATGCAGACTGCTGTCTGGACTGCTTGTGCTGGCCCTCATAATGTACTATTTACTCCCAGAAGGACATTTCCTTACAGAATACACCCCCCCTGCTCCCACAGTTGGTCTAGATACCAAAGAGTTGTTTGCATGAGCCCTGCTTCACTTCCTGTGGTGGCTGGAAGAAAATACGAACAAAATCTGGTGCCGAAGCAGGGAACCGGAGCAAGCGGCCAACTCACCCTTTCACCAATGCAGGCAGCTGAGCATGGCCTGGGAGAGCTGGCGTCTATCCTTTTCTTTGCCCCTGGGTTTCTTCATGACACTATTTAAGATCCTTAAACCAAGACTTTCACAGACACCCACTCACCTTCTGGGTGTTCCTAATGCACAAGCTCCATTTGCGACCGCAGGGCCCCGTCTGCCATCTCCAACGATCCTGTCAGCACCGGCTGCAGGAACAACAAGAGATACTCTGGGTCTCAACCTCCCCGGCCTCTGCTTTCCCCGTTAGGATGGGAAGGGGAGAATTGCAGTAGAGTTTTCTCAGGCTGCCAAAGAGTTAAGGACAAGTTAATCGCCACTTACGCAACATTACCCGCATTACTGGGTTTAACACCTTGGAAAATCTTTGAGAAAACTGTTAATTCTGCCTAAGAGCACACACTGAACAGTGTGCACGGTCCCACACCAAACTATAAGAATCCATAACACCCGTAAGCTGCTTGTTACATCCAGATTAGTGCACTTTCATCTATGGGATCTCTGATTCTCTACTCCTCCCCACCTCTGACGTGCCCTTTGTTGTAGTTCAGATCTTGGAAGACTTTCTGCAGTGCTAAGCAAGGATTCAAAAATCAATGCAAATCCCAATGCTCTTCTGCAAGTCTCTGGCCATTATTTCCTTCTCATCTCTCCAAAACATTTTAGTCCTTTGCACTGAAAATCTGAATAGCCGTGAGCACTTTCCTCTTTTTGCTTCAGCTCCATAATCACAAAGAGTAGAACAAGAGCAGAGGATGTGTGAGATGAGAGTCTTCAGTTTTTTCAGTCCTAATCTCTTCTTTGGGGTTTATTATTGCTCTTTAGTTCATTTTGACACTGTCAAAAAGCAATCTCAGCTTCTAATCCAGGTTCAATATAGACTACTCACATGCTTAAAAGCAAAGCACACATTTACCTGCTAGGGCAGGTGACAGCATTTCTCATCAGCTGATCTGAGGTATGAATTCCCAGGAACTGTGACCTTACCATAAACCCTAATCCCTTCCCCTTCAAAATCTCCTTGGATCTGGCCTTCTCTAATAACAGATACACCTGCACTGATGCTGCCACACCAAAACAGAGCAGCAAAGCTGACCAAAACACTCTGCTCCAACCCTCCTCCTCCAGAAGAAAGTGAGGGAAAACAGACTAATATAAAACAGGTAGTGGCCATAGGGCTTGCTACAGAAAGAAAAGGCACTCCTACATCATAGCAATGAGCCGCCTGTAAAACCTAGACAGAACTGAGGAGATGAATACTTGTCTTAGGGACGATGAATGGCACATACACTGTGTATTTATTTTAAGGACATGCATACATACACATATAACCATATGCAACATCTTGTACAAAGACTAAGACGACATGTACTTTTCTCTTAAATGCAAAACCGATGTATTAACCCATCAGCATGGCTTGTTGCCTACACAGTGTGTAGTAAACTGTCATGATACACATCTCTCTTACTGGAGCCCTGCCATTCTCCCCTCAGAGTCCTCCAGCCCTGTTCATATTCAAAGGCCTTAAAAGTTGTATACATGATCTAATCACGAGTTTGCAAACACTCCCAAAAATTTGGCAGTTACCATCACCACCTTCAACTGAAGGGCTGTCTTTTTGGCTCCACTGTTTTAGTTTTACAAGTTATTTCCAGTTCTTTGACTTTATGCCTTACCTGCCATCCCCAATTAAAATACGGGGGAAGACTATCAAGAGACAAGCATACAATTTCAAACAAAGTTTAAAGCCAAGAGCTGACAGGAGCTGGAGGTAAGGGGCTGGAAGAGGTGAAGAGAGGAGATAATTGTTTTGTTTTGTTTTTTCCAAAAAAACCTGAGGGTTGCAGCCCCTCAGTTTCAAAAGCCCCGCCGTTTCAAAGCAGGGATGCGATCTTTTAAGTGCTTGTGCTGCTGCGCTGCCTTCCTGTTTGTGACACGTGCAGGCACAGTATTTTAATGGAGCCCAAAGCCCAGTTTTTAATGCAGACACTGGTGCTGGGGTCTGGATTTCTGCAGCTGACATGACTCTAGGGAACACCTTTCATTTCAAGTAAAAACCAGAAAAATGTTTCTTCCCTGCAAAGGATTTTAAGCAAGTAGGATCCATCGTAGCACAGCACATGCAAATAACTAAGACATAGCTATGAACTAGAAATCTAACAGGTTGATTACAGATTAAAGCGACGTACAGACATCTGCTGTAGGCTCGCTCTCCTGCTATTGCTTCACAGATTACAACAAACATTTATTGGTAGTGGAATTAACTTCACTTTGAGAGCTCTTTGGGGAGGAAGGGGTTTACACACATCTATAACCTGAGTTCCTAAATAACTAAGCTTGAGAGCGTGCCGCTTGCTGCTACTCCACATCACTGAAGCCCTGGACTAAGCATTTCAGAAAGCAGAATCCAAATCACTGTCAGTCCTCTGCCATCCCACAAGAACAAAATTGACAGAGAGAACAGCAGCAATTTGAGACGCCTTTCATGAAAACTTAAGGTACTGGTACAAATATCTGGGGCACAGCACATCGCAGGTGGTGAAAGAAGGATGGCATCTGAGGAGCAAAGCCCTCAACAGATCATGATCCTGATGTACAGGCAGAGTTTGTATTCACACTCACTCCGAACAAGCCCCAAAATCAGCAGGTAAGATGGACCCATTTCCATCTGCCTTTGTTAAGGCCAGGGGACGATCAACCAACTACATATTATTCATCTGTATTTTATAGCACTTGTTATGTGCTTCTTAAACAGTGAGCAAAACTGAAAAGTCTTTCAGTTTATATGTACTTTCCTCCTTACCATTGGCTCACTCAGTTGTTGATTTTGCTCAGTCTCCATCTGTGTGGAGCCAACATGCCCACCATGCCTTACGCCCACCTTGCCGCTCACTCACATGCTCCAACGGCGAATCCCCCAGGAAGGCTCGTGCAGCCAGCACTGCTGCATCAACCAAATCAGCAACAGAAGGATGGACTCCCATCTCAGTGGATAAAAAAAGGTTAAAACAAAAAAAGCCTGGCCAACTCATGCTAGTTAGCCATGGAGAACTTTGAGATAAACATTTTGACATGATGAGCCTCAGCAGCATGGCAAATCAATGTTAGCAAAGGCAGCAACTTCTTGCAAACTGTGTGCTGTACTAATTTCTGGTTCCATTTGAATGCCCTACCTTCTTCAAGTCCCAAACAAACAGCAGCCAGTAGGCTGTCTTAATTTCTATGCAGCAAAACAACACTTTTGAGCAGCAAGAGTCCTGAAGACTTAATTGAGAAACCAGGTGTTCAGTGATGCTGTGCCTCATCCTCCCCTCCCGTGCTGCCAACAGAGGTAGAGGCTCCCAACTAGATGAGGGGCAGAAGACAACAGTGAAGAGCCGCGAGCTAGAAACGGCTCAGATCCGCTACGTTAACAGACCCAGTGAAAGTCATCCGGACAGACAGCTTGAAAACATTCCGCCCAAACGCATCCTTCCCAAAGCCTGCAGTGCTCCATCGCGGATTAAAAAGAGTAATTCAGACCTGACTCCATGCTACAAACATTCCCAGCACAATTTACCTGGTTTCACTTCAAGGAATTCAACATAACATCTCAACAACTAATTCCCAAGCAGAATGTTTTTAAAACGTGGGTGATCTCAAGCGTGTGGAATCTTCCGAGAACTTCACAACATCCATATGTCAGATTTTTATATATAGGTGCTCCATACGGCATATGGATTGCATCACTCTTCACAGCTGCTGATAATAGTATAAGGAAAAAAAAAAAGTAAATAAAGCCTAGCTTTCCTACAGCTGAAGTACCAGGGCCATTTTTAAAATGTTCACCAAGAGCCTACAGACCAGTGCCATGAACAAATTACCCTCTAAGGAGCCCAGGTCACACTATGACTGAGGTGCTTCAGCCACTTGGGAGCATTTTTAAATTTTCCCCAAAGTCCCCATGACAAAACCCCGGACTATAGCAAGGGGCAGCGATTCTCATCGCCTCATTGAGCAGGGTAGGGAAGCAACCCAGACGTTACCACCAGCCACAGTCTCTCATCTTCATCCTCCTCCACCCCAACTGCACTTCAGCGGGCCAAAGTCAGGCACACCCCTGTTCTCTAGCTCTGCCTTTCCTGAAGAGCCTCGAGAAAAGAGCAAGCAAGTCCTTACTCCTCCTTGCACCTTCTCACCCTGGCAAACAGGGTCTTCTCTCAGAACTACAACACAGACCCTGGCCTCTCCCGCATGGCCGGGCACATTTTTCTAGCGCTGCCTTCTTCCACGTTTCTCCTGAGAGATCGCTAACCTGGCACCAGCATCCCTCGCTCACTCCCTTGGTGTTTTGAGATCAGAACTATTTAATCAACAGGAATTTAACATACTATATATCTCACGCCTGGAGAGAATTTTATTTTTATTGTACACCAAAAAGGCATGTTTCTGGTTTGTCAGGCAGGTTTCATGTACACAGGCTTGCAGCACTTGCACACAGCTCATTTTATTCTCAGCTTGCCTCCAGAGCGGCTGTAGGAGTACGTCCATATGGTCAGGGCTTTACAGCTAAACTGGAAGTACCAAAACAGAGATGCAACTTTCATGCAATTATATGCACTGCTTCACTTTCTACATTGGGAAGCACACACCATCGCACTCCCACTGCATCCGCAGAGAAACACATGGTAGCAAAGAGGTCTGTGGCAAAGCGGCTCCTCTGCCTGCGAGAGCCGGGAGCTGCTGCTGCTCTGCCGCTCGCACCACGCCAGCCTCCTGGGGCTCCTCAGATGACACAAGCTTAACGGGGCTCTCTCAGCCATCACACCCAGAACTGCCACATCAATACTATCACCTTCTTTCAGCAACCCAAGGTACACAGGGCAATATTAAAGATATGGAGCCCCTATGACTTTCTGTCTCTCTATAAGTGGGCACTGAAACTCTGCTGACCGTCCCTCTCCAATGATGGGTCCTGGAAGAGAAGGAAGAGACCCTGGTCCAGTCACCAGGGTCACCGGTGCAGATGCCCACAGCACCCAGCTGTGAGGCTCTCCCAGACCAGGACCGACAGGACTCTCCTGTGAGCAGATAATGGGACAAGGTATAAACGACGCTAGAAGTTTCCTGCACTGAAATGGCAGGAATGCCTTGGTCTGGCTCCAATCTCTGCGCTGGATCCCACCTGCAGAGCTCAATTTCTCTGAGTGCTCTGAAAGCAATAAAAGCTTTCCTATTTTTTAATAAGCTTGCATTTTAAATCACTTCATGCATATATATGTATATGTGTGTGTATATATATCTCAAAACATAAAACCAATTGAATTTCTCAGTGAGGATTAAAAAAATGGAAATACTTAAGACTACATACCCACATCACAAGCCAGTTCATCTCCTCAGAACTTCAAGTTCAAAAATTTACAGGAAGGAGTTTGATAAGCAAATTTAATGACTTTGCACAGACATATCCACCTCCTTTTACACCGCTTGTGATCAGATGACAGGCACTCACTCCTTGCTAGACTTTTTATGTACTTGCTCATTTGCATGCACTCCAGAATTACCCATTAAAGGCTGCCTTTTCTCGAAAAATTTTTGCCTCTGATAAATGGCCAACTCCGCTGGCCTGACTTCATGACAGTCCTTGCTCCTGACAGCTCAACTTAATTAATCTATTTAATTTATTGATCAAGCCCATGGCAAAGGAGTATTCCCCATTAACTAGGATTTTTATCATCCTGAGTTATATGACTAAAGGCCTTCCTAAAATCTGAAATTTAGTTAACAGCTGACGTGCTGTCCATCCAAAAAGCCACTCATGAAGAGGAAAAGTTGGAGATTAAAAATGACTTGATGATTTTAAATAACGACCAGCAGGTTAGGCTATATGTTGAACTATAGCCCAGTTGCTTATTTCACGAAAAAAGCATTGCAAAGTAATAATAAATCCTTGAAAACCTATTCTGAAGAGTGTCTCTGCCATTGGACTATGCTCCATTACATTTGTGTCACTTGTAGCAAACCAGACAGTTCTATTTGTGCAAACTGTGACAATTATTTTACTGGGCAAGTGCAGGTTATTTAGCGCTACAATACTTCTTGGATGACTTATTAATATGGATGTAAAACCTTCCAGTTAAAAATAAAACATATAAGGAAGTAAACTATAGGCTTAAGCAGATAAATAAAAGACCAGTGTAATCTTTAAATCTAAAATGAACAAGTCATGTCCAGATGAAGGACTTTTAGGTAAGTCAATTAGCCAATTCCCCTGCTGCCTGAGCCCCCAAGTGCTTGCCTTCCCCTTTACAATCAAATAACCAGAAACCGTTATAAACCGACAGGAAATTACGAGCCTGACCAGCCAGACCAGAAAGCTGACATATCACACACCCTACACGTTAGCCTTACTATCTGTGATCCAACAGCTCTCTGTACATCCACGTCTGTTCGCAGAAAGATGCAAATGAGGCTTAACTCTTGCAGTAGTCTAGCCACTGGAGGATAATTAGAATAAATACTGTTTCTATGCTAATTACTATTTGTGGTTTTGCTATAAAACTGATTTGTTCAGGGAAGCTTGACTGAACAGGTAGGGACAGTTAGACTGGACAAAGGATAAATGGTCTCATCATAATTGCATACAGTTTAATTTCTAGATACGAAATAGAAATCCTCTTTTTATGGGATGCTGGTCATATCATTTTAGCATTAATATGCTGGATACTTTACAACTGTCACTTCATTTCCTTGCTAATATATTTTTAAACTGGTGACAAGCAGGATGAAAACATTTTCTAAAAATCTGTCCAGCATCGGAAACCACTTCAGTTCTGTGAGCAGCAAGTTGGGGGGGAGACACCAATTGGTTAATGTGCGTATTTTCAGGATATTTTCCAACAGCATGTTTGGATCTACGTCTCTGTTCGCTCCAGAAGGGCATCTGTATTCCTGCAGGACCCCTTATCAGTGGTCATACCTCCAGCTCGAGGCGTGGAGTGCAGCAGCAGTTGCTCCTCTTTGGACCCCAGAGACAGAGTCTGCAGGCGAACTGAGCAGTCTCATCCAGATGGAAAAATCAGATNTTGTCTGTTGCTTTGTGATGAGATTTTAATACATTGCAAATCATATCACAAACATCCAAAAGTGCATTTGATTGTCCATGGGGGGTTTCAGCCCTTTGAGGCCACCAAATCACTTCTGACAACAAAGAATATTCTGAAATTAATTTTGAAAGCTGTCTCTATTTTATTATGACAGAGGAAGCAAAAGGGACAGGTCATGCTTCTTTGCAGCATTTCTGTACCTGAGCAATGGAAGACCGATTCCTGCAGGACATTTGCACTGCTCCAGCACGGTGCAGGAGCCTGGAATCGGACACTGCCTCTTTTAAAGTAATTACATTTAAAGGCAGAGGTAGCAGAGCTTGATCTGTGACAAATGCACAAGCATAAAAACTGGATGTGATCATATCAGAATCCACAGGATGCTGCTTTTCTGAAAAGACAAAAGTAATTGCTCCTCTCCACCTCTCCCCATTTCCCCCAACCTTTGCTGAAGCAGCTCTGCATGCACACAAATTATACGGCAGTAAGTGCATCTATATTCGCACACAGCTTACAACAGCCATCAAAATACTGCATCGCACTGTTATTCCAGTGGAACCACAATGAATATGCAGTGACAGACCCTGGCCCACATCTATACTGAAAAAACCTGCCCTGCTCCTCCTCTCAGCACACGCTTCTACATCCCCACACCTGCTTTCCTTAGATACTCCTGCCCAGCAGCAAGAGGTTGGTATCAGATGCAGAGGGGACTTTGTCTTTCACTACAGACTCCCTCCTTAGAGCCAAGAGGAAATTTGCTTGCCTTGTGGCAATTTAGCAACGTGGGAAAACAGCATTTATGTTATTACAGTACATACAAAGCACAAGTCACTAACTGCCTCTACTCACACTGCTGTAAACATTGACAATAACCCAGAATTCAAAGATCTCACTGTTAGATAGAGCTCAAAGTGATTTTCAAGACCCAAAGCTGTCCCACAGCCAAGGCTTCAGCTTCAACCACAGCCTGCAAGCGCTCCTGCAGCAGAACCAATTTCTGGTACCAGCTGAAACATGGGCACAAGTTTATGTCGGTGAGGAAGGAGGGAGGGTTGGATGAATTTTCTGTTGTGAGTTCCTCCTGCAGTATACAAAGCTCACTTATGCCCAAGAGAACACAAAATAACCCAGACATAGGAATCAGAGAGACATGTCACTTCTTTGATGTTAATAAATGAGATATAAAAACAAAAAGCTGTAAACAGCTGATTCTGCCTCATTGTGTCACAGGCAAGTCTGGGGCAAAGACTACAGACCACCACCACCTGCATCATATAAAAACATGGGAGACTCTTCTTGTATGAAAACTTATAACCCAATGAAAAGGACAGAGGTGCCATCTTTGTATCATTATTTCAAAATCTTCTCATTCATAGCCCAAGCTACCCAAATGTAGGTGTCTTTGTTAAGCAGTTCAAAGCTTGGTCCACCTCCAGTTCTCACAGTGGAATCTGCTTTCTGCTCACAGGCAGCATAAACAATACTTTTGTACCCCAGCGGTATTTAAAAGCTACTTAGATCCCTATATAACTTAAGTATATACTAAGTAAGTCAGGTGTTGCTCAGCTATCAGAAACTCCCCCAGTATTTCAGCTACTCAAGATACTTTTGCAAGAGTATTACGAGTTGTTCAAACTTTTGTTATCCTGAATTAACAGCACTGCAGTGTACATAAAATTATTATTTTTAATTAAGATGATAAAACGTTCTCAAGTAAGAGAAACACCCAATTTTTGTAATTAAAGTGATGCAGAAAAAAATTGCCTAAATGATTCCAGAACTAAATTTCACAATGGTTATGCCATTTAAAAGTTACAGAGCTTGGAAACTAGGTTGCACTTTTAAGAGACTCTTTAATAATTCAAGACCTTTCAAGGTCAGAGAGAAAGCAGTGATACAGTGATTTCTCTTCTTGAAATTTAAAAGCTCTGCTCAGTCCTCCTATATACATGCATATATATTCCAAGGGTTACCATGGGATCTGCAACAGTCAGGGTCAACATGTAAAGTCAGTGTATACAGCCCACGACTGTGTACCCGCAGCTTGAATCCAAAGCATCGCTTTTTTAAATACTCAGTTTGGTGCACCCTTGACAACAGGGCCAGGTAAGCTCTTCCCCCGCAAATTCAAGGCAATGCATTATCCAGAAGTAGTTGGAATGACCAATATTTTCTCCCTGGCTCCTCTGAAATGGGTATTCAGTACTAGTTTTCTCAAGATTTCTTGTTCACTGTAGAAGTGTAATTTAGCTCTAAAGTCTATGGAACAGGAACCCTCTGTTTCAATATGTCTAGATGTCATTTAGCGTAGGAGCGACCTGATCTCTAACTGAAACCTTTAAGTGCTACTCCAAGAAAAACAGTAATAGTACCTATTGACTGCAGAAAAACAGAAGTAACTCCCAATTAACTGCCAGTGAAGCACTGCTCCAGTTTGAGATTTGGTGGATTGAGTACTTGCATGGGAGTGCTCAAATCCCAAGCAATCAATCAGACCATTGCAAAAGTCATTCAGAACAAGTGAGAAAACTTTTGAGAATTACAGAGCAAACAACTGCACTAGTAAGTATGAGCATGAAAAAAAAAGCTTCTAATGCTTCATGGAGAGATACAGAACAACGTATTGCTCCTCGCAATAGAGGGCTAAAATAAAATGCACAAGTGGGCTAGAGAAATTAAAATTAACATTTTGACACTTTCACAGAAGTGTTGGGCAAAGAAATGGGTGAGTGAAACCCTTCCTTATCTTGCCACACATTGCAACATCTGCTTTGACAATTGGGTTTTGATGAAACCTTTCTTCCTTCTGCGCTAATGTACCTTGGCTGATCCCTGTTAGAAAAGGATAGCTGAAAACAGTTTCTTAGAGTCCAAACATCCAAAACAACATTTATGCAATCAAAAACCAATCCTTCAGCTGTGTGTGGACACAGACTAGAAAAAGTACTGGCATGCCTGAAAGCAAGTTCATATTCAAATTTAGACACATATTGATGGCAAATTATTGACACGACACCTTGCTCAATAAGGGAAATAATTCTCTGCTTTCAAGCAGTTCCCTGCGTATTTGGATTCTCTGTTCTGCCTCCAAAGACTAAAAAAAACAGGTTCCCCCCCCTCTACCTGAGGTTAGGAAAAGCCCACTCCCTTTAAAGAGAGAACAACTAGAAAGTAATAGCATCAGGTACAAAATCAGTGCAAATACAAGAGGCACAATTCCAGCAGCTCCCTCTTTCCTGTCTTTTACCACAGAATTAATAATACTGTCTGCAAGCTCTCTGTTAGTTAATTCAGTGTTTTTGTACTTTTTTAAAATGTAATTTCTGGTAGGTTTGTTTTTGCACTGATCTGTCAGTGTGTTGTACATAAAATGACAATTCAAGTCTCAAGCTATCAGCCTCTTTCTGCCAAGTAACAAAAAGCGGATGCTTTAAAAAGTCTCATGGCATTCCAGAGAGCTAACGGATAATGAATCACAATCTCAGAAAAACTTAAAATTTTTTTTAAGCTCACAGGAGGAGGCTAGGTCACTGGGCTCAAGAAAAGAGAATTTTCATTTTTGAGTTTTAGCATAGGGTTTTCAAGCACCAGCAAAACTTTATTTTCACTTTGCACATCACATGGGGCTTTGTCATTAATTTGGACAAGATGTCAAAAGAGTAGAAAACAAGCTGTAACACCCTCCCCCAAGCTACTCTTTGCTTTTAGATTGAAAAGGCTGGATTAACAAAGGTGCTAATAAAATGTTAGTGGTGTTTCCCTTCCCTGTGTAAAATAAACTTTTCCCTGTGTAAAATAAACTTGCTAGTGCTTAAGGAAAATAATTAAGTTTTTAGAAGAATTATATTAAACCTACGTGTTAAGCTTTATTCCTCGTTTTTAATGACTTCTTTTGCCACATTCATTTTTAAAAGGTCTTTTTCAATTTAGGAGTCCTCTCCAATGCTTGGTATGATACGTGGGGAGGAACCAAAACAAATTATACTATAACCACACCTTGAGAAAACAAGTAGCATGTTGCACATTCAGGTAGTCTTTCTTAGAGCATAACAAGAATGAAACATCCGGCAGCTGTTTATCAGATCTCTAAGGCACTGAAGTCTCAAGTACTGAGACGATGCAGATTAATACTGGAACCAGAACAAAAAAGCAAAACAAAAATGAACAAAAAAGCAAAACAAAAATGAACAAAAAAGCAAAACAAAATCAGCAGAGCAATCTCCCCTATGTTTATTTAAAAAAAAAAAAAATCCTCCTTGTCATTCTGTCCTGGCAGCTATTTTTACTGGTGGTGTGCTCATCACCAATGCACTCAAATTAAACAAAAAGTTAGGCAGTGCCCTTCGTGGGATTTCACCATAGAGCATTTCAAACCACAGCTTTTCCTGAGCCTCGCCAAATCTCTTGCGCTTCACGACAGCAGCATCTTTAAGGGGTTTTGTCCCACCTAAGCGCCCCAGCTCCGTCTCTTCCCCGGCGTGCAGCCAGCCCAGCGGTCTCGTCTGCCTCCCCTGGTCAGCCTACGTGGGGGACAGGCAGGAGGGCCAGTAAGGAAGCCTGAAGTCCAGCATTCTCAACAGACTGAGTCCACTGAAGCAATGGACGTCTTCCCACTTACGAAAACAAGTTTTAAATCCAACCCTATATTTTCATCTTTTTGACCTTGCCAGAACAAATAAATAATTAATCCAGTTACTGAGATGGGACATCTTTGTCTTTTGAAGTCTGTCCAGTTACATCCAGCTTTTAGAGGTCAGTTCAGGAAAAAAATTCCTTAATTGGGACTGAATATAAACATCAACTTATCAGTCAAATAATGTCCTAAAAAAGGGTACATGTAATCAGATGCTTAAGTGATTCTTTCATCAGTCTCACAAGACCAAAGAAGATGAGATGAAGAATGATGACAGACAAGCCACAGAGGTGTCCCAAATACCTGGGACATTGCCTCACTACATAAAATGAAGGCAGTCGGTTACTATCTGGCATCCCTAATGGCTTCTGCCCCTGCTGAAGAAGCAATCTTGAGAGAAACAGTTTGCAAGCCTCATTTTAGCAATGAAATTCCTGACAGACACAAGAAGCTAAAAGTCGCACAGCCAGCCAGCCTGCTAAAGGCCCCTTCCCTTGATGCTTTGAATAAATACATCCTCACTGCTATTTCTGTTTCATGGGAAGGATATAAAATTCTGCAGCAGGGAAAACCTCCACCCCTAGGACATGTTAGCAGGCTGTGCGCCGGGCAGGCAGCTCGCCGCAGACGCAGGCAGGAGACCAGGGTCCCGCGGCAGCTGAGAGCATTTCAAAGCAGACATAATCTACTGGGATGCAGCGTTGCTTGTCCCATCGCTTCAGTGCAGAGCCGGCTACTGAGCCAGCTCAGTCACTGGTTTCCAAAGAACCTGCCAACCTGCTAAGGAAACAACAGAAGAAAGGCTGAGACCACCACGGGAAGGACAGGAACGATTTCTGGTTTTGTTTGAATCACCAACTTCATCAGTGGCACAAGTGCCCCGAGATGGATGGAGCATATTTAAGTGCCAGCTGACACAGGTGTCAAGCAGAATGAGAGAAAGTAACAGAAAAGGAAATGCCCGGGGTGCACGTGCTGGGCGGCTGCAGGGAAGCGGGTTCCTGGCCCCTCGCCCACATAACAGGTACCAGCGCGTACACGGGATGTGTGCAAGTCAGACAGGGAGCCACACGTACGGAGTGTCCAACTAGCAAGCACTTCTTCTGCAAGGAAAACAAAACCTGGCACACAGAAAACAGGTTTTTATCATACAGCTGTCGCTTGCAAGCATGCTGGTAATTAATCCTAACGGCCCAGCCCCAGGCGGACCAAGACTGAAATGGGAAAGCTCACCTTTCCTTCCGCACTTGCCTACTGCGTCACCATTGCCCCACTCCAGCGTGCTTCTCTCATACTGCCTGAGCTTTCCTTGATGCTGCTCAGTTCTCCTGATGTTAATGAAAGAATCTGTATATTAATTAAAGTTACCTTATGAGAACCAGGGTCCTGATGTGCATGTTTGAGTCAGGGGAGTTACAGGTGAGGATAAAAACCACTTGGAATTTCGCAACTAACCAAGCATCTAACAAGTGGTCAGCACCGCACTTCTGTCACTCAGCTAACAGCTTAATATTGACCATCTTGCTTTTAAGGCACTTCACCTCAGGAGGTCTGGCAGCACAGAAAAGCAGTATGCTGTTCCCTAAAAGGGAAGGCTTTTGCCCTTCACATTACAACAGCATGAAATGGAGCACCAAAAACAACAAAGAAAGGGAAGAATATGCAGATCACACAGTGGCTGGGTTTAGAAAAAAAAAAAACAGGTGTTGTGCAATAAAACCTCCAAGACAGCAAATCATTCAGATGTGATCAAAAAAGAACTCCCAAGTGTCTACGCCAACATGGGTGAAAGCTATCATCATCAGCAAAGGAACATTAGCACCTACTCACAGCAGCATCTGTACCGCTCCGAGGCAGCCCAACTGCACCAGGTCCCTGCCTCTCGGCGGAAGGGGCTGCTACTGCACAAGGAGGTTTTGCCACATGCTCTGAAAAACGGTGTGTGCTCCGTCTAAGATCTTCAAACTCCATGCTGAAGGACAGACGTTTTACAGAAATCATCTTTCCCAAAAGAACAACAGGAATTCTCCCTCACGTCCTACTGAGGACTCTGAAGGGTGACTTGCACCCAAATCTGTGACATGTCCAGCAAAACTCCTCTGCAGACTTTGTCAGTCACCTTCCCGGAGAGTGGGAAAACGTGGTCTGACGTGGCTGTTGCCAATGTGAAACAGAGAGATCTCTTCCTCATCTAAGTTGAGGTGTGTTTTCTGTTCTAAAATTATTAATTCATACACTCACAGAGCATTGATTCAAGACTACACCTTAGCCACCACGAACGACCACAGCAGGTTAGCAAAGACCCAGGAGCAGCCCTGTCTGCACCATCACAGCCTACCAGGACAGGGGCAGCATCCAGTTCTGCAGGTGGGAATTCGCAGCCTGCCAGACCCCAGCCCACAGGGCTGAGCCACGGCTGCCCGGAGTCCACGGGGGTTCCCACTGTAACCTCCAAGTCAGGATTTGGGTCCCTCCTACATCCAACTCAGAAAGGAAAAAAAGTAATTAAGAAGTGAGATGACAGAGTGCCTGGATGCAAGGAAGAAAAGAGCTGAGGAAATTCAAGAAGGAAAAGAAATTAGATCAAGGGAAGGGGAGAAAAAGAGAAAAAGAAAAAAAAGGTTATTGCTGGCAATTTCATTGCAAATGTAGAGGTCAAAAAAGTTTTCTTTGCCATTTCAAAAAAAACATCAAATTCTGTTGTACTTGCACTTTATGATGAATAAAGTATTAGCAGTTAACAATGGATGAATCTGTTTGGGAGGGAAGCATAACCTAAGATTCTTACAATAATAAATCACTGTGATGGGTTCAAATTTTCTGGAACCAGTTCCTTAAATGAACACACCATACGTGCACGTACTCAGCAAAGAAAGTGAATCCCTCACCTTTTGAAAACTGAAGTTTCTAAATGGAAATTGTTTCTACTAGTTAGATACAAACAAAAAAGATAGATGATGAAAAATTCAAAGGAGTCAAATTAACCTTTTTTGATCAATGACTCGTTTGTAGGGAGAAGCACATTTCTAAGTTGTGAAATTTCTGATGTATGCAAGCCACCAAAGCTGGAATCAATAAAAAGTGAAAATGAAGTGGTTTTGAGTAGACTGATTTTTAAAGCAAAATTATGCATTATTCATACAGAAATTTGTCTATAATGACTGGAAGGCAGATTGAAAAGTCTAAAGGTTTAGACCCGGTTGAAAATTTAAGACAAATCACATTATTAAAATGAGCTTTGATTAATTCTGCAGAATACAGAAATCCAGTCTCACTCATCTATAGATGAATTTCTAATGTGCACATTTCTAGGTCGCAGCATACAGACAAGTAACAAGACCCTCTTAGAGCAAGACAGACCAAAGTTTCAGAGAAGGAAAAAGCTGGACTTCACAGGAAAAACAGCAAATTAACTCCACAAGTAATTCAGATGTTAAACATTTACAGCACACTTTTTTTTTTGCACAAGGTACCTTCCTAGACATTCATAACAGCTGCTTTTAATAGCCAGACTCCTACTTATCAAAACATGTAGGATGCTGCAAGTGGTTAGAAGACTTTTCTCAGCAGAGTGCACTCTACAGCTGGGACAGGATTTCCAGAAGACCCTGAAACATTGCTTCTCCATTTCTCCCAGTGGTAAAGAAAAGTCTATGACTTCGATGGCAAAAATTACCCAACTGCAGTTTGGTCTTCATTACCAAGCAGTACAGTGCGACAGGGCAGGTCTGCGGAGTGAAACAGCGGGTGCTGAGGACCAAACCCCACGTTTTATGCATTCTGACCATTATCATTCAGATCAGCACTAATCTGGCCATGCGGAATGAACGCCTGCTAGCAGTTAGTGTGCATCAGGGAAGCAGTGGGAGCCCATCTTGATGTTTATCTTCATTGGAAAGGAATTCAGCCCATGCACTGTGAGACCACCCTGCAGGGCAGACCAAGCCTGGCAAGCAGGGACACACAAGATTCACTTAAAAACACACACTCCTGATCCAAACTAAAAATGCCAACAGAAATAATGTGTTTTTATTAAACACTAGTTTCTGAAGACTACTTCACTATAACAACCAGGCCTCATTCAGTATTTCCCCATAAGCTTAAATATAAACCATCTTAAATATAACCATAAACCATCTTAAATATAAACCATCTTAAATATAAACCATCTTTCCTCTTGAACCATACTTTGCCAGAAGACCAGCTGATCTAGCTCCACGCAACTCACTTCACTCCAATATAATTTGGTCATCAACTACCACTCTCACATTTTCTCAATCTCTATTTAAGGAGCAAAACAAAAAAAGCAACCCAGATGAGAAAAGAAGTCTTCAAAACCTGCAGATAATACAAGATTTCATAGGGAAGAGGAAAAGAGCAAGAGGAAGCTGGAATATAAAAAAAAGTCAAGAAGAGAGCTTGTACAATTTCAACAACATCCAGCTGCAATTCAACCCCTGCTTCAGCTGTAATCTCTAAATCGATCCAGATCTGCTTAGAAACATTTGATTGACTATATGGGCCTATAGTTATACATGACAAGTACAGAAAACAGCAGTTTCTATCTCTTTATCATTACTGAGGTTCAACTTTGAAACTTATTTACCTTGAAAGTACTTATGGGATTGCAGTATTAATTATTTTTAAAGGACACTCAATGCAATTGGTGGCCCAGAATTGATGAGTATATAAAAAAATAATAAAGAAAGAGAATTAATTGGGGAACTTGGGACCTTATTAAAATCTATTCTTGATTGAAAGTTCTTTGACTTTCTACTGCTAAACTTCTCTTGATGAGGTAACTGCATTTTTACTTTAAGAATACAATTTGGTGGAGAAAAATAACTAAAGTTTAAAGAAGTATACAAACACATTTGCAATGCAAATCTGTAAAAGGACTGCTCCCAGGCTGGATGCACGCTATGGGGAGGCTGAGCCTCTTCTCCTACAACGAGCAGAGATAGACACGAGTAGAGACACACTTCCAGAGACAGATGCAGGGGCTATACAGGCCCAGGGCTGTCCATACAGGTGATGTCTTCACACCACCTACCTGAAATCTGAGCAAGCTTCTTAAAAGTCTGCACCAATCGTACATCTTCAAATAGCAAAACTCAATGGGCAAAACAAATGGGTAAACCTTCAACAGCATTGTGGAAAACACCTTTGACTGCAAGCACTAGCAAGAGCTCTCTTTTTATCTCACCACCAGCCAGCTTCAACAGTTGTTTGGCCACAAAGCCCTAAGTGCCATCTCAGTTTCTTGACATTAAAGCCCCTGTCCATATTTCATTCAGTGCTTAAGTTGATCGGGTTTTTTCTCCTCCCCACCGGTGCCACACAATGAACTTCAGAAGTTTCACAGCACAGCAAACATTTATAAAAACCACCCCTTACTACCACCTTCTTCCATACGCTCTGTTATTTCCAAGGCCTCTGCCTTTGACCACACCAAATCCCTTTGCTCCTCTGTGGAAACCTGAATTACGCTGCACGCACCCAGCGCAGGAGGCAGAGGACCAAAGAATGGGGAAGCGGCCGTGCCTGCCCGTGAGGGGAGGAGGGCAGGCCTCACCCGCGGCACCACAGGCTTTCTGACACTGTTGCTGGTTTTGACAGCTGCCTTGAACAAACCTCTAGTCTCCTTCGAGAGGGAGAAAGCACCCTTCTCAGCTAATCTCTAATCTACACAGTCTTTGCAGTTTTATTAAGAAACTTTGGCCATTTTGCTTGCTTCGACTACTGGATATCTGCTTTATAGCAGTTACCGTAGCGGCTCTTTTAACATTAAAAATCTCAAATTCAATCAAAATCTAGACCCTGCTGCTTGCTGAGAAACTCCTCAGACCCACGTCACAGGTCAGGGCTCCCGCCTCTTGCAACACTCGCACAGCTTTGTTTATCGTAGGGGTTTTTTGAGTCTCACCATCCTCTGCTCCAGGACCTCTCTGCTCCCCCGAGGAAACACTTCACACATTCCCCAGGATTTCTTCCTCACAGTCTTTTTCCTAGTATTCATTTCTCTCCCTTCAACGTCAGCAGGTCCAACCCCCATGTCAGCAGCCACCTGTTTGTCCGTCCTCTCCTCCGTCCTCAGTGCAACTGCAGGACACACGGCACCAGCCTCTTTCGGCCTTCCACGTCCTGGTTCCTGGGCTGACGGAAATGCGGGAAATCTCCACTTCCTCAAGGCACTCGTCTGTTCCTGCCATTCCCTGGCAACAGCTGGGTAGACTTTTCACAGCCTTCATTTAAAACCCTCATACACTCCCCAGCGATTTATCCCTTTCGCTTTCCATGCAGATTATTCCCAGAACACTTCTCTTAAGTGAACAACGTATCTTCACCACATCTTTGCCTTCTCTCCTTTTAAGCTTTTCTTCCAAATATAGGCAATGTCTTTGCTGTCATTTTACACAGTGATGAGAAAATCTCCTTTAGTATCTCCAGAGATAACACCCTTTCAGAAGTCTCCCTACGTTCCCCACCGACCGCTGGAGAGGCAAGAAGAGTGGCTCCTTGACAGTAGACCTATAAAAGGTGCAAGGATCTTTTTTCCTTTCACTGTATTCACAATAGGAATAAAACACTTGTAAAGTACCTGAAAGTAGAATGTACATTTCATAAGCAAAATATTTCTGCTCTGGATTAATGCTAGAGGGTAACAGGGGAAGTTGAATAATTTACCCTCAACTGCTCAAAAAAGGATTTTTTCTAACAAAAGATTTAACTGAATTCTTTCTCCTGCTCAGTATTCAAATCTGTTTCAAGTTTTTACCCATCCCAACGGCGCTTTTTTTTTTTAATAATAAGACGACTCTTACAGACAGCAAAGGTAGATAATTCATGATGAGAAACACTGGACAAGCTTTTTTTTTTTTAATAAAGAGACATAAAACAGGGCTGGGCTGATGGAGAACCCCACACCTCTAGGCCAGATTTTAAGCACACATCTCTCAAACAGACAACAGCTGGATGCCATCACCCACTGGAGACCCAGCTGATGCCTCACATAAAGTTGCCTTTCCTGAGTACACCGAATAAAGCCTTCCCTTGCAGCTGCTGCTGAGGAGCCTTTCCCTTCTGCTGCTTGTCTCCTGCCAGGGAGGAAAGGCTACATGGCAGGGCAAGAGCTGCCCTTCCCCAAAATTTTCCTGAATGCTTTAACAGGAAAACAAAGTCCTTGAAACACCTGGGGGTAAAATAGGTTGGTTGAAAAAAAACACTTCCATTTTAACCAAAAAACAAAGTCTAAGTTTTACCGAGATTCTACGTGGGAGACAGACCACAAACCCAATCATTTTCTTACAGCACTAAGAGAGTTACCAGAGCTGAATAGCTTTAATAAACACACATTGCATATGGTTAGAACAAGATCATCCTCCAGCAGGCTCCTTCCCCTGAGACCAGCCTCATATTTTAACTTGAGCTAGAGTTATATTTCAAACTGTGAAGGAAGCAAGCATCCTCCAAAACCCCTGCTAAGGGAAAGGGGAGCAAATGGAGATAAATCAGGATGAAGGTAAAGAGGGAAATAAGAAACTGAGTTGCCCTCTGGGAAATACATAATTATGTCTCCGAGTTTCTCTTCTAAGTGTGGACTCAAGTCAGCCAGTTCAGGCAAAGCATTTGTAGCTTCCACACAAGTTAGGCAGCTAACCCTGAAGTTTTCAGATTTAGCGTTGGCAAAAAAAAGTCCTTTAGGGGGGAGAAGAAGAAGAAAAAAGCCAACGCCGCTGCTGCAGCGCTCACCTCAAGATCTCCATGCGGCCAAAGGTTTTGGCAGCATTTATAGCAGAGGTCAGGGAATGCTCCCTCAGACCACGCGATAGCAACAGAGGAAGGATGGGATGGGATGGGATGGGATGGGATGGGATGGGAACTGCCATGAGGCCAGACTTCAGCCTGGATGGTTACCAAGAGCAGCAGGAGCAGAACCTGCTCGGAGAGAAGACAAATCTCCCTGGGCTTGCAGGGGCACAAACTGCTAAAATTGAAGACTTGCTCCACAGAAGTTGCACCTGAGACTGAGGAAATAACCAAAGAAGGGACACACACTGCAGCCACGCAAAGGCAGCAATCCTTCCGACCCCAGGGTCTTTGCCAGTCTGACACAAGGCTTCACCTCAGGGTATGGTCAGCCCTCAGCTTTCTCAGGGAAGGGAGCAGACCCGTGACCAACACCAACCATGCATCACTGGAAGTCTAGTTGGCAAGTCCCCCACAGATCCATAACCCAGCTTCACAGCTTGTTCATGTCAACCCATCCTGAATGAGTAGGTGACACTGGCTTGGCCAGGATGCTCAGGCAATGGGATATAGCCCAGCTCCTCAGGTTGGCTCCACCAGCTCCCATCATGGCAGCACCAGACCAAATAAAAGCAACCTGACACAGGAAAAGAGTCCTTCCAGAACACAACCACCAAAATAGTATGGGAGGGCCAAAAGGGCAGACATTAACTATGTCGTGAATGGCAACCGCAGAGTCCCAGGACGACTGAGGCTGGAGGGATTTGTACAGCAATGCCCCCGCAGCACCATTCGCCAACATGCAGCACAGCCCTTGGACTGCTGAGAATATCACAGCGGTAAGTAAAATGAGAGCAAGCAAAGGACTTTGTCTTGCTTTAACTTCAGATCCTCGTTTTAACTTGAGAAAATTCAATTAGTTTCTACCCAGAAGCAGTTTAGCTGCCATTGTTGGCAATCAATGGTCCCTAAATGCTGAGAAACTGGCAACTGTTCAATGTGCTGGCAGAGAGGCTTTCCTAATTAAAGATGTCACTTTTCCAGCTAATTTAAGTCTGCCATCTCTTTAAAGTACCAATTGCCACAACAAAATATGAATAGGAAATTGACTTTCCGTGCATCTGTTTTTGCAAAATACTTCCTCCGAGTCATATGTTTCAGTTTAAATGGTTTAGGTCACTTGCTGGGAGGCGATAGCAGAGCTTTGTTCTGCCTCCCGAATACCTCTTAAATAAAGAAAAATAAGTGGGGATTCAGTTGTCTACAGGAATGAAAAAGGTAGCTTTCCCATCTTCAGTGAGTTGTACTGTATTCTGTCTGATACTGATTTTGTTAGGATAAAAGAACAACAAAGAAATCCCCACTGAATCAGTCTGCTTATCTAAACGGCTTCCGCTGCACTATAACTTATCCTCACAACAACCCTGGGGACAGGGAAGTGCTGTTACTCCTGCTGGAAGGAAATGTGGAGGCATAAGGCTGAAACACAAAGATTTTTAGATGTCTTAACTTCCACTGAAGTAAAATTTCTGATTCATGCTATTTAGCTCTTTTCCATAATAGCTAAATAACATACCATTTTTTTCTGAATCCAGCTATCCCAAGACTTTAGCCAACAGCACAATGTTAAGTCTATTCATGCTCTTTGGCAACAAATAGAAAGCAACACCTATGCACCTGTGAAGAGAATTCCTAAGTTCAGTAATGAAGCAGTTTCATAACTTCAGCTCAGAATCTAATGCAATCCCAGCTACGCTCACTCCAGTCCTTTCTGCCCTGGCCCCAAACCCCACGGCCCCTTAATCAGCGCCATTCTGGGACAGCCAAGGGAGGGAGCACAACGAGTCCCAGCAGAGCTGCCTTCATCAAGCGGCTTTTGACTCCCCTCATTCCTCCTAATCTCTTCTTATTTTATGGTCCATTTGTGAATCTGCATGGAGCAAACCATACTATACGCACTGCTAATTCGGACAGAGCAATAGAGACCATGTCTAAACTAGTTTCCTTTATTCCCCAAACCTCTGACCAACAAAGCTGTTAAAAGCAGGACTTGAAATCTTCCCCTTCCATCCCATCCAAAGAACAGAAAGGCCATTGAATTTTGGTTTTGCAGAATGCCTGATACAGCTAGATAAAAGCCATCCTGTATTGAGTGCCAAGAGCAATAAAGCCCTGATCTTCGACTGGGACTTTAGGTCTTATTATTGTACACTAAAGTTAAAAGCAACATGGATGAGATACATTCAACAACCAATGTAGTTACTCACATGAGTATTACTGACATGATGCTGTGTTTCATAAGCTTGGAAATACTGGCTGGCTAGCTAGAGTTGGTTAAACAGAAGCAAATCATACATTATTTATAATTTATTAAAATTTATTTTAAACATACCTCTCCCACACCATCATTTGATCAGCTCTGTTTACAGTCTACAACTGTGGAGCAGAGGCGTGTAGCATTAATTAAGCCAGCGGGCTCTCCCACGCCCAGGTATGACAGAACAGACCCCCATTTCCTTCCTGAAATTAAAACCTCCTAACACTGGGTAGGAAGGGGGGAACATTTTATACTTAGATGTTTTCTCTCTGCCAATGGAAGTTCAGCTATTCCCACTGCAGTATGCCCCTCCGTCTCTTCCTAGAGCTTAGGAAGGACTTCTGGCAGAATGACAAAGTGTCTGGGAGCTGAAATAAGGGACTCCATGCCACACTAAGGAAGGAACATGGATACATCCTTTCGTCACATCTAGTTCCACAGAAGGGAATTTCCTTGGACTCCACCTCCTCTTTTAACCTCGAAATGTGTTGGTTAAATTCCATAACACCAGGAGAGAATCACAGAATGGGTTGGGTTGGAAGGGACCTTTAAAGATCACCTAGCTCCAACCCCCCTGCCATGGGCAGGGATATCTTCCACTAGATCAGCTTGCTCAAAGCCCCACCCAACCTGACCTTGAGCACTTCCAGGGTGCAACTGCAAAGCCAACCCCAAATTATTTGCAAATAGTTCCTCTAGACTGTGAGAATAGTAAGATTTTCCAAGTCCAGTTCAGCAATGTCACCATTGTGCCCAGCTCCAGCCCTGGGGCTGGATGTGAATTCCATACCCTACAACCAAGGTCAATGAGGCTTTCTTTTTTTAAAATTAAGTCACAGAGCACTGGAATGAACGCTATGCAGAACTAATTTGTAAGCCCAGCCACAGTGTCTTTCTGTCTGCATATTTGTTAGTGAATTCCCTCCCCCCGCTCCCTGGTCCGTGTCCTCCCATCCTGTACAGACACATCATGGCTGGAGTGAATACGTGGACTGTCTGCCCCTACTCTGCCCCTCCGAAGGAACAGGGCACTTTCCACGTTCAACTCTTCCTCCAGAGAGATAATTATTCTCATGAGTCACTGCATAATTGCAAAGTCATGCCGAGAGGGGAACAGAGTGGCCATCACGCTGGGGCACCTCCAGCCCCAGCTGCTGCTCCAGCCAGCATCCACTGGTTACCTTCCCAGAGGGCCCAGGGGAAGGACAGAGCTCGTGCACGCCCTTACGGGTGGCACAGACCCAACGTGGGACACACACAGCAGCTCTAATGGTGCCTCACGATCACGCAGGAGGCTGCGGTGCAGGAGGGATAAATCAAGGCTGGTGCACGGCTCCCACAGCCTCTGCCTTCCTTGGCACGGCACAGGACAGCGGTCACAGCCCGCTCGCACCCATCGGGACATGATACTGCCATCCGCGGGCATCCAAACTGACGAACAAAAATGATCCCATGAGCAGCTTGCTGCAGGACAACATCCAAAGGCTTTCCCAAGCTCTCTGAGAAGGTTTTTGCGGAGGAGGAGCCCGAGAGCCCTGCTCAGCACTGTTCCGGGGCAGAGCACTAATATCCGCAGGTGCAAGGCAAAAGGATTGCTGAAAATCAGGAATACAGCTATAAAAAATAGAAAATCAGGAATATCGGATCCTTAGCAGACCTCCTAATTACTCAGTCTAGTAACACAAATGCAATATGGAAACATTCACCACCAAGAAAATAAAAAATCTTTACCACTTTGTATATATATGCACATATGTGCACATACAGTTTACTCTACAAAAATAACATGTTTAACTGTATATTTTACATAAGCACATTTCTTTTTAACTCAGGGATATATCATACTTATTCCAAGTTATTTTATGTACACAGCAGCTGTGCACCAACACCTCCATGAGGAAACCTGCGGGGTACTGCTGCCTCCATCTACCTACGCGCCAATGGAAAAATAACCTGCACAAATACATCTGTCAATGGACAGGAAACAACTTTATCCCTTGAGGCGATAACCACATTGCGTTTGGCTTTCCATGAACACGTACAACCCTCTTCCACTAGAAAGACTCTCTCTGTGTAGGACCGCACTTGAGACAGTAACACATCCAAACACATGTGCATCCGTGCTTGTTCCTCGCTTCACTGGCAAAGCAACACACGCGCCTGGTTCTCATTGTTCTCTTCCATTTCTTTCCACGCACCAGCACAGGTCTTGCCCTCACAAATCTGCTCTCCTAATTCCCATCAGGTGGAAAGAGTCTGAGCTACGGGGTTTTTTTAATGCTATCCTATGACAGTCCAAAGCCTTGTGCCATTACAGCAATATTTAGGAAAGGAGAGGGGGTTCTATGCAGTTTCTGGAAAGATTAAAGTAACCCACCTACTTTTATACTTGCCAGGGATTCTATAAATTATGACAACAATAAAAAGCAGCAAGAACGACATCCACAACTACATGGACAACCACAAAGGATCTGATGTGCCATTGCTCAGGGCACAGATGCTCCCTGTTCTCTGGATAAAGGGAAAAACTAGTTTCCCTCCTTTGACAAAACACTGCTTGGCTTTGCTGCCGTCACACTGCATGCTCAGAGAGCACAGGCACATGCAGACCCCAGGAAGGAGTGGGAGGGATCAGATTATTTCTGTTTAAACTATTCCGCTTAAGACTGTGATTTGCAACCAAAAACCAAAAACAACAACAAAAAAAACCCCAACCAAAACAAAAAAACCAAGAAAATAACCCGAGCATGGCTGCTGAGGGTGGCTTCTTCTTCAACCATCTGTGCTCCTGGCAGGAGCCGTTCTGCTCCTACACCTTCTGCTCCCTGCAGTGTTACACAACTGTACAGTGAAAGAAAATCAACAGAATGAACAAGTGGCCAAGTACAGAATTACCAGTGGGGCTGAGTATGCCCGTTGGTCTCTGCTCAGTGCAAGGTGTTTGCTCCTCAGCACATGATGCAGGAGAACCCCAACACACGTCTCCCTTCTTCCACTCCTTTCTCCTACCTCTCTTCCCCACCCAAATTACAATTTACCCTCCAGAGCCATAAATAACTCATTCTCATGACCA
The DNA here is from genome assembly GCA_013400755.1 of Pelecanoides urinatrix. Classification (NCBI taxonomy): domain Eukaryota; kingdom Metazoa; phylum Chordata; class Aves; order Procellariiformes; family Procellariidae; genus Pelecanoides; species Pelecanoides urinatrix. The sequence goes on from VZTQ01005718.1 coordinate 930,268, forward strand.
GAATAACCGAGCTGCAGCTCCGGAGACTCAAGCAGCAGCACCGCTCTCCTGTCCTCTCCCTGGCTCTGCTGCGGCTCTCCTCCATCCCGCCGGCAGCAGCGGCCGAGCCCAGCCGCAGTCAATCACCGATGTGCTGCACGACCTCAGGCAAATGACTTCACTTTGTTACATCTTCCTTGCTCCCTCACCCTTTCATCTTTTGTATTAAGACTGCAAACTCCAGGAAACAAGAGCTGATTTCAGCTGTAGCCTGTGGCTACTAATCTAATAAATAATTACTAATTACTTAGGAAAGCAGTAAAGAACAGCATAAAATGAAGTGATACTGTTGCTCCTAGCTCCCTCTCATTTCTACAGCTTATTTTCCGCGGTTGCACAGTGTCTTCCACGGCACTAACACCAGTGACCATCATTGCAGCCATTCTCCGTTCTTGCAGATGAGCTTCTCTCCATCACTGGTTTTGAGTTTTTTGTTGTGCAAAGCTCATTGTAAGCCCAAGTCTGGATCTATAATTTCCATATGTTCCACCATTTGGATTCAGGATCTAAAATTACCTTGGTTGTCACAAAAATAGGAGCTTACAATTCCCTTTTGCCTTGCAATTAGGTCTCTAAATCACTTAATTGTGGGAGCCAGATTTTCTAGCGGAGCTCATTTATAAGCAGAGTGAGCCAGCTGCAAAATATTTATCAGTGTCCAAATTCTCTCAAATTTTCAGCATTTGGATCACAGGATTCTGTTCTGATCCAGGTCTAGCAGTAATGACAGAAAAATCATAGCAGGCCAGATAAATCAGAAATCATTTTCATCAGAAAGCACAGCTTCTCCTTCAGGAAGTGTTACACTCTGCCAATTCTTGCACTGAAACGGTAATTTAATCCTTTAAACTTCTTCGCTGTTCTGCAAATTGCAAGACTTTGTATTGAAGGACGCTGAACATTTATTCTAACAATGAATTATACTTTTTTGCTAATTAGCTAGCTGAAAATTTCATTAGCATGAAATTTATCAGTCTGATCATTTAAGCACCTTCTTTAAAAGTCAAAAATTAGGAGCGTCTTCTGTAGAAACTCTCTAATATACCAATTATATCAGTTCTATCAAAAAACACATGTACACAATTGCAGAGTAAAACAGCCTCAAAATACTGTAGAACAAGGAATATTTGATGTAAATTACTTTTTTCCCCTATATTCACCAGTCTCAATAGTAATTTACAGTAATTAAAATTACAAGCCAACAAAGCATTACCAGGAGTAGGTACCTCATGACAGGTGTTCAACAAGTACTAAAATAAGCAGTTCTGTCCTCATAGTAAGTACTTATATTGTAAACAGCGTGCTTTTAATAAATGGTTGCATTTCTTATGCTTTCTTAAATAATTATTTCCTAGAAGATCATAAACATCTAATAAAAATGTGTTTGTTTTTGAACTGGACCTAATTATCAGTTTTAAAAGCTAGTGACAACATACTTACTAAAATCCATTAGCGAGTTCTGCATAAAAAAGGTGACAGGGTAAAATATAAAAAATTACTTTGGTGATTTATGAGATCATGTTCCACAGGAAATCAATGGGATGTAAGTGCTCAAAACCTAACTCTTTTCAAAATGAGATTCATATAATTACTATTTTTTTTAACCATTGGGATACCACAAAGAACACTGCAATCATCCCCACAAATCCCTCTTGCACCTGTGCTAAAGCTTTTTTTCCTCTCTCCATATGCCAACGATACAAGTTAATAATCTGAAATACATTCCAGATTTCAGCAACTCCAAATACTACAGTGAATTTGTGGGCAGTTGTGGAAATCAAACCGTGCACATCGCGCTGCAGGGCTGAGAAAGGGAACAATTATTTACTCGCAGGTCACAATCTGCTAGTCTACCTGGAGGATCACGGATTTTTAGGATCAACTCCTAGCCATCAGCACCAGCTTCTATTTCGTCAACGTGTGACAGAGATTTAACATCTTTTAAACATTATTTCTTTGTATTTATGACTGAATTACAGTTCAATAAGGTGACCCACTGAATCATCACACTTGCTCAGGATAAAAAGTCTGCAGGTTAACAGCATCTGCCTCCCCAAATGTTCTTCAGGCAGCAATGAAAAATGAAGGCGGCTGCAGTGTGCTTATCGTGGTGACATGAGTTACCTCTCTGAATAGTTCTCAGTCCAAAGCAGGACAAGAGTCACAACAGTCTTGGGGGGCGGTGGGGGGAGGGAGACAAAAAAAGGAGAAATGTCTATTTACCTGTAATGCACAGTAATTACTTGCTTGGCTGTGTCAAAGAAATCGTCTGAGCTTCCAAGTATCAATATCCATAGCAATAAAAAATAATAACTTCAGAAGACAAGGAAAACCTTGATTCACAAAACAGTATTTGGAGGCTTTCAAAGACTTTCTGTGTGTAACTGAACATTTGCTTTAAATTAATAATCCTTTTTCCAATGCATAGCAGATCACTTTCTGGCTACACAACACAGCTTTCCAAAAATGCTGGTTATTGTAGTAATGCTTCAAGAAATTAATATGCTAGCGGGTATTAGAAATCATAGGAGCATTATTTACCTCTATTGAATACTGATCTAGATGTTTAGCAAATAGAATGCAGCTTAATTAAGTGATTTTATCTAAGGAACTTTGATTTGATAATAAGTAGTTTAAATATCAGCTAGTATTTTCTTATTTCAAGCATTTCAATTATTATTAACAATAGAATGGGTGTTATTGCAATAGCAATTTCTCATGCCAGTGGAAAGGACTTTTAATATAAATTCATAATGACACCATTGTATGGATCTGATTCTAATCTGGAAAGCATGCCGTGCATCTGAAATTGGTTTTCATGAATCACAACCTGGCTTCCTACAGTGGATACTGTTCCTGTTTCTGACATTTCTTCCAAAACCAACCAGTAGTGCTAACTGCACGCTGCCATCGGGGCGAGCGGTACACAAGTGCAAGGCTGAAGTTGAAGCACTTTCATTTGTTCCATTAAGAGGTGGATCTATTTACTCATTTATGTGCTTTGCTAGATCAAAGTCATCTCTCTGGCAATGGAAATCACACATTTTCTGTGAGTTACATTAAAGACAAATGTAGGGCTACAGGCAGCATATGTGTATCACACCGCCAGCGAGTCCTGCAGTCAGGACTGACCTTACAGTGGTCAGTACTGGCACCTCCTGTGCACACCGTTTTCACCTACTGGTATGTGACTGACCACTGGAGCAAGCCAGGACAGGGCCACAGCTTAATTCAGAATAGTACCTGCTAGGCTTTGGACCCGTGCTTGGAACACATGCTGGCTGAGCTCCTCAGGAAGTATTTAGCCACAGGTACAAAGTAATATGTCCTATATCCACACCACAGCTGACGGGGAAAAAACAGATGGTTGCTCAAAACACAGGAGAGCTGGAGGAAGAACATTTGTATTCACAGTTCCACCACTGGAGATGGCAAGCAAGGGAGGAACTCTGGCCAGCAACACTCCCTTTGACTCTGGTGGAGCTTCACTAATAGCTCCTCTCCTAGAAAAAGGCCAAGCACAGCCCTGGCCAGTGGTACCTGCAGGACTTCCAGACGTCCCTGGGGTTCGATGCTTCACAGAAAAGGTGTCTGCGCATGGGAGGTAGGAGTGGGTTGTGTAGGTGCTGGATGCCGTAGATTGAGAAATTTTGTTTCTGCACATGACTCACCAAGCAGCTCTTCACAGCTATTTTCAAATCATAAATCTGCAGGGCAGACCCCCTTTGGCTAACAAGCCAGCTAACTGGGGGGGAAAAAAACCCCACACTTATCTCATCCTGAGTGTTGAAATGCTCTCTGAGCTTTGCAGAAACGGGACAATCATGGCAGCTCTTCTAGTTTTAGAACAAAATTTCCATCTAAAAATAGCATGGCAAATCATTGTAGTATCTCTGCTTTTCCAGACACACAGCTGTCCCAGAGCACCTGTCTAGAGAGCTGCCCCAGCATGTTCCAGGGTTTAGCCCATAGTCTGCAAATGAAAATTATTCTGCATATTGAATATATACATTCTGCGTGTGTGTGTGTATAGGCACATGCGTATTTCCATGTTGATACATCTGTATAATCCATCCTTTCTACACGAATTAAGCCAAACGGTGATCACAACGTGTTATTTAAATATCACCAGGGATTAGAAGGTTCAGAAAGACTCCAAACCCCATAAAGTGATGCTAAGCAGGATTACTCCCTGGCAGCGTGTGGATACAAGTGTAAGCTGATTATACATTTTCATGACCTACATCAGCACATAAGGAAGAGCCACGGTCCTCTGTCTCCTCACACAGAATCAAATCAAATTGTATACTTCCTAGTGATGGATTCCAACTCATCTTCTTCCTTCCTTTCTCTTTAATGAACAAAAAGGAGAGAAAGATGAGAGATAGACTTCAGCAGCTGAAACAAGGTGGAACTGCTGAGCTATAGGAATAAACACAGTGTTGACTCAACGGCATTCAAAGCACTAGCAGTAGGGATCAATTGAAGAAAAAGGTAGTAAGGAGTGTGAATCTCAAGGTAGATACAAGGTCGAAGCAGCTGGTGGGAGAAAGCTGAGCGACAGAGTGGGGGGGGGAAGAAAAAAAAAGAAGAAACCCACTAGGGACTATTCACATTCATAACATTCCTAGAGTGTTTGGTATGCTCCTACCCACTTACTGCTAATTTATATTATACTGCTTACAACTAAAAAGGGAAAGAAACATTGCTAATTATAACAAGGTGCTACATACACAGAGCGATGCCATTGCTATTCCTTACAGGTCAAGGGCAGCATCCCGTGGTATGCTGCTCGAAAGAGGCTAAATAATGCAGTAACTCTGTTTGCAAAATCATACAAGCAAAACAAATGTCATTTTTCATGCACAGAGCAGTTACATTTCTTCACGCATATAATCCTCAATTATTAAAAAAACTGTGATGTCAAAAATAAAGCTGCCAAAACAATACGGGGCTGAAGACAGCTTCTATATTCAGACTCACAACTCTCTTGTTTTACATACAGGAACGCAGCACAAGAGCAGAAAGCAACATTAAGTGACCTGTGTACTATACCAAGGTTACATAGACAAAGATCTTCAATTAATGCTAGTGCGGGTTTTCATTCAGACTCACATATGCTTGGAAGTGACAGAAACCACTACCTCCAGCATTTACAGGGTTATGGGTTTATTTAGTGTTAGAGATGGAGCTGGTGTTGGACTGTTTGTTACACAATGTCCAACCCTGCCAAAAAGGTTCTAACACTAAAGGCAAGGGATAAAATGCGCTGGTTGCAGCATGTTTTTCTCTGCCCGGATTAAAAGCTGTTCAATAGAAGTATAATAGAATCTGTAAATCTACTCTGACTCAAGAGCAGTGTATCTGACATTGAAGATACAGAGCTGTCATAGTGGAAATAACCTGCGCAGTGAACAGTAGGCATATAGGTATGGATAATGCATCATCTGACAGCATTAAAGGTTAAAAAATAAAAATAAAAATTAAACCAAAATAAAATAAAAACTGCTCATACCACTGACTACCTTAAGCTTTACATTAAATAGGCATTGGTGTGTATTATCTGCTCCTTCATTAAAAGCATGCTATAAACAATTTGTTTTAAAATTCTAAGGTGTAATTAACACCCTCAGCCAGTGCCTGGCCCTACTCTGGCACATAGGCCCATTGCCTCAGCAGTCGCACTGATGCACGCAGGGAACGGCTCCTGCACGCCAGCAAAGCCCGCACGGTCACTGTACAGAGGGGTTTTGCAGCTGTGAATTGCCACATGCTGCTGCTCCTGCTGGTGAGTTGCTTGAATCCTAAATTTTTCAAGGTTTTTCTTTTGCTTCAGTGAGTCTGCAGAAAAATCCCAGGGGCAGAATTTGGGGCTTTACACCTTTTCTCTCTAGAACAGTCTCCAAGACTGTTCTGTACATCCCCTCTCCTTTAGCCCTCTTAACCCTGATACCTTCCATTGAAACGCTGTCCCTCGTGCTCTGTAGTCACCACTCCTGCCCCTCATCAGGGGCCCTCACCCTATTTCCTCTGAAAAAGGAGCTGGCCTTCCTCCAAAGCTGAAGCCCCCTAAAAAGTAACACACCCCTGCATTTGAGCAGCTGCTCTGTATTTCCACAACATCAAAAGGTTTCCCCTCCTCACCAACCTTGTGCTACCACTGCAGTTGAATATCCCAGATGGTTTAGGGCCAGATCCTGCAATCTTAAATGCAGGCAAGACTCCTATGGCAAGACTCCTATGACTGTTTAGGCAAGCTTTACACTCCTAAGAAATGAGCCCCACAGGGATTTGAATTTCAGCAATGCAAATAGACTCCAGAACCCTTCCCTCGGTTACCTCCTTACAGTACTGTCTATTTCTAAGCTCGGACAAGTCAGAGAACAGAAATGAAGAGACTAACTCCAGCACAAAGCATGGTAATGCAGAATCAGACCTGGTCCTGCAGCTCCTTCCAAATTCGGGCAAAGAATACCCAGCACGGATGTGCTGAGAAAATCAACAGGAGAGAAGACACCAGGCAGAAAATGCAACGGCCCAATACAGGAAGAGGCTAAAATTTCAGAGCACCAGTAGTCCAGACCTGAAAACCCTCCACTTACACAAACCTACAGCCAGGTTTCATCATTAAATATGATGTGACTGCATGTAATTACTACCTGAATTTTTATAGCTCCTTCAGCAGTCCCATCCTATTCAGCATTAGCTGCAGGTTCATTAAAACAGACTAATGTTACAGGTCTAACTTTTGGCGGTGCCTTGCAGAAGGAAAAGGTAGAGATTTGAGCTGATTAAGACAGCATTTAACCCAGTAACTGTAGTGTAAAAAGGGACTGAAAGTTTCATCAAGTGAATTAACAACTTCACTTTTGATCTAGCAGAGAGAAATCCACAAACATCAAAAGCAGGTTTTATTTAGCCCCTTAATATCTGCAACTTGCCCTAAGATGTCAGCTCTTCTCACATATATTGGACATGAATCACAAATGCTGTGATTACGCCTGCCAAGACTTCTCTGAAGAGGAGTAGGATTTCCTCCCCCCCACCTCTTTTCCAGGGAAAGATGGTTCCTGCTGTATACACGTATCAGAACAAATCAGCAAGGTATTGACCTGTTTGGATGTCAAGTCATTAGTACAAATAGAAAACTTCAGAAACATTGGAGAAAAGAAAGAAAAAGATGCTTTGCAATAAAGGCAAGAATGATCTGCATCTTAAAATGTCACGCTCTTGTCAGAACAAGAAAATTTATGGAATATATGTAAGTGGCAGGAACTTCAGATGCATCTCAAGCAAAAACAGGTAAGATGTTTTCAAACAATGCTTGAAGTGGCACAGGAAAATGCTGACGGTCTCACCAAGAGGAAGGGATCAGCCAGGGAGGAATGGAGCCCCAGGGCCTCACCAGCAGACTGACCGCCCGCACAACGCCAGGGCAGAGGCAGAAGCCGACTCACACACTCAACTGGTCGGGCCAACCTCTGTCCGCAGGGCTCCATCGCCAGCACGCCTTGATGCTGGCTGAAAAAGCCACAAAAAACAATGATTGCCGAGACGTCAGCAGCAGCACAGCACTGCCAGCCGTGGCGATGGCTTAACAGCATTCACGGAGGTAGTAATTGGCAACCGCGGGGCTTGCTGGGTGGACAGATAGATCCTGCTGGAAACCAAGCCCTCAGTTAGCTAATTCAGAAGACAGGCAGGTGTACTCTGACAAATACCTCCCCCACCACAAGCATGAGCACACACACACTCCACAGATCTCAAGATATGCACGCAAAACACTGCTTTTCCCAGGATTTCTATTATTTTAGCTTTATAAAATTATTGCTTTAAGTTAGTTCACAGCCCACCAGTTGGCTGCATTTTCGAGCTATTCCAGCCCACACAGCTAGATTTTTTTTAAGGCACAAAAAAGTGTGTTTGGGGGGAAAAAGTCTAAACAACGCCATAATCCTGATGAAATAATCCCAATCCTTTTCTATTAGGAAAGAACTGGTATGCTAATCCCACCATTCTAAGAGCTGGCAAATTTTGAAGGGAGATTTCAGGGTGCCTTTTTATCTACTTCTCACACTTAATCTATTTGCAACTTGAGCATTTGCTAGGCTGGCACCAGCAGACAGTCACTACCCTTCTCTTCATCACAAGACTGGTTTCGCAGGTGAAAAACACATGTGCTGCATCTTCAACACCAGAGCAGCCTGACCATGGCCCAGTTGACAAACATGATCCCAGGGTGCCCAGTGGGGGTGAGACTCTTCCCTGCGTCTGACCTATGCTAAGCTGAGATCAGTCACAAAACCCAAGGCGCAACAGCAGCCCCAGCCCTCTTCTAACACAATTTGCCCTACCTTACCCCATCTCTTCTATTTAATAACATTCCTCTCGCTAAGTAGAGGAAATTGGATTAAATCCTCCCCCCAGCCCCCAGTTCTCTCCTTCCTGATCATCTCAACATCTTCCAGGACAGGAGAAGATTCTCCCAGCCACCACCTCAGACCCAGTAATTGCTGCTCCCCGACACACACCTTGGCTCTGACACCTAATGGGATCCGTCCTCTCCCCTCTTGACTGAAGGCAATCCCACACTCCCGTGCTCCTACCACCACACCCCTCCACAGCACAGTTTGATGCTCAGTGCCTGCCTTGTTTAAAACCCTGTTTCCAATCCAAACTAACCGAAGCAACAAGCAGAGACAGTGTTCAAATAGGCAGCCTGTACAGAGCATCACCGTCACCCTCTTCCTAGGTCCAACCACGTCATTTCCCCTGGACTTGCACTGGATCTGCTCGCTGAGACCTGTGCAATGCAAAGACCTCCTGGTAACTCTGGCATCCCTCAGAGGTAATCCACTGAGCCCACGTAGTCACAGCTTAGCTAACTGCTGGCAGATCTTAGCCCTCATGTGCACCTAGAGATGAACCACCTCCAGCTGTGACTAACTTCTTTCTGTCAAGCATTGCTAAGCAGCAGACAAAGGCTTCCCCCCGTTTCATCCCTCATTCCTCCCCATCCTTCTGCATAACAGATGTGATACTCTAAGCATTGGCTCTCGCTAGCCTAGGCAGGAGTTGTGCACATAAACCCTCCAGCCAACACCACCAGACTCAAGCTCTCAACCTGCCCCTCTCGCCGGCACGACGGCCGGCATGGCAGAGCAGGCTCACTGTGGTGCTCGGTGAGCAGAGCTCTGCGTGCCTGTTCCTCTCCACTGAGCATCGAAGCTGTATCACAGGGGCTTGAGATAACGTTGTCAAAACTGTATTTTTGCATCTGCAGTGAAGTGCAGGCTCTTACTCACCTCTCTTTTTATTAGATAAAAATCCTTTCAAAATTGGTAAATTAATGGCTATGTGCCAGGCTTAAGGCTCTACAGACAGGAGTAGAAATCCTAACAGGGTTTGTTCCAAATTTGCTTTGCTAGTAATAACCCTAAAGAAACAGCCAAATGAACGCAAATGCCATATTTTATTCCTACTGTGGATTTTTACTCTTCTTTTTTATTTTATTGTAGGATATTTAGTTTCTAATGAAATATGAAATTCAGTGAGGGCGAAGAGTTTTAAAACATACAGCAGTAACAGATCTTAAACTTACTTTTTATGGAGTATTTTTAGAACCCTCTCCAAAACAACAGATCTCCAGCTCCCATGGTTGCCATTAAATGTCAGCATTTGACAGTTTCCATACAGTCATCTCTCAGAAAACAGTTTTTGTCTGTAATTAGGACAATAACTGTTGTAAATCTGAAGTGGCTGCTGGTAAACAGTGCCATTTTAAAGGCAGGTTACTGAAGAGACCAAGGTCTGGAAGAGCAATGTTTGGGGGTGTCCTCCCAGGTCTGTTCAAAACCAGAACACTGTGGTGAAGTCTAGCCTCCTTTTTTTTTTTTAAAAAGAAATAGGAAATCAGTTAAATAGAAATGTTAGAAATAGATATCAGTTAACTGATTCACAATCAAGCCAGATTTTTATTTGTATTGTTTACACAAGGCAAATTTTGCCATAAGATTATTTACCCATTTAAGTTACCTTTTTGCAAAGGAATCCCACAGAGCTAAATGAAGAATTTTCTCTTTTCTTGCAGAAGTTGGCAGTTGGTCACATATTTCCTCAGCAGCATGGAGGAAATGGAGGAGCACAATCAGAGGTATCATGCTTTTTTTCCTGCTCCATTCTTTCTCCTTTTCTAGTCATTTATTCCAAGATTGGAATAACCCAAATAAGTTCTCATCAGCAGACACATTTCTCAGCCTGCAAAATCCTGAAATTTCAGTGTGCTACCATTTCTCATTGGAACAAAAAGAAATACACTTTTTTCCTGTCCCAGGAATAACTGTACATCTGCATATGAGCATGAGCCAGCAGACAAGACAACTGATACGGGACGTGTGGGAAAAGGACATACAGCCTTTGATCTCACCACTGCCCAACTGATCTCACCACTCCAGCATCCCAGGAAAGACTCCAGTCATCTCTAGCAGGGAAAACTGTCTCAGTATATTCATGTAGACGTATATACACGGACATGTGCAAACCTGAAACTGTATGCCCCTCACGTTTTGTTCTTTTCTCCTCAGATGCAGCCTTCATCCAGGTACACTGCAGCGTAGGCTGGCTGTGTTGTTACTCAGAAGTGGCAAGGTGCAGATGTTGGTAAACTTCGAAGTGCAACACAAGTTGTTTGCAGTACATTATGAAATCCCACCTGAAGTTTAACATGTAAATATCCCCCATCATCCACCTACAAGCTTCTCAAGCCTTGCCTGAAAGACAAATTGAGGGCCAACACCTGTCCTTTGGTACAAGCTCCAAGTCTCAAGAGGTTTGCAGAAGTACCTTTAATGTTTTTGGTGTACTTCAAAAGGGTTTTGTACTTGCACTTGTGACACCACAACTGAATTCAAATATACCAACAGAGCAGCAGCTAGGGCAAGCAATTTCTTCTGATGCTCAGAAAGCAAAGGTATTTTACAATATAATAACCAAGTCCCAATTTAATGACTCCTCGGTGTTCCTAAAAGAATTGCAATTTTGAGAATGTATAAAAGAAAATACGCTGGACACGCTAATTGCATCTTCTGTCCTCAAAGACCAAAAGGGAAACCAATTATCACATACGCTCAACAGGCTACAGCACCAAAATATCCATCAGCATACGGCAGCAGCTCCAGCAGCACATCAGCTTATGTCTGTTGTCTTTGTGCAATCAGCAGTCAAAAAAAGTTGCTTGAAGAGAGAGCACAGGAGGGAAAACACAAGTGAATATAGCTGGCATTTCAACCAGAGTTCATCATACACTGCAGCTGAGGACGGGATTTTTATTTTTTTTTTTTTTGTTAATTTAAGAAATACACAAGAGGAAAAAGAAAGTTGTCTCTTCCTGAGCTACACCCCATCCCTGCAGACCACAAACCCATTCAAGGACTTCTCTGAGTCAGGGCCTGAATGTGCGCTTTCCCAGAGCAAAGGCACCCAGAGCAATCACGTTAAAGTGGAGCCAGGAGAGAGAACTAGCTTTTTCACATGCTTCAATGGCTGACAGCACCTTCATTTCCATTTGGCCACCTGGTATTCAGCCCAACTCCTCTCCTGAAAGTGTCTAGAAAAATTAGAAGGGAGGAACAGCATACTTTTGTGAGAAAGTGAGGACAAGGGATTGCAGTCTTGCACAGATTCTAGTGAAGTCCCTTTTGAATGTGGTTGTGCTTCACAAGACATAGCAATTAAGCAGCACTTGTGGAGCACCTCCTTCTCCAGCCCGCACCGGCACCAGGGAGGGCAGCAGCTGCCACGTCGCCCCTGCTCAAGGTCTCCAGTCGTGCAGGCAAAATTGAATTTTGCTGCCCATGGATCAAGCGTGGGTTGCTCCAGCTGGTGGGAGACACATGAGGAGTCAGACTTGCTGTTCCTGCTACGAAGGGATGGGATAGCAGAGAGACAGTCAACACAGCTGGTGCTGGGACCAGATCTTGCCAGTGACAAATACAAAAAAAAAAAAAAAAAAAATCTATGAGAGCTGGCAAAGGGAGGAAGATGTAGAAATAATCATATGAAGAACCAAGCACAACAGAAGTTAGTGTCCATGCAAACCAGCAACGACCATTTCAGAAAACATACCCAAGGGAGGAAAGAAAGGGATGCAAAGTTCCCCTGGCCTGACAGGACACGCACCCCTTGGGGACACATCACAAGCCCTGCCAGAGGGAAGGCTGTGGAGAACCAAGCAAGGGCAATTCCGCTCCTGCAGACAACCACATGCACATGGACTTCAAGCTAAATTTGGCTCCAGTGCCAGCATCTCTGAGTTCANAACAGAGCAGCAGCTAGGGCAAGCAATTTCTTCTGATGCTCAGAAAGCAAAGGTATTTTACAATATAATAACCAAGTCCCAATTTAATGACTCCTCGGTGTTCCTAAAAGAATTGCAATTTTGAGAATGTATAAAAGAAAATACGCTGGACACGCTAATTGCATCTTCTGTCCTCAAAGACCAAAAGGGAAACCAATTATCACATACGCTCAACAGGCTACAGCAGCAAAATATCCATCAGCATACGGCAGCAGCTCCAGCAGCACATCAGCTTATGTCTGTTGTCTTTGTGCAATCAGCAGTCAAAAAAAGTTGCTTGAAGAGAGAGCACAGGAGGGAAAACACAAGTGAATATAGCTGGCATTTCAACCAGAGTTCATCACACACTGCAGCTGAGGACAGGATTTTTATTTTTTTTTTTTTTGTTAATTTAAGAAATACACAAGAGGAAAAAGAAAGTTGTCTCTTCCTGAGCTACGCCCCATCCCTGCAGACCACAAACCCATTCAAGGACTTCTCTGAGTCAGGGCCTGAATGTGCGCTTTCCCAGAGCAAAGGCACCCAGAGCAATCACGTTAAAGTGGAGCCAGGAGAGAGAACTAGCTTTTTCACATGCTTCAATGGCTGACAGCACCTTCATTTCCATTTGGCCACCTGGTATTCAGCCCAACTCCTCTCCTGAAAGTGTCTAGAAAAATTAGAAGGGAGGAACAGCATACTTTTGTGAGAAAGTGAGGACAAGGGATTGCAGTCTTGCACAGATTCTAGTGAAGTCCCTTTTGAATGTGGTTGTGCTTCACAAGACATAGCAATTAAGCAGCACTTGTGGAGCACCTCCTTCTCCAGCCCGCACCGGCACCAGGGAGGGCAGCAGCTGCCACGTCGCCCCTGCTCAAGGTCTCCAGTCGTGCAGGCAAAATTGAATTTTGCTGCCCATGGATCAAGCGTGGGTTGCTCCAGCTGGTGGGAGACACATGAGGAGTCAGACTTGCTGTTCCTGCTACGAAGGGATGGGATAGCAGAGAGACAGTCAACACAGCTGGTGCTGGGACCAGATCTTGCCAGTGACAAATACAAAAAAAAAAAAAAAAAAAATCTATGAGAGCTGGCAAAGGGAGGAAGATGTAGAAATAATCATATGAAGAACCAAGCACAACAGAAGTTAGTGTCCATGCAAACCAGCAACGACCATTTCAGAAAACATACCCAAGGGAGGAAAGAAAGGGATGCAAAGTTCCCCTGGCCTGACAGGACACGCACCCCTTGGGGACACATCACAAGCCCTGCCAGAGGGAAGGCTGTGGAGAACCAAGCAAGGGCAATTCCGCTCCTGCAGACAACCACATGCACATGGACTTCAAGCTAAATTTGGCTCCAGTGCCAGCATCTCTGAGTTCAGGCAAGTTAATCGGTGGGCAGATTTGGTCCTGCTGACATTAATGTTAATGTTTTTCTCAAGCTAATGTTTCCAGAGACTCCTGTACTGCTCTGCTTACATACTCCCTAATGGATGGGACAGCCCAGTCAAGGTGCCAGCACCGCTACGCTTTGTTCACAGGGGGACAGATCTCAACATATTCCAGCTGCTTACAAAATCCTCCAAAGGCAAAGCATTTTTTTTTTTTCAAATCAGTCATCACAGAGGGATGCTTGCAGAGCAGATGTGCTTAGAAAGCATCAGCACACAAAACAATTTTTCACTACTACTGTGCCAATTTTGGACAGTGCATTGAATTCTGTAACTTCCACGTCAAATTGGGTTTTGTTCTTTCCGAGATTTAAACTACGTGCTCTTTCCAACCATGTGAAGACTTCGCAGACTCAAGCAACTTACATTAGCTGACTGGTTGAAGTAAAATTGTATTTTATAGAAACCAACAGACCCAAACATCCTTCATCCTTACCCTTAAATCTGATAGAGGGCTTAAAAGATTATAACATCTCCAGAACATATAAAAACATGAGAGGCAGCCCACTGCCTGTAGTGAAAATGCTCATTTCAAATCAGATAGCCACTTAAGTCCTGAGGCTGGCTGGCAGTGGCTGACCCTACCACACAAGGAGGTTACCTGACAGAGTAGGTGAAGAGCTCATCTAGGCAGGACTTACTGTCTCATCCTCACCACAGTTCCCTGCACCCTTGCCAGCAGTGAGATCTGCTCTTGGTATTTTACCCACAAGTCACCCACCTCTTGTAGAGTCCAGATTTCTCTCTTTCACTTTCCTGGAGCTGAGTAATTCAGTATCTGGCTGGAGACAGTCTTAAAACCTGCAGTACCTGAAGCTCTGTTACATAAAGCAAAACATTTGCTATAAAATTAGCACAACAAGCACAAGCTAGATCTTTTTCTGCCAGGATGGATCCCATCACCTGTTTTATGATCAGAAATAACGCAGCAATAGCCTTCTTTCTAATGAGCGCCTTCTAGATTCCTCTCAGTGCTACAACTACCTGGAACGAGAGTCACCACAGCATGCATCTGCTGTCTTCTGTTAACTCAGACACATCCACATTTTGAACACTTACCAGAATATAAATAAATACAAACAAATAAAAACAAAAACACCAGAGAGGCTTCTCCATTGAGTCCAACAGGATCTGACAAAGACCACCTTTGTAACGAGGTAATACTTAGCAGCACAAAGCATCTTTACTTACATCCTAAGACAAGAAGTTTCATCAAAATTAATAGGTTTCTCTTAAGAACAGTAAAAGCAGTTCCACATTAGAGAAGGAGCCCTGGGTAGGACACAAACGTGAAGGTTTACACTTTCGTATCTGGCAGCCAGATTTGGAGGATTACCTTTTACCTCGAGGGTAATTTTTCAAGATAAGGCTGCCTCTTTCATTTTTTTGAAGAGGCGCTAAATTGCCACAGATGGTCACTTGTTTTCATTTTGTGTGTTTTACACAGTAGATTTTATAGATTATAATAGTTAATTAAATGTAACAAATACAATTAATTTCAAATGCAAACGTTGAGCCTGCTTAATCTTCACAACACGCCATTACTATCGGGGTAGCATAGTTTGAATATAATAGGGGGAACAAGGTCCTTCAGCAGCCCCGTCACAGACCAGCTGCTGACTGGCAAGTCGCTTTATGACTTGACATTCAGAGGAGCTGACTGCTGCCGAGGTGCAGGGTGCTCAACATCAGATAATATCAGGCCACTGGTTTCTTTGCAGTAAGAATAGTATTGCCTGTTTATTTTACAAGGGCTTTTTCAGAATTGTTCATATTCATACATTGTTCTCTTCTTCCTAAGCTGTATTTGCAGATTCTGTTATTCAAATGCACTTCCATGAAGGTTAAAGATAACAAATAGAGCCAGGCATGTGGTACTTCACAGGATAGAAATACAATTCACCTCACTATAAGAGGACTGCAATAGCATTTAAAAATGCCTGATCTGCAGAGTCAGCGAAACCGTAGTTCTAAAGAAAACTTTAAAAACGAGCACTTAACCCACTCCCCCCCCCCCCCCGCCAAGAGGTGGGGGTGTTACTTGAGGGAAATAATGGAAATAAATGGAAAATAAAAACGCTACCCATAATGTACTGCACTATGTATTTCAGTTAGTGGTCTCCATATGCACATCTCTGATCTTCTTTAAGCTCAGAACTCAGTAATATTTCCAAGCACTATTCCAACAACCAAATTGGGTTTTAGACCTGCCACAATGCTTTTTGTACAGGCTGTGGCAGGGGTGGAATATAGGATGTTAGGAGTGCAGAAAAGAGTGAGGGGAAATGCAACTGTAGTGTCGTTTGCTACTGGACAAGCCCAGGCTGCTATAGGCAACCCTGCAGCACTACCTAAAATCCAGGACTGCAACAACTCAGAACCGTTTTTTCCCCCAGGTGGGAGAGTATTAAAAAAACATACAGGGAAGATTTTTTTAGATGTTAAGAAAGTAGTTTGCACATTATTAGAAAGCAAGAAGTAACAAAAAAATTTTAAAAAATCGCAACCCAGCTAACATGCTAACATACTTGTCTGTCTGCCCACTGTGAATGAATAAATTTCAAGATGAATCTGCATTAAGTAGGAAAGAAATATTGAAGGCACCACCCCTCAACCAACTGGAGCTAACCTTGCCTTTTGCATTTTTCCAGAAATTAATGAGGACTGACGGAAGGTGATGAGGAACATCGTATCTTCAGTAACACAGGGAGATCTCTTTACCAGGCTAAGAGAAAATAATTTACCATCCAAGATTTAACATCCATACTTGCCCACTCCCCATTAATATGCCCTTTTTCCCTTAATACAATCATTACTGGTGTGACCTTTCAAGTTCCCCATACAATCTGCTGTTAATTCTTCTGAGCACTTCATCTCTTAATGTAGCTTTTATTAAATGTCCTACAGTTAAATCTTTTGCTATAGAGCTGCTTTGTCTATACATTAAAATAAAACTCTATGCCTTCTGTTAGTGTTATTACTATATACATGAACTGTTAGCAAGGTTTATAAAACACAGTGGGTTTCTCTAGAAGGTTAGAAAGAGTTTTGTAAATTGATGGATCGGTGGCATTTGGAAGCTGGTATTTGAAAAAAATAGCTTGGGTTGGATTGGGGGGGCATTCTGTGCTTGTTTGGTTGATTGGTTTTGCCTGGTTTATAATTTTTCCATCAGACTAACAGCTCAACAGCACACAGGTTTTAGGGTACCATTTTGTTTTCAACAGGACTAGAGCAAACAATGAAGGAAGAGCCTTATGAAGCTAGACCTACCCATTTGCCCAGGCATTCCAATACTTCACTTTGCCTGCAGATCCTGAACTTGAAATATCTCAACAGAGACCAGCTTTCAGAAGAAATGAGCCCAAGCCCCTTAGCTACCAGCTACTTTTAAAAAGCTTCAACACGAAGTTTCCCCCTCCCAGAAGAGTTGCATTCCTACTGGTGAGCAAAGCAGTCCCAGGCCCTTGGACAGACATCGGAAGAACATGAACATGTTTGTAGAGAAGAGAGAGCACCATCAAGGCAAAATTCAATCTGGATCATGTTCAAATTCTGGAGCAAAAAAGGAGTGAGAACTTTAACCACACCATTATGACCTTCCATGGATATAGCATCACCACGGTCTTATATTTTTCTCTTTCTTCACAGAAAGAAGATGCATACATGCAGAAAGCCAACCTTTTTAAAACAGTATTATGTGCAACACCGCTGGTGGACTGCTACAAAGGTGACCATGGGTTCCTCATATGTGCCCTTCTCCAGATTATCCAACAGCCGTTAAGGTATGTGGGACAATGAGCCTGCTACTGAAACTGCCCCTTACCAGCTTCATCACACCTTACCCATTCCTGCAACCTTTCCATTCAGCTGGACTTTCCAAATAACCTGTTGTGGATTTTATTTTCCACTGAACAAATACTTACATAATATTTGATGAGTATTTTTCCTTGTTCATTAATTCTGATGAACACATCATGAAATTCTCTAACGTGTTCATTATTCAATATTATTCAAACATTTTGTCAGCAAATAATTCCTGGCTTATAGGTCATTCGAATTGCAAATTGTAACTATTATAGTCATAGTTTGCCGTTTATTTTTTAACATATGTAATTTATTTAACTTAAGTAATGCATACAGCCAATTTAATCAATGTGCAGTGAATTTCAATTCGCACATTTGGCTTTAATATTCTTAGTTACATAAATCATGCACTCAGGAAACTGAAAATAATAATATGGGACTTAAGTGAATAATTGGAACCACATGAACTAGTTCCACAGAAAACATGAAAATAGTCACATATACAAGCAAATCTAAATTCACTTTCCAAATCATATGGACATTTGCAACTCTTTTTTCCCTTTCTAATTAACTCTGATACAGTTAATTTGTAACAAAACCATGCCAGCAGCTACTGCAGACATTGCCAGATCACTTTCCATTTCCTCCTCTGTATCCTTATTTAGGATATTAAATGACCCTGGTCCCTATTAACTTTTCTTCATGCAGTATCTCAGAAGATATCTGACCACCACATACAGCAAAAGACCTTCAACTCCCACAGCATTTGGGAGGCAAACTGCCATTAGTGGTTACCTGAATCGATCATAAATAGCCTAGGACAGCTCTAGTTACTTAATGCTTCTGATTTTATTGTAAGACCAGAGATAAAACTATAATGAGGTTCAGTGATAATAGGAAGTTGGTCTTTTGGGACTTAAAATTGAAGTAAGTAGGCTGAAACTAAATGTTTATCTAGCAGATTCCTGTTTGTTCATGCTTTAATGTATACCTACACCCATGCTTCTACTGCAATTAGGGAACAGCCCAAATTAGTCTGATCATCCTCCTTCAAGAAGAAGAGAATGAAAAATAAAGACAGAAAAAAAGTGAAGCTGACAGTCAATATCTATTACCAGCACGACTTTTCCTAGTGAAAAGGCCTTACCTGGAACTGGCAGTGGACCAAAAACTGCACTACCTCCACAGCTCTGAGACTTCCTCCTTTAACTGAATCCAAGGCAGCACAACTACACATAAGCAATCTGGAAAAAGCTTATATGGGCTCACCCATATCAATACATTGTACGGTCCACAAATGAGCAGATGATGTAGAAGCAAGAGCAAAGATATTCTGTGTTATATCACTGAAGTCAGGTTCTAATAAAAACCACAGCCTTTGCTCTCTGTAGGCAAGTCTAGAAAGGTGTTTCAGACACACAAAATTGTGCCGAGATTCAAAGAGCTAGGTTAATCACAAGAAAAGAATCAGCCACAGAAAGTCTAGATCAAAAAACTTGCATTCCCTCCCCTCTTCTCAAGCTGTGGAGCTGTTCAGACATGCAAGGTTTTGCTCTCCAGTTATTAGAGGATGCATGTTTCACAGATGTCACGTCATATCCCAGACAAACCAACAAGTAAAAAACTGTAACCACCACCGAACTGTTGAACCAACATTTAAATGGACAGAATTGTGGTTATGCACATGAATCAAAACGGGCTTTTTTGAGTGAAGAGGCAAAATAAAAGCAACTTCTGCAGTCAGGTTTTGTGCAGATTCATACAGATGTTGTTGTGGCTTGTGACGATGCCAAACAGTAATGACATAAGACTTTCACTGGTATAGAACATACAAATGGTTGGTTTTGTAAGCAACATCCATTAGAAAGACCGATCCTCATAGACAAGTTCTTCTGATGGCAACCACAGTTTTGGGGGTTTCCCCAACATTGGGATTTTGGGTCTGAGAAGAAAGGCAGAGTAGGGAAGTTGAACGGCCTTCCAAGGAATTACAGCCTGAAGAGGATTAGATGGGAAATGCTATGATCTAAGTACTCTGCTCATTTGGGTGATAAACTAAAGTTCTTCAAAGGGTTCCAGACTACTACATCCAGGGTAGGTTCACCCAAGTGGTAACCCACCCAGGCATCCGAACCTACTGCGTGAATGAGTGATGTACATCATTGCATAGCATGAACTCCACTGCAAGGGGATACAGAACTCACTAAACTCATTCCTAGATTTCCACACCCTAAATTTCTGCCCCTTTTTCAGGTGGTAGCGTCAATCTGCTTAGCTTATGCAGGTGGGTGAATGCCAAGGTGAGAAACACAGCCTGCACCTATCAATTCTCACCCTGTTTGCAAAACAGGGAAGGAAGAACACAAGCTTTTATGAGTTGTTTGCCTGAGGGGTTTCACATGAGAGCTCAGAAAGCCTTCAGCATATGCCCTTTTGGCCTGTTGTACTGACAAAAGCAAACTGGCCCTGTCTAATTCCCTCCACCAAATTCTCTACTAGTGTAGACCCATTTTGAAGGCAGGCAGACAGGCAGGTGGCACAGAGGCAATACAAGTGGAACCACCCTTTCTTCACACCATGCAACCGGACCTTAAATTGCAGTTCCTGCAAGCCTCTCCAATGCTAGCCTAAAAAAATGTTCATTGCAAAGTCTTTCTTCCTTTTCCACTTGAATCTTTCTCCTCATTCTACATGACAAAATCTGAAATCCTTACTAAACGCCATGACACACTGAATTGTTATTAACAAGCTTATTAGAGCTGTGAAACAGGATTTCCATTACATAAATCTCTAACTTTCCCCATAGTACAACAGGATACTATCCTAAGTATCTTATAATGCCCAGTGACCTACCTATTGCCTTGTAACAGAAGCAATCATATCTGATTTGCCCTTTATGAATTCTCCAGCTGTCTTGACTCATTAACATACTGTTAAGTGTTCCTTGTCTCGCAGTGAAAATGTCCTGCTCTCCCATCTCATAAGTAGCCTCTCTCCATTCAGCTCCTTGTTTAATCAATGCTAATTACATAGTCCTGTGATCATCTCCTGAAATTAGCACAAATGGTAACAAGTTCTTTGATTGCCAATGTTTTTGTAAATGTTATATTAAAAAATAGCACTAAAATAACAGCATAGGCAAAATTTGTATTAGAACCATGCATGCTGTTTCAAAATTCACAAGGATGGCATACAGAGTGGGAGCCCACTGCCATTCACTTCAACTGATTCAATTAAACAGTGCACAAAGAAATCCACCTACTTCCAGTTTGGAAAAGCACTGGTGAGGAAAAACACAATCTACAGTGAGTATTAGCAATAAGAAAACATGACATTACAGCTGCAAATTCTCACTGTGACATTTTTTTAAGACAAAAAAACCAAACTGATTTAGTTATAACCTCATTAAATTAGCAATATTTGTGGATGGGAAAGGGGAAAAAACAGTGTAAACAAATTTCAGAATGTTGTTCAGAGATTGCTCAAAACCAAGGCATTTGATGAAGACTGCTTCACATTTCTAACTGTGCAGCATCATATAGCGCCAGTCCCTGCACAATACAAAAGACAAAATTACCAAACAGCTCCTGTGAGAACTTACAAAAAACACTATAACATGCCTGTTTGGTACTGAAAGTCAAACCTCTACAAACTCCCATTACCCAACAGGAGCTAAATAACAAGAAAAGGTCATTTCGATATACAATGAGATAGGAAATAAATGTCTATCCAAGATACTAAGAAAACTGAATGAGGAATGAATTGTGTAACTTGGTCAAGCCATTAATTCTAAAAAGAACTGGGAGCCTGGTGGATAATTTAGAGTGATTGTCCAAGACAAGAAGCAGCTTATTGGAGAAAATTTTTATGAAAATGGTGTCTTAAATATTTTATTGGGAAATAATAAAACAAATTCCTGGAGGATGACCAGCTCCATCAAAGATAGCGCCACTGTGATGAGCGATTAACACACCTCAATCAAAAGCCCTACAGGACCCTACTCTGAACAGGTTAAAAAAAAAAAAAAAAAAAAAGGATGAAATCCCAATGCCTCTGAAGTCAGAGGCAAAATCCCAACTGGCTTCACTCTAGCCCAGTTCTCACCAACCGTCCAGTCAGATGTTTCCAGTTTCCTCAGCCTTGCTGAGGACAAGTTCTGAGTCATAGCACCATTAAGATCATCCTCTATGGGATATGGATGGAAATTCATGACAAATTGATTCAGTTTCCTAATTTGACACTGACCACCATTTCTGTATGGTCACTCTTCTACTCACTGAGTTAAGAAAATAATACACCCTTTCTCCCATCAGCTCTTATTCTTAATTTCTCTGTAAAGCTCTGTGAGATGGGAAACATCTTAGCAGACATGCCAAAAACCAAACACCATGAACCTTCAATCTAGTTTGGGTCCTCCATTTGTTATGATAGCACACTTGCACATTTCTTATACACATGTTCCATTTTCAAAAGGAATACAGAACACTTTCACAACACAAAATACTGCAGTGCCAGAAAGCAGACCTAAAACCAAGCAATCATCCTCATCTTTACAACATTATTTTGCAGCACATGTGTCCTGGTTTCGGCTGGGATATGGTTAAATTTCTTCCTACTGCTGTGTTTTGGATTTAGTATGAGAAGAATGTTGACAACATACCGATGTTTTCAGTTGTTGCTAAGTACCCTCCTAGTCCAAGGACAGCTCCCATGCCTGCTGACTGAGCTAGGTACACAAGATGGGAGGGAAAATAATCAGGACAGCCAGCCCAGTTGGCTAATGGGGTATTCCATACCACGTGACGTCATACTCAGTATATGAACGGTAGGCGTGATCCAGGAAGTACCGATTGCTACTTGGTTATCGGTCAGTGCGGGTGGTGAGCAATTGCATTGTGCATCACTCGTTTTGTATATTCTACCATTAATTATTATTATTTTCCCTTTTCTGTTCTATTAAACTGTCTTTATCTCAACTCACAAGTTTTTCTCACTCTTACTCTTCCGATGCTCTCCCCATCCCACTTGGGGGGCGGGGGGAGTGAGTGAGCAGCTGCGTGGGATTTGGCTGCCTGCCAGGTTAAACCACGACAACATGTGACTGACATTCAACACTAGAAATCCCTCTGCAAGGACACTGAAACATCAGAGCAGTACACGTTATCTAAAACCGAGGAATTTGTTCTTAATTTTTTTCAGAACAAGTCGGACTACCTTCTATTAGGACTGCTCCAAGCAATACTTGTTCACCAGCTCACCTGAGGACCATTCTTTCTACCCTATGGTTTCTACAAAGGTTCTTCTAAATGCTCAGGAATTCTGGATAAAAAGCAGGAACCTGAAGACTCATTACTGTCAACAGAACATTAAAAGTATGTTGTTACAAATACATATAGTCAGAGATTAAAAAAACCAATACTGACCAAATGTGGCTTCTGAATCGGGTAGAAATCTTCTTTGTCTCCACAGCTTATCTAACAGAAAGGCCAATCAACGGTTACTGCTGTACTACCCCGTTTCACTTCTCTCTGCAACATTATAATAGGCAAAAGCAGAAGCCTCAGGAAGACCCATTGCTCCGCCAGACTGCAGTGCAGCAAAGAAATTCTTGAAGCTTTGAGCTCCTCATCTGCACTCCAAGCACCTACCAGAGCTTCCAGATGTCCTGGTGAGCCAACCACACACAGCAGTGCCAACAGCACACACAAAGCGGTTGTCATGTGCAAATGACAGCCAAGGGCTCTTTCTTTTAGTGCCCTACTCTCCTGAAACAAGATGAAGACAGAGGCAAAGTATCATTTCACTAGAGAAACTGCCAGTGAGCAAGAGGTTATTTGTTGTGCAAGCAAGAACCGACGTGTGAATTTTAAACAGATGTAATGGTTAATTAATTCTTAATATTCCCTTGCAGCATTGGAGATGTGAACTAATAACAATTCTGACCTCTTGTAGAGGACAATTCAGTGTCCAACACCACAATGATTTTACAAGAAACTCAAACACAAACCACCTTGAAGGTTTTGCTAAAAGGAAATGTATCCTTGGCCCCCGGACATGTCCACTGCAAGACTTCACACATCCATGGGACATGACAAGCTGATGGGAGGAAGGCTCCACAGAATCACACAGTTCCAGTCACCCATGACTGAGAAATTCACATTGAAAGGAGTGTTGAGAAAGATCATCTAGGAGATCAGGTAAACCGAGATTCAATTTTACAAGAGAAAGGTAGCAAAATAATTGACTTCTAAGTACACCAGGGGAAAGCACCAGGGAGGCAGAAAAGCTGTTTACACAGCCCCAAACAACCACGGGTACCTTTGGGGTGGGAATGAGAAGAAGGTCTCCAGTCATCAGAGCCCAGTGGTTCTGAGGCAGCAGCAGTACTGGGAGCCTGGATCCAACTGCTTTCACAATACATCTTGATAAAATTAAGGGGAGTATGTGACATGTTTGCCCACTACAGCAGAGGACTTGATCCAAAAGCATCCCCTTCCCTCCACACACCGAGGCATCCAAGTGTCTAATACTCGGAATCTCCCCATTTCAATTAATTGGTTGCATTCCACTATTTCTGAAAAGTATCAGTCTTTAAAGCCTCAGGACGTATCTACAGAAACAATTCTGTCATATTCTCAACACATGAATGTTTCTATGGTGACTTTCTAGCACTTCATTGGATTCCCTTTCCTAAATGCTCAGGGTACTCCTACACCACCCTGCAATCCCAAACTCTAGGTAAACCAAAATGGAAAACTCAGTTTTTCTGTACCCAAATGTAAAGTCTAAATACGCATTCGCTGTATACCCACACATCACACCTCCATGGCCTGAACATGTTCTAGGGCAATGCCGGATGATGCCACATCATCCAACCAGTGGCAGTGACACAGCCAAAGCTATCTTTTGCTATATATACACCATGAGCTCACTTGAGCCTGGAATATCAGAGTATTTTGTCTTGAAATACCACCTTCTCCTGGAGCATTTATACTCACAGGCTGTTTCAGATACTAGAGCAGAGAGTCCACCTAAATACAGAATAACTACAAAAAAGACAAGTCTTCCTCACTGCCTTCTCCCTTCTTTTTTTTTTCCCAGTATACTTTCTCCCCCTTTGCTATTAAGAAACCCCTCCATCCTCCTCAAGGGCTGATTAACCTCTCTAAATTATCATTCTGACACTAGCAAATGCCTTCTGAAAGGGCCAGTGCTGTCAGAGCAACCTGAGACCCCATGAATACTCCCAGAACATTGACTTCTCAAAAGTCTCACCTACAACACTTGCACATCCTTGCCTGCTTTCAAGTCATTTAGTCATTTTTTGATAAGTAATTATCAGATCTTCCAGGGCCTGTGGAACAACTTATCCTTGTCTTCAGCTCACTATTAGCTCTGAGACCTTGTGGATGGTAGTGCAGGATAAAACCCTTTCCCATCTGCCTGATCAAACAGCTGATAACCAAGATTTACCGTGGCAATGGTAAAGCCAGCACTGTGCATGCTAGTGTATAAACAGGTTAAGTGGTTCCCTCTCTGTCTATTATTTTCTTAAGGGCCTAGAACATGAGGATATTTCTTAGAAACTCAGTTCAACCCTGACTCACAAAGCATTGACAGGTGCTTGTGAGCACTGCCAAATCAGGCCATCCTTTCTTCCTACGGGCCCTCTTTTTGCACATTAAAGATTAATATCTTATTTGCTACAGAATTCTGTTACTCTGTCTCCTTCCATCCTGGCACCAATGCAGCTTCCTGCTGAATTGAACATACCACTTGCGATACTTTATTTTCCGTTTTGAATATTTTCTAGCAGAGGTAACGTTAACAAAATGAAGGTTCTTTCAAGCAGCAGCTGTTGTGAGTAGCATATATCCTGTGTAACGGCTTAAAAGAAATAATATGGACTGCTTCCTCTGGGAAATATGTATAAATGGAGATGTCTTGGATGCGTAACATCAATAGGAATCTGAACCTACGGCTCCCCTTACAGTCATTTGGGGATATTCTTATTAAACAGGGGTAGGCTCTGCCTAGCAAGGCTCCAATCACAAACCCTCTCTCAGCGCACTCAGCTTTCAACAAGCACAGCGGTCATTACGGCAAATAACCCTGCCGCTCCTTCCACGCAATGCTCCACTTGGAGCCTTCTGCACAAGACACATTTTAAGCAGTTTACCTTTTCAAGGGCTTGTTCATTTGTATATAAAACCACTCCTCTGTTTAAAACAACACTGGGTTATGGGCCAGCCTCACAGTGTCACAGCCACTGAGGAAATCCTGACAGTCCGTGATTAACCCACACCACGGTGCTGGTTGTTCTTCTATCTACTGATGCACAGGACAGAGTGTCAACTTTAATTTTGAAATTCTGTGATGCTGTCACTTTATGTCACAGTGTTAAGTGTTTTTGATTATTTGATGTCAGCTCGGTTTACTTAAAGCATTCCCACTACTTGCATTTGCTTTCCATCAAAATGTGTCAGAAATCTCTTAGTAAGAACCATTCTTAACCCAAAGGGGTTAGCCAGGACCCAGCTGCAACTGCTGGTGGTCACAGCGTGCAATGTTAACTTAGTAGATTCTCCGAGAATGGCTGTCTTCATCACAGCATCATTCCCACTGGAACGAGTCTGGTCCTCAAGAAACCCATTCTGGATAGCTTTTACATGGAAGCATTTCCAATGACCAGGGCTGCCCACGCTGTGCATGAGGCAGGCAAGCTGGCCATGTTGCTGGCTGCCCAGGCCTCCTCAGCCAGGCAGAGGGTTTAATTTCCCAGCACTGTACCCTTTACAAGGGAGATACTTTGCCTCAGTGTGTGACAGAACCTTGCTCAAGCATTGCCAGCTTTTCAGTACAATAAAGGTACCAGGCAGCAATTCTTTCCATTCACTTGCTTCCTTATAAAAATGACATCGGGTTTTTTGTGAAAAGAGGTACTACAAGAGTTGGACTCTCCCCTCAGATACGTGCCCTAAGAATGAGAAGCAAGTGATGGTAGTTGACTTTCAGCTTTTCTTCTCATTACTCATTCATTTCTACAACCTGAATTCACTCTCTCAGCTCAACCATGGAACATTAACAGCCTTCTCAGAGCATCCTGGAAGTAAGAAACATCAGGTAAAATGCACTCCCACCGACATCCAACTTGCCTGGACCATGAAAAACTTCACAGCCAAGTGATATGCTCTAGTACTGAACTTGAACACAAGCTGCAGGGTTAGATGAACGAATCACTGAACACCACCAAAATTATTATGAAAATGAGTAATAACGTGTTCTTTAAAGCTCTCCTGACTTTAAATCCTGACCTTCCAGTGCACTGTTAGCATTGATGTCAAGGAAACTACATTCATTGTAAACCGATTCATGCATGATCAGAGTCAATCATCTGTGTTTTCAGGGTGATCCTGGACACGAACTGAATGCCATTACAACAGGATAGCTAAAGGAAGTTGACAGTGAAAAGTCTGCAGAAAGTAGAATTATTTTTCTTTTAATAAAGTCAAAGTTAATTAAAGAATAACAGTGTTCTTAAATTACTGAAAGATTTAATTTACTCCTGAAACACCTGAATCATCATTAACACTATGAGGATCTCTTTGCATTAATTCATGCCCAAATTCAAGGCTGTACATTTTGTTAAGCTTCTTTCTTCCTGTTCATATTTGTACCCGATTAAACTTCAGTACAGGTGCATACGGGTTAGTAATCACATTTTTATATTTTGCATGCAGATTAGTCCTATTTGAATCTGCATAAATTTGTTATGCATCACTGCAAAAGTGAATGCTCAAGCAACTTTTATTTTTATCTAATCAAATCACTGCCTAATGAAAAATGAGCAACTGTGCACAAAGGTGCACTCGGGCAGGCTCCAGGGATCCCTGGGAACAGGAACATTTACCACTCAGTGGGCCTGCCAGGTGCAGGTCTCTCCGGCCTCGTGGTCAAAGCCTGATCAGGATCAGCCACATCCAAACTGCCAGTGTTACCTTCTGCAGGAAGATGAAATCAAGGTTTCCACCACAGGATGGACCCAGAAGGGATTTCTATAGAATGCCTCACCTAAACCTTAGCGTAGTCAATTGAGACTTGGTAGACTATGATCGAAATCCCTCCTCCAGTATGGAAATGGAAAAGTCTCTTGGCTTCCCTATACCTGAATTTTCTGGCTGCGCAACGAGCACCACATCTTTTCTTATAAGGTGAGTAGCTGCAACAAGAGGAGCTGAACCTCAGGCAGAAAAACAGTTCATTTAATTAAACTGCCAGCAGTCACATTACACAGTGGTAGGTAATATTAAGCAGTTTACTCTGGAAGTAACAACACAAAGCACACACCTTCTACTGCCAAAGTTGTATTAAACCATTTTAAAAGAAACTCTGCAATGAAATAAATGTGCACAAACTGGCACGACTTCTTAGTACAATTGGCAAGATCTAGTCCAGAAACAAGTCTGCTGGTGGAGACAAAGGGTTTTTTGTTTTAAGCAAAATGTAAAAGACAACGACTTGAAAATATCATCCAGAAGTAGGCAACGGTGTCTGGATGACTTATAATCCATCTACTCCCTCTTGTGTGTTCCTATCCATGCCCTCACCCTTCAGCCAGCACAGACGTCAGAGCAGCTGATGGGTACAGCCCCAGCTCAAAAGGCACCATGGACAATAGTGAGAAAGCAATAGTGGAGACAAGCAGTTAAAAATTTGTGCGAAGTGGTTTCAGACCTAAACTTGAACAGAAGGCTTGACCACCTCCAGAGTCCACCCCTCCACACAGCAAAGGCCAGCGGCTGAGGAAGGAGATGGAGACAGAGCACTTGAGGAGTCCCTGGAGGGGACAAGGCACCTTCACTCACCCATCCCACCCCCAGCTATCATGCCATACCCAGCCACCTCAAATCCAGGCAAATCTATCTTTCCTCATCCCAGGAGCTAAAGGAACACGCATATTGGGATCTGCAAAATCTGTGTAAATTATCATGGGGCTGGAGTAAAGGAATCGTAGTGCGTTCACCTGAACAGCTGCAGCAGAAGCAACAAAGGCTTGAACGGATATGAATACTGTACCACATGCAGATCATTTTAACATCTGCCTCACCATGTAAGAGAACATTGTGCAGCGATCTCATCTTCAAACTCACAAAAATTTTATGACCATGCTGCCATCTCAGAAGCACGCTCTGTTCATTTCCTACTATGCAGCACAAACAGTGAGGCAGAGCGGCTGCACCCTATTTCAAGTTCAAATCAGCAAGAGAGATGCTTAAGTAAAATAACTACAGCAGAATTAACATGCAGCTACACTTTCCATGCAGCTCCACTACTGGTATCTCCTTTCCCTGAAAGGACAGGAAAGGAGGTCCCCGCAGACCCAGTGTCCCGCAGCAGCAGCAGCACCGGGTCCACGGGGCTTCCCACGGGAGCAAAGCCCTGCGGACATCCCTGCTCACAGGGCTCCCTCCTCCTCTGTATCCCTCCCCGCAGGCAAGCGCCCACCATCGTAGCTCCTTAATTGCCATTTCTCCTTGTTCCACATGAATTTGTTTAGGGGATTTTAAAAAGGGGAATTTGAAAGGAATTAAATTAAGGCTTAGGAACAAGCAGCAACTGGCAATAAACAAGTTCCCCAAAGTGTGAGAGAATTTGTCCTCCCCACTCGCAGCACATTTCAAGGTCAATTACACTCCCTAACGAACCGCTTAGCCACAGCCAGGCTGTGGGAGTTACACCAGGCTGAAGAAAAGCACAAATAGCTCACATTCAGCTTTTGCCAGGCTGCAATCAAAACTCATTCCTCTCCAGCAAGGAAGGCTCTGGACCCGTGATGAAAGCTGAAACTCTGGAGCTCACCCTCGTCTCGACAGCACAGCCATCCTGCTTCACCCAACAGATCCTTCCAAAAACACTTTTTTTCTTTCATTTTTATTTTTTATGTTTCTATTTGCATTTTCTTTAAAATGCATATCACAACCCTCTCCTGACTTTCCCACCTGCCACCCCCCTCCTACCCACGTCCTCCCAAGAAACACAAATATAACCACCAACTTTCCTAAAAAATCCATACATTGAGGTAACTGAAAACCAAATGCTTTGTAGTAAAATATTTATGGAATTTGGTCAAGAATAAAAAATGAAAAAGCATTTTAGATACTTCTCTTCACTGTTCTCTTTTCAGAGAATGCATGCACTCTTTCAGCCTAACTTTCACTCTCCATAGACTTGAACAGACACATTGGTAACCTAGATGGGTCATTTGTCCGTCTGCACACAGTGACTGTCTTATCTACCCACCACAGAGTGGACAACTTTTTTCAGTTTCATCACAGAAAATTTCAGAAATCAAATCCATGTGACTGGATATTTAAAAAAAAAACAAACAAAAAACCCTAACAAAACCCCAAAAAGCTCTCCATCACCACCACCAAATAATACAAATGTATTTATTTGCTGTGGGTCAGACACTACACCCTGTCTGTGGGCTGTGGACAGGCTGGGGAAACACAACACTTAAGCGGCTGTACCTGCCAGGCCAGTATACAAATTTTTTGCCCCAGACACTTACCGCCTCATCAAGATTTATTACATGCTGCTGGGCCATTAAAAACAGATCACTTTTGTCAGAAATCCCAGCATTTAACTGCTATACTTAATCCATTAATCTCTAATACATTTTAGAACAGTTTTGTTGCTGTGTTATTTAAAAGGACTAATAAGGATAAGAATCAGTTTTAGACCGACATATTACCTGAGTCATTTACCAAGATAAAACATTTTTACTGATCATCACACTGCTAGTCAATAGCAAAATTACTGCACATGTTTAAAAGCATTCTGCTTTAGGGAAAACAGACCAGTATTAATAGGAATGCATTAAGTCTAATTTTCATTACTGTGGTTGAATACAATGCCAAAAATGTATATAAACAACTTTAACAGCTCTAGTAAGCAATATTTGTTCAAAACAAAAACAAAAACCCTCATTGAAAGGACACTTATTAACCACACACTGAAATTAGCTTTTCCTTTCCTTTTTTCTTTTTTTTTTTAAATAAGGGTATGGCTTTCAAATTATCAGTTTGTCTTCACCTGCAATTTACACAGCACCCAGATGAAGACTGTCAAGTCTCTAAACACTGGAAACATTAGACATTTAAATTTTGTAATTAGCTCCATTGTTTTCAGCTACTGCTGAAAACAGTTACTAGGTTACTAGCAGCCACCTCTTCCTCCCCATTGACAAACATTTGCACACAAAAATTTGACAGAAAAAAGCAAAATAAAACCAAAACACCCCAAGCCCCAGAATACAAAGTATGCTATGAGGTAGCCAGAACCAGTGAAGTGACAGGGTAGGACTGTGACTCCAATCTTGCACTACTGAAGCCAGAAGAGTTTTGCTGCTGACTTAATCGAGGCCAAAATTTCAATCTACAGCATTTTCTTCTGTAATTTGAGGGATACTCTGATTAACTACAAATAATTAGCTCATTTTAAAATGGCATGATCTTCTTGGTGCACGATGCACATTCTAAAACTGGATTAGCACGGGGTCTAATGCTGGAGCCTCTCTAGCATTAAAGGATTACAGGACATCAATCTGAACTCACAGCTAATTGGGATGGCTGCGTCCCCTCAGCCAAATCCACTTGTTCGGCCTGTGCAGCAGGACCTGCAGGAGGGTGTGTGGAGGGGCACGCGCCTGCCCACCGCGTGTGCAAATTGAATGGCTTTTGTTGCAGCTAAAGCGATCACGTTCTGCAGTGCTGATTTTTGGAAAGCCAGGCACAAGGGCATTCGACTGGACATCGCTGTTTAATAACCCCGAAGTCACAACTGCAGATGTCTACATTAACACGAGGTTTGAGAGGGTAGCAGATGGTTAGGAAGCTCTTACTGTGAAGGCCCTAACGATTTCCAAAGGTAAAACAGCAAGTAGCTTTTATGTATAAATGATACTCACCATATGGTAAGCATGATTGAAATTTGAAACAAAAAATTAAGTTATTACAGTTAGATTGAATAGAACCAAAACCAATTAAAAGTAAAGCTAATCTTCATCGTAAAGATTAGAGACAATTTATATCAATAACATTAATGCTGCCAGAAAGGGGAGCAGGGCACGCACCAGAAGAGCGGTGTTCTTAAGTGGTAGACACAAATCCCATTAAAATTCACCTTGCTCCTTCAAAGATACACCCAAAAATGAGGCTGGCACTTCCAAGCACCAAAATCAATAAACAGACATACAATCAATAGACAAATCATATTTCATTGATGTTAATTTATTAATTAATCTATTAATTTATTGATTGTGATTACAGGCCATGATTACAGCCTGATTACAGGCTGTGAATAGGTACTTTTTTATATACATAAGCGTTCCACAAAAATAAATAACTAATGACATGTGCACTTCTCCAGTTGATCAGAGCACCTATACATGCATACGAAGGCAGGAAATTACCAGGTGTTCTTAACAAAATATAAAAATCACATTTGCTGGTTTTCAGTAAGAAACCTGGGCACATCCTCACCATCACTTTTGCTAAAGCAGGAATCTCTGGGTCACAAAAATGAAGATCCCTGGAAGCCCGAGGCTGCCCTGTCCTGACAGGCACCCGCAGCACCCCGCCAGCCAGCCAAGAGCTGGGAGGGCTCCTGCCAGCACCCCAGCACTGGCACCCCCCATTTCTGCATGTGGGGAGGGGGCTACCAGGTCCTGCCCCCTCCAGGAAGGGCCTCACAGCTAATGTGAGGGCTCAAGATGAGTCGTCCTACATCACGCATGGTCACGCCAAAAGACTAATCGCCTCTGACCGGTGAGGTGACACCTACTGCTCTGTACCACTTCTAGCACTGAAGGAAACACTGCTCGGTTTAACACATATTTAACTTCATGCAGTAAAATCAAAATAGCCACCTGTGGATTATCTGTTGCCTCTTAACATAATAAGCAGTTAGATTACATGGTATCCCTCAGTTCATTAAATTAAGCCCACTCAGCGGTATGCAGTCTGTCTCTCAGAAATCTGAATCCTGTCAGTCATTCCTCACTTTGTCACAGACCTGTGATGAAAAACCACCTAAAATTCTGGTTTTACCAAAGTCAGTCTCAAATTTCCATAGACTTTAAGGTAGCTGGACTTTTGCTCGATGTTACATGAGAGTCACAGCAAAAACCTGGAGCTGAGCACAATTCTGGTCCAGTACCATTACGAACTCCCAGTTCCGCAGAAGATTGTCAACAAATCTTCATACCTTCAGCAGGTCCAGCGTGAGTTGCAAGTGAACCTTGCGCATGTGATATGGAGCCTTTGCAGATAAATTCTGCTTTGATCTTTCAGGTTCACTAGAAACCAAAGTGAAACTCAAGAGATGCATATTAAACCCAGGGGAAAAGATGTCTGCATGCATGCACACACACAGAGCACCCAGCCTTTCTTCCCTTCCACATTTTGTCCCTACGCCAACTCCCCAAATGCCAAACTCCATCTCGTGTGGGTACGCTGCCCAGTGTTAATACAGGACTTAGAGGAAAACTCTACAAGGTTCCACTGGGCTGTTCATTATACTGTGAAATATGGTCCCACTCCATGAAACACCAGCCCTGGAGAGGCTCTTTGCTATGGAACCAGGCCCCTTCCCAGGGCATAATTCCACTAGTCCCACGCTCCAAAATGAGGTCTCCAGGCAATGCTGGAGACATCAGTCCAGGTAGGCAGTCCAGTACTGACGGACAATGTGTTTTCCCTCTCCCAGTACCAAAGCAGATCGCCCATTCACTACCCCTGTTCTGCACTGTCTGGGATGGAGACAGGACCACCCGGCTGGCCAGGTGAGATCCACTGGCATAAGTATTTAGGGAGGCTGCAGCATCTGCGTTTGGCACTGGCAGCTAGAGGAGTTTCAGGTGTCTCCAAAATACCTCCTCTGACAGTTTGCAGAGCACAGGAACTGAACGCACTGTCTTGCTGTCAGTCCTGTAGATGGGAGCAGGAATGGGATTACAAACCATCCTCTGGGGAAGACAGGGAGAAGCCAAAGCATGTTTTATTGATTCTTTCATTTTTGAATGTAAGTGGATAAGTGATTTCAGCCTCCAGACATTTCTTAGCCACTGTTGACTTTTACATATTCTTTCAGGGATCAGAAAGTTCATTGTTTCCTTCTTTCCCCATGATGCATGGGGATAATGAGAGACAAGGAGCACTCAGAGGCAAGCATCTAGCAACAAACCACAGTCAGGCCCAGGGCTGCTCTAAGAAATTTTTGTTGCTTTCACAAACTCCATTCATAGGAGAGGCTACTCCCACAAAAATACAGGTCATTGGGATAAACGTTTTGCAGCAGCTTAGGGCTGAAGCAGAACATTAAGAAGACAAGCGTGTACATCTCTGGGGTGTGACAGATGGGGCACACTCAGTGTTACTAAATCCCATTCCCTTCCTTCCAAACAACCCGCAGTGAGTCACTGTTACACTAGGCCATCCCATCACAGTGAAAAAAACTCTCTGTAGTAACACTGGCTACGAGTCACACATCCTTCCCTCCATGTAAGCGCTGCGTGGCAGGAGTACGCAAACATTAAACCAGCTTTCCTTTCTGGGTAGGAAGCCATCGTCCTTTGCTGCAAAGCCACTGTGGTAACCCAGAAGCAACTCTGACACCTGAAGTGCTTCGTTCTGATGGGGACACACCTAGGACAAGTCACCACCGCTCAGGCTCTTCATAACACTCCTGAAGAATTTCTAATTTCTCTCCCAAATTACCTCATTTGAAGGACTTAATACATTAATTACAGACTTCACCATCAGCCCAGTTACAAACGCCCCAGCCCCCAAACTGTTAATTACTACTCCATACTTTTGTAAAGACTGTGGCTTTCCCCAAGTAGACACATCATGGCAAAATGCACAGGATGCTCCCAAAGATGGGCTCAATCCTCTGCATAGGATTGAGCAGACCTGAGCCACCGCACTTACTAATTAACTGTTTCCGCACTACTGAGGGAAGATACCTACTGTCAGAGCCCAGCTCCAAGATGCTGCTGTTCTTATTCCGCCATCCTCATTTATACACAGCAGAGATGAGTACTAAAGAAAACATGCCATGAGGATCTCATACATTTAATTATTTTATCACAGCCTTCACGTACCCTTTTTTGAATATTATTACCCTGGAGAATATGCTAACAACTTTAAGTTGCTGACTAATTAAGTTTTGGTATACTCCAAAGCCGGTTTTTGCACACTAATTAAATTTACAGGCAGTTAGGTTTGACAGGTACTAAGGTATCTGCCAACGTGCCTTCATAATCAGTTAAATTATTAATTCTGAGGCAGCAGGCCATCCCCAGGTGGACAGGGAAGCACTCTGGCAGCGGAGCCACCCCAGGAGAGCAGCGGCCAGCGACCCTGTGCCACAGGGAGCTGCGGACACGTGGGTGCTCTGTCCCTAGGAGAAGGCAATGGGCTGCAATGTCGGGGAGCCACTTGAATCTACACCCAGATCTGGCCCTTCAGGGACGGCAGAAGCCAGGCAGCAGGCAGGCACGGGGTGCCTCGCTTACCCCTCCTGCTACCCCAGTGATGGGCAGCAAAACCCCCCAGAGGCACGACCGCCTTGGACCGCAGACGGCATCCCTCACCCCTGGCTCTGGAGACTCGCACCTCGGGGTAATTTCAAAAGGCAGGGCAAGCAGCGGGGGCTCCATCAGATACCTGTCCCCAAAAGCCCTCTCCGGAGCGCTGGGCGGGCAGGCACAGCCCGCTCCGTCGGAGCTGCCATTGCCGCGCTGCTGTTCGAGATCACAGCAGCCAGACAAATCCCCCAACACCGCTCCCGCGCTATCACACCTCAGGCCCTCTGCAGACAAAACATTCATTTAGCAACCTATATGATTCGCAATGTCAAACGCCTCTCTGATAGTTCCCTTAGGACAGCTGCTCTTGCTATTTCATCTGTTAAATATTTCCAGAACCCAAAAGTCCT
Source organism: Pelecanoides urinatrix (assembly GCA_013400755.1). NCBI lineage: Eukaryota > Metazoa > Chordata > Aves > Procellariiformes > Procellariidae > Pelecanoides > Pelecanoides urinatrix. The sequence continues at coordinate 965,898 of VZTQ01005718.1, forward strand.
CAGGGATAAAAGCAGTTATTTTGACTAACTGCTCCTCCTCCTCAACTAGTTACTGTGTTATCTTCCTCCCACTCAAACACCAGGAGTTGATTAAGACATATGGATTATCTCAACACTACCAAGAATTTCAATTTAGAAAGTGAAATATTGACATTCTTAATATCACATTTCTCTTTCACTCGGGAGCCTTTCCTCACATTGACACCGATCCCTGCTGAAACACGGCAGTATCGCACAGAACGAGATTCAAGGGCTAGGCAGATGGCTTTTTTACACGGTTTTTGGTTGAAGTTGCTGATGGAGTCAACCCATCACGGTTTTCTTAATTCTACTGAGAAAACTACTTGCAAGTGACTCTTATTTATGGAAAACTTTGGGTCATAAAAATAATTATTCATTTCCACATTAAATTTAGAATTTTGTTTTATGGTCCTCCTCCTTGTTTAAAAGATTAGTTTGTAGCATGTTGGGCCTCTTTTCAATATAACATAAAAACAACACACACAAAAGAAAAGCCATAAAGGGAAATTCTATACTTGGAAATCCTTCATGAACACATCAGTCTTTAAAGTAAAATCTTATTTCCCATATGTAAAAGCTTTGAAAGCTTTGTTTTGTTCTAAGTAGAGGAAAGGTGAGGTTTTGTTTTGAACTGGAGCAGAAATTACATCTAAAGTGTGCAAAGTTTCCTATTAAACAGAAATCCTGAGTTTGGACTGGCCCTGCTGGGATCCTACAAGCTCCCATAAAGCAGAACCACCAGTATCGCCATCCACTCTTGTTGGCATCTCATTTCACCAAGTTTCTATTTAAGACTGATGGCCTTAAGCTGCAGTAATGTATTTAACCACGACAAGAAGAAAATCAGAGTGAACCTCACTGACCTTTTATATCTCAAAGTACTGGGCAGATGTATTTAAGTCAACCAAGTGTGAACTCATGTGAAATATCTCAAAATAAAACCACAAACTCTGAGACTCAGATGCTACCCCACATTTATATGAGTGTTCCATGACAAAGAAGCACTTTTAAAGGAAAAACATGGGAACTGCAGTTGTGCCATTGTGCACTTAATACATCACAACATGCATTTACCAGTATCTGTAAAACTCTCAATTTCAGGACTTTAAGGGGGTGTAGTACACCCGACAGGCCGCTTGGCTGACCTGGTAAGAGGACTCACATAAAGCACAAGAAAGTGGAAGGAAATGGAATATAATTTTATGCTTTTGACAAATCATAAGTAACCAACCTCCAGGCAAAGGTATTATTTCTGGCAAGAGACAAGAGGGTTTTGCAAACATCTGAAAACATGTGGTCTCAATCAGGATGATACCCGGTGGGGAAAGGCTGCTATCCTTACTGGTAACCCTCAGCATCCTAGACTTAAGGACTTTGGAGACAGGAAGAAAAAAATATATTTATATCATGACAGCTACAGAATTTTGGAACAGAGAAGTTCTGACCAAGCACTAATTTAAATGCACTGACATATAAAACAAGCCATGGTCCAAAATGGGTAGGGTAGCTGCCACTCCTGAATACTCCACGTGATTCAAGAGGATTATTAATGGGATTACTTTGGGGGAGGGAGATAACCCCAGAGACTCTCCGTTCATCAGCAATCCCCCTCACTCCTCAACATTTTGAGACCTCCCTCAGTTTAAGCAGTTTTAGTTAAGCCTGTTGCTCAGCAGTTCTCAAAGCAATGCCAACCTCAACTTTGTTTTTAATCAGACCTGTGTGAAGAACCTTTTATTTATTCTACACAAATACCAAAAAACCCCAAGGAATATACACCCCTTTTTCAGAAACCAGAGTGACAGACAGCAAAAGGATCAAGTCCAAGAGATAACCTTATTTCAAAATATTTGTAGCCACCACCACAGTCTCCTGCAATCAGGAGAACAAACTCATCCTACTGCCAAGGCTTTTTTACAGCTCTGCCCCAACAAGGAGAGCTGTAGGCCCCAGAACTGCTTGTAGCTGACATTTCTAGCCACCATTTCTGAGGCAGTCACACATGAAAGAGGCAAAAGTGATCACAAGGCTTTATGTATTGATGCCAGCCATTGGTTTGGAGTCAGTGAACCAAGAAAAATACACACTGAGATGTACTGAAACAAACAAACTAGAAACAAGCCTGAGGCAAAGAAAAGAGGCTTTTATATATTAATTATACCCTGGTTTTGGTTTCCGCCTTGAATAGCAGCTATATAATGAAATTCAGCAAGTGCTCATCTCAGGTATTGCAGAAATGTGCAAGTCGGTCAAATAACCTCCCAGCATCAGGCTCAAAGTCTTCAAACACAAGGGAAGCTTGCTCGAGGCAAAGAACCAGCGTTCATCCTTGCTTTGCTGATGCAAATCCTCTTTACCTTGAGAGCAGTCCCTCGGCTTTGGCAGCGCTGCCCGTGACAGCAATGTGGAGAGACCTTTGCTCTCAAGTGCTGCCTACCCACCTCCGCCACAGCTCTGCCTGGCATCCATCGCAGGACGATGATCAGACACCCCCGGCAGCACGTTACACCCATCTCTGCCCAGCAGCAAAATGACCCCTCTCAAGGGCAGGCGACAAAGACTTGCAGCCAGAGCTGCCAACTCAAACTTCAGGAGTTCAGCCCTGCTTTGAGGCAAGACGGAGACAACAGAGAGCAAAGTCCAACAAAGCTGCACTCCAGAAAGGGTTTTGCTTTTCATGTTCAGTACATTTCACTGAGACAAAACTGGCACTAGGCTGACAGCAGTACGACTCAGAGAGCCTCTTTAGCTACATTACAACGACCCCGTGCATTTTTAATTGTAATCTGCCCCTTATTTGTGTTTGCTGACAGCCCGAGGGGGGCATACAACATTGCTCACGAAGGCAGGTGGGGATTCTGGAGCATCCTAAGCTCTTCAGGCACTACAGCATCTTTCAATTGGAGGAGAAATTCTGCCCCGATGCCCCCTGCAGCCTACATACACGCCGCAAAGCCTGCAACCTGAGGTTTCCCCTTGAACATGCTGAGTAAGTTCCTGCTTCTGCACAGTAAAAAAAAAGAAAAAAAAAAAAGGTCTGAATGCAAGCTGGAAACATAGGAGGAATTCAGTTGCTTTCCAGCCCCTTTTTGTATTTAGAAAAGAACTTTCTCTGCCCAACTGCTTGACATTTTCACTTCTAATCTCCTCCGCATCTCTTTGCTCTTCATTGAGTAAGCCCATTTTCCTGGCACAAGTCCCCTCCCTTAGTCCACCAAGCCCAGCTTTTCCCTCCACCTCTCACCAGTGCAGAGTTTGGAAGGACAAAAGCTTCACAAGTCCCATTGGGGTCCAATTTGCAGGAGCTCCCAGGTGTTATATGGGCTGTTGTAAGCCCCAAAAGCTGCCAGCGTCCCCCAGTAAAAACCAGAGCCCCGTACACAGTGGGAGGACAACTGTGGCAGCCCCAGTTTGCTGCACCTGGATGAAGAGAGGCTGGTTCTGCTGCCATCGAGGCCTCCATAAGTTTCAAAGGAATTCAGTCATCGCTTGACAATTTTGCCATATAAGCTTTTTTTCAAACTTCTATTTATTTTCCTTGTTCTGCAGTTCTCCACAAAGTTTTTCAAGGAAAAAAAGAGAGAAAAAACCCACTACTCAGCCCAGGCTCCAGGCTAGCTGTGAGCTGTTTGTTTACCTTGGTTAGCATTGTGCTCAGCCAAAGCTGCCGTGTTCCCAGAGGCAAGCTCCCCTCCTCTCACAAGGCATCATCAGGACACAGCCCAAGACTCAAACCCAGGCTGTGAGGAACAGCACACTGAATGAACAACCCACTCTCCACAAATGCAGCAGCACTTTTCTATCCAGCCTCTGAGTCCTGGCAAAGCTAGCGGCTTTGCGAAACTTCACTTTCCTCTCCTCCTCCTTCATTCCCTCATCCATCATACAAACACACTGTTGCAAAGAACCTCAGCTCCGTTCTTTCATCTAGTTTATAACACCTAGTTTTTTGCTATGCATTGGTTAATCTTTTCAATAGTTGCAGAGAACTTAATCTACACTCCCAAAGCTCGGCGAGTATGTGCAGAAGCCCAGGAAACCCTCTTTCCTGAGAAAGAGCTTACAGCCCAGAGAGGCAGGCTGTGAACGAGCCAGGTGCAGCTCCAAGCATGCACACAGGTCCTGCAAAGCTCTTATATTCCACTGGTTATGGTATCAGCCTTTCAACATATGCCATATGTACCAGCATGCAATACTCCATACTTAGTCTTTTTTTTTTTTCCAGTTAGTACTGCAATTAAAGAAGAAACTCACCTCATTAGAAGTTTAAACCTCTAATTCTGAACACACACATGCCACTGTCTCTTTTAAAGAAGTCATCCTACTGATTTTTTTTTGTTTGTTTTCACTTAGTTACTCCGGTATGCAACACTTCAAGTATTAGCATCCTTCAGCACAGAGAAACTACAATGGTTTAATAAAGCCCTATACAGGTGCATTTTATTATTCGAAGGCTTATGAACCCAGATCAGCAAACGAGGAGTTACAACCTGCTAATTTAATGAGGACAAAACCTTCCATCCTGGGTAATTCTTTTTGCCCAGAAAAACAACACATTTGTTTCCTCCCTACAGAAAAAAAAATTCCTCTTGTTAACAATAAGCTACAGCAATCAGTAAACAAATCTGAACTCGCTGCCAGCAGCAGCTGTCACTGCATGATAAACAGCGCTCACGTTTGAGGCTGCCCGTCCCATCGCAGGATGGGGGAGAGGGGGCACATGTGGGTTCAGGGACCTGAAAGGGCTTCCAGGTGACCCTTCGGTACCTGCTCCCATAGGAGAGCCCCAGCTCTGCTCTCAGAAGGTGACACCCCCAGAAGCAGAGATGAACAGAAACTTCTCTTCATTTAGGTGCTGGAATTTTAAGTAAAGCTCCCGAAACTCCCCAAGGCGTATTGTTGCTTCCATCAAAGGAAGCCCGTGAGCATGACTGATAGTTTGATTTTCAGTGGTGCTTAGGTTCTGCAGCTCTCACCAATTGCAGTGCAAGTTGTAGGTACTCACAGCCCATTTTTTTTTAAAGGGTAGGTATTTTAAGATGTATTGCAGTCAACAAGCTACAGTTCTCTGAAGGCCTTCAGCACTTCTCAGAAGTCACATTGTGAATTTTTTCTCCTTTTCTCCCCAATGTTTTGCTTTCTGGTTCAGAAAATATGACAGGAACACTGGAGACCCCCGTTTCATTACAGAAATTAAAAAGAGAAGATGTAACAAAATATGTCCTTGGAGAGGAACACAAATAGTGGAGGGAGCCTCCGAAAAATGTACAAAGCACAGGAAAAACCCACAGTCTCTTTGGAACGCCCATTCATTTGTCTCCATTTCCTACAGGAGAGGGGAACCCACACCACCATTTTGAAACCCCAATTTATCCTCTCTCTCAAGAATAAGTTCAGTTAGAAGCAGACCTCTTTTTTATTACCCCTAGAAAGATCTCACCATAAAGTCCTCTCTTTGTCAGTACTGCAGAAATTAAATAGTAAAACTGCATTATCCGTTAAGAGGTTTTGAAGTCTATTTGTTTACACAACAAGAATTACTTTTACATTTCTAATTAGGTAGCTATTAACTAACATATAGGGAAATCACAGCAGCATATGAAGTTTTGCTATCAACACAATCTTATTAAAAGGACTGATAGAGGGAACTAACAGAGCCATTGTCTAGCCTAAGCAGAAGTTACAAAGGCTGTGTAGATAAATTACTAAACTAACTAACAATTCCTCACTGAGACCTTACTGTGGTACATCCTCCCACTTGGTAAGAGCAGACAGACCTTGAGCTGGCTCGTTAGGCCTCCTATGTAACAGCTGTGACAAGATAAGTGTCCTATGTAAATCACTAATAATGAACAACTGTGAAAGGATAAGTGTTAAAGGACAAGATAACCCGATACCTCGTTATATTCCAAGAGTCGAGGAACTGATGAGTTAATTAAATGACCATATATAGAAAAAGGAAGCCCAGAGTTCAACTAACAGACACAGTGAAGATGACTATGGATGACCACAGGAGAAGGAAAAGACCCTAACCCTAATTGTACTGCACATGCTTGGACTATGTAAATGACTTTCAGGAACTCATTACCATAAGACCGCCTTCTTCTAAGGAATGTAATGAATATGTGTATCTTGATTGCATGTAACCCCTGTAAGTTAAGTACCCTGGCGCACACGATTTTGGTGGGGCGACCCCCCGTGCTGCCCAGCGCTGAATAAACATACCTACTTTACAATCTTACAGATTGTGGAGTCCGTTTTCTGCCAGTCAGGACAGCTTAAGCTTTTACTAAGAACAACAAATTAATCATGATAATGTGTTTCTAAATCATCAAATGCAGAAGTCAAGGGGAGGCTTTTTAAAAGTTCTTTGAATCACCTTATTTTCTCTGTTGATGTCAGAATTTCAACACAGGCTTCAGTAAAAAAAGCTTTTTCAAATTCTTCTGGCATTACGCTATATATGAAAATCTATGAGGTACACTAAATTAAGTTGAAATCACATTATGCATAGTCATTCTTCCACTGTTGCACAGGGAAAATAACTGCTCTAGTATTCAGAAACTGCCAGAAAGCCTTTAACCCTTTCTGAATGAACACAGCAGAGCAGGTGCTTGCCAGGCTTTAACAGGTCAGAGACCCCACGCCCAAGGAGACCTCAAGTGCTTTATCATCATTCTGTGATCCCCTGCACAAGAGATTTTCTTATAGTTTTCCAATACAGTGCACCACCACAGAAGTCAACTTTCACATTTTTAAATCAGCTGCATCAAACGTATGCACTTTTTTTGACCCTTTGTCTCTGGTTACAAACGTGGCTTGATGGACCGTTGTCAGTATGGAGAGATATAAAAGTTAAGAGACCAAAGGAGCACATTAGTGGTGCTTTTGGAATAGCACTTGAGAGTAGTAATGTGTGACTGTGCCATCAAAGACTATGGCAGAAAGCAGCCATAATTTACAGTCTCACCCAGGGACATAATTAATCCTTCCTGATTTTGGGGTCCTTTACTATTTGTAGGAGGCTGCCATATTTTATTTTACCAGCTAGCAACACAAACTATATGGACTTGGAGTCAAACTGTGGAAGTTGTAACCAAATGCATACTAGAGGACTAAATGCAGGAAGATCATTTATAACAGAAAATAACAGAAAATTATGTTTCTGTAATTCCAGAAAGCATGAACCTGAATTTCCCACATCCTATTAAAAACCCTCTGCTCCCATGACTATTCCATTTAGATCAAACAAAACAGCTTGAACGAGGTAATGAACCTGGGATGGAGCAAACCTGGACTGTTCTGCAGCCTTGGTCTCAGTGTGTGCTCCGAGGAAGACACCTGGCAAAGAGCTGTTGGTAGTCTTCAATGGCCACAATGATGATGAGAGACGATGAAGATCTTCAGCCTGTTATTCCCCCCAACAACTCAGACTAACAGCTTTTTTTGGCAGACGCATCCTTCACACACCCATGTTTGAGCATGATTAATTTGTTCGAGACAAAACCAATTTGTTCTAGCTACTTAGGAGTATTCCTGCTTTTGCCTTCTACAGGGAGATGGAGATGCCACTACCATTTTAGCCGCATCCAACCAAAATGCTCCAAGAACTAATGTGCAAACACTCATTACACAGCACTGGGTCTCTCCATCCCAACAAACTGTTTCTCTCAAAGAAGTACCTTTAATATATATATATTATATATGTATTTGCTGCTGCAAACTGAACAGGACAGGACTGAGAAGGCCACTAAACAGGTGATCAGGCAATCACATGTCTTTTTTTGCAGAAAGAAGTTAATTTGTGCATTCAGTCAGGCAAGTGCTGGAGAATGGTACCCAACTCACAGCAGAAGAATTATCTAGCAATCTCAATCCACGGTGTAGTTCTTAGCCACTCAAATCACCATACGTCTATTAAAAGTTAATCATAAATAATATCAGTAAAATAGTTGTTTCTGAGTTTAAAAAAAATAGCCCTGCCAGGAATTGCAGTATTTCTGCTCTTCTGTACAAAGTGATCCCAATGTCTGTAAGTAATCTTAATTAACATTCTGAGAGATTAATATTTTATCATTATCACTGTAAGTTCAAACAAGCGCTTTAGGACAGGCTATGGCCCTCTAATTAGCACTACTAAAGTATTCCTGGTCCTTCATACAGCTGAAGCACTCAAGAGCTCCAGTCAAACAGAGAATAGAGACGATGCCAGTCCATGGAACTTACAGTTTAAATGAGTCAACAATTCCAACCTCAGAAGTAATTTTATCACCACATGTGCTTGACAAAAGATAGCTGCTTACTGATATAGTCAAGTTCTGTTCCACAATTTCATTTAGCTTTCCAGTTGTAAAGGCAGTTTCACGGGCAAAGCTCAGCTGGAGACCATCACAGCTTTGTTTCTTTATATCATATCTAATTGAGAAGGTTTCCAAGGATAGTCATTGTTGAGAAATGTATTTATTGGCTTCTGAGAATCTTAAAGATGCTTGAGCAATTGCAATTGGGAGTTCCCCCCAAAGGATTTGTCTTCGGAATAGTAGTGAGGTATTACTTTTCTCTTGTGGGCTACAAAACTTCAATTAAAATTCAAATTTTGTATTTGGAAACAATACTGCGGTATCCAAATGGATTAGCATTAAAGGACCTTTTCAAGTGGATGCACTGAAGGAATCTGCACAGCATGCCCAAATTCAGCCTGCACTAAACTATTTGCTGATTGTTTAGTCAAACTACAGCCAAGGTGTCATTTTAGGGGATAATGAAGAGCCAGGTCCCTACAAAATCCACTGTGGTGCAATTTTCATCATGCTACTACCTAGAAAAGGCAAAGATTCTTCCTGGGGATTTACTGTGATACATTTATACTTCTCTCTCCACTTATCCATTGCAACGCAGGAGAGGGAGCTGTCAGAGTCTACTTTCACTGATAACTTGGTTTCCTCCCGCTTGTGTTCTCACCTCAGCAATTTCTGACACACATCAAATTACACCGGCAGGGAAATTTCGGCTTCAAAATACTTCAAATTTACAGAGTACAAACATCCATTAAGTACTCATTACTTAAATGATAATCGCTGTCCATTTGCATGCACAATAGTCACAGTCTAGAGGCAGGATACGTGTGTGGGGACCTGCTCTGCAGCCATCTCGCAAGCAGGGTCAATGGGAGGTTCCCTGCAGCAAGCGCCAACCCAGCTGGGCACCATAATAAGAACCATTTTGTTATAGGCTAAATAAGCAGCTCTGCTGCTTGATCCTGTGGGTTACGACACAATTAGCTTCTGAATAACTGAAATCAATGGATGTTTTTGCAGAATCACACCAAATAAGCAGAAGCTTGGCACACAGAAGGGAGAAACAGTCCCACTGCTACACAGTCATGTTTGTTAATTCCTAGTTTAATTCCACCAACTTCAATAGCTTTACAGCAGGAGAAAAAAAACACACAACCTAGGGTTACTAGTAAACGCTGTCAAATTACCCTGCAATTTGAAAGCTGAAGTGAAGTACTGCTCTTCCTTCTTCAACACCTTCACTTAAAAGCCCTCCTTGCTTCCAGGACTGCATACATACACTGCCACCTTTGAACAGTTTATGGAAACCCACCACCACCACACTCCTGAAATGTCCTTGGAAATCATGTCGCTTGGTGATTTCCTGTCCTTGTAAACCCCAAACCCTTCCCCACTTCTCCACAAAGACAAATCTATAATCCAGTAAACATTTTAAAGAGTTTTCTTCTAAAGCCTTAGTCTTTTACACATAGCCTTACAAAAAGCCCCTCCAGTTCCCTCTGCATGACATCTATCCCGTCCTCTCATCTCTCGATACACCACTAAGTTGCATTTCTACTTGCAGCCATCCTTAAATGACCTTGGAAACACTGAATCCTATTGCCCCAGAGCAGTAAGTACGTTCCACTGCATCTTCAAATTTTTCAGGTTCAAATATTTGAGTTCCACAAAATAAACTTCGTTTCATGATAGTTTTGCTCCCTCCAGTGCAGGCTGTGGAAACCATGGCACGCTATCAAGGACTGAACCTAAGCCCAAAGCAGGACTTAAACTGAACAGTACTCTACCTCAGGGAGGATCAGCATCATTCAAAACACTTGCATAACACTAAAGCAACATAGTAACTATTAAAATATTCTTCACAGACTACATGGGTTCTGAGTTACCTAGTCCAGGCTAGTATTTTTAAAATACACTCCACAAAACCAAACGCTAACTCAAAAATATCTACCAAAATGGCACTGTAACTTGCACATACACAACAATGCGAAGACTAATCAAGCTGAAGCGGAACCATTCTTTTCAGCAACAGCATACACTCAAGTAACAGACATCCAATCTATCACAAATGAAAAACAGAGTGAAGCAACAATATAAAATACATCCGCTGAAAATGCAACAGCTCTGTTGAAGGCTTGGTGAAAAAACATGCACCAGAAGGCTGCAATAGCAGCTCTACTAAACCCCCCCTCAAGGAAGGTGTGAAATGCACCACGTTCGCAGAGAATCAACATGGGAAACATTAAATTCTTTCATTAGAAAGAGTTTATCACAGTTCGTGACAAAGACATGCAAGCACTGATGGGAGAAGTAGCTCCAAACAAGATGTAACTACATAGGAGACCAAACTCTGTTTGGGGAAGAACGACTATCTGAGGGAGCCCAATTTCTTCCCCAGTCTTAATGGTAAAAGTCTCTTAAACAGGAAGGCCGACATGCTTATGAATTCACAGATGTGGTGAGGAAAGGGACTCACTGCTCACAGTCAAGTGCACTAATGGACAACAGTAATTGTAAGATGGGCTCAGACCCTGCTCAGGCAAAAATGAACTGCCCGAAGGAGGGATGGAGCAGTTCTCCATTCAATGAGACACCTGGGATGAGGAGCAGAGGGCGAGTCTGTCATTTGAAAATGAAGCCATGATTATCATCACCACTGAATTTACCCTACAGCTTTGAAGCCGGGAGACCCGGGGCGGTACCTCTCCACGGCTGCGCAGCCTCAGCCGCCCTGGTAGGGTGGTTAGGAAGGACGCCGCGGTGACCCCGCTCAGCCCCTGCTCCCCCGCGGCAGGGGGGCTGCTCCCCCCCGGCAGTGCTGGGGGCTCCAGGCTCTGCGCTTTCTGTCTTCCCTGCTGGGTGATTTGTTATTTTGCTATCCACAAGCATTTGCAGAAGGAACTCAACTCATTCAGAAAAAGTCTTATTTTGAATAAAGTGTTAACGAACTGCATACAGAAGAACATTCTAAGAAAGAACAAAAAACAAAAAACTATATATATAAGAAATAAAAATTGGGCTCTGAATACACCTCTCCCTCTAGGCAATTATATGGGTAAATTAGGTACTGAACAAATGAAATAGTTATTGTAAGTCTGTTCTTGCAATATCATTTTTCCAGAAACAGTAAATTACTTTGAGTATTTATCATAATCTGTTATCTGCAGAAAAATGTGAAAACTAAATAAATTTATGGAAATGCATTTACCTAATAATATTTACCAAATGACACTGTTCCCTCTGCTGCTTGTAGCAAACTCAGTCATGGAAACTAAGGACAGGTTTGCCTTATTAATACAGCTCTCTGCCTGTGTATTTTAAATACCTTAGAGCACAGTACCATCTGTGTGTATTCTACTAATGAGCTGCTACTTAGACTGAGGAAGGCCAGCCAGCCAACACCGATTACTCAGATGGAGACTGCCTAATTTTTAAGCAATTAATGAGCTCCTCTCTCACTCTACGTAGACGCTTCCTCTGGTTAATTCTCCTGGCATATTACAGCATATCCTATTCTAAAGAAAGTTTCTCAAGGAAGAAAATAAAAAAGAGGAACATGACACAGCCCAGTCCAATTCCTTAGAGCAGAGCCCAAACCCCGTGTGTGGGACACAAGCTTCAGAAATCCCTGCTGGGACCATCCTGGGCAGGGGCTGCACCACTGCTTCCCAATGAAGCCGAGACAGGGAACAGCATCCTGCAAAGGGGGTAACTCACCCCTCTCCGTCACTCTAGACTGTTTGGGGCACTAGGATACCTTTAATAACACTTCGAAGGACAGACTGGAAGAGACAATACCATGCTTGCACAGGACCTCTCACCTCCCAGCCGTTTGGAAAAATCTGACAGTGACTGTCACCAAACGCTGCACAGCCCCACAGCTGGGGATCGCCAGCCGTGGATGCTGCACGCCCAAGAATCACTGAACACTTAGCAAGATGACTGACTGCTCCCATCTCGTCCCTCATCTGACTGATGTGATTTTAAAAGGTGAGCCTTAAGGGGCTATTAGATTATGCAAAAATAGAATTCCCTCTTCTGCCACTAAAAAATATTTCTTAATAACCTAAACAAAGTTTAAGGAGATCAAAATTACCTTTTACAGCTCCCTGTTGGAAAGTGCTATAGTACAGCATAGAATGAGTATTAAATTATCTCAGTAATTACATTGATAATGCACAACTTCCATGTGCACAATAAAACCATTAAAGGAGATCTGATTTTTACAAGTGTATTACACATCATGATTCTGAAAGGGCAACCCTATGTGCAGCAAAGGATGGGCTTGTCTTGCACAAACCTGAAAAACACACCAACTCCAATCATAGCAGTGAAACTAATATAGAGGAGAGCTTTTACCCAGCAGTATCCAGCAAGCAAAACACTTGCCTCTCTTGAGGATGCTCATATTTACACACCAATAAGAGACTTAACGTAACATTTCAACTCGGTTTGACATTACCAAGCCGTTCTACAACCACATTGTGGAATCTGTATTTTTTAAGTTCTCATGATCAAGGTACCCAGCATTTCACTGTGGGGAGGGGGGACGGAAATTGTTCCAAAAGACAACAAATAATTACTATAGCACATCAAGCGTCTTCCTCGCTACAAGATGAATCAAGTTGGTGACACATTCTGCAAGAGACTTTGCACAAGAGCAATGCTGGACAACCAACTGTTCATGTGGGATCTGTGTCCTTCAGAGAAAGCCATCAATTACAGCTTTTTATGAAGGACAGCAAATAGAACAGTTCATTTGTAGACATTTCTAAAATAGGATTTAATAAAGATCCTTTCTTCATCAGTTGAGCTTTACACTTCCCCTGTGTAAGGTCCACAACAGTTGCAGCCAGGCATCCCAAGCGGCTGGATTTAGGTTTCATCTCTCATGCACTAAGTCAGAGACATGTTTTGCAATTGGAACAAAACCATTTGCAATAAACACTGAATGGTAAAGAGCAAATTTAATCACCCAATCCAGATGAAAAAAATCACAATGTTGTAAATAATATGATATGAAGTCACGGCAAATAAGAATTATGTTGACCTACATCAGGAGTCAGCCAAAAAGCTTCAGCTTTCAATCTGCTCCAATAAAGCTGACGCACTCCACTCCTAAGTGCAGTTTTCACTGTTGTCCCTGATTTGCCTAAAATTACAAATGTCATTTTGAATGGAAATATTACATCCAAAATTTCACTAGTGATACACATCCTAATTTCTTTCCTTATTTTTGATTGTCTAAAATCACACCATTGTTCACACCTCCCTGGCTTTATACAATGGGTCAAGATTTTCAAGGTCACATCAAAAATAAGTAATTAGATTCAAAGGCTCAAATCTACCATAATTATTTCCTTGGCTTGAGTTTCAAATTTGCTTTTCTAAACCACAAGTACCAGAACAAACGGGTTTCAAAAATACTTTTAAACTGGTTTATTTTCTCAGCAAAACGTACTCTGCAATAGGAGTCTGCAACTAGAGGGGAAGAAGCAGGTCCAGAAGGTGGTCCCCCTTCACCAGGGAGGTTTGCCAGAGAGCAGTGCTGATGGCTGCACATCCACCTCCAACCTGGGAGCCGAGGAAGCCTGCGGGATGACCTGGCTCCACCAAAGCCCTCTCACTTTCTCAGTTTTCAGACCTCCTCTGCAGGCAACCTGAGAGATTTGACATGGCCAACTGCTTCCCAGTAGGGAACCCCAGCAACACTAGGGTCCTAACCACTATGTGTTCAAAGTCTTCCAGCTTCTTCATCCGACCTCCATATCAAGGACCTCAGAAGTCCTAGCATTCAGCTGCAACTCTTGAATGCCCCAGAGATACAGAGCCTGGGAATAATCCTGCCTTTGATTCATGTTCCAGCAGTTTTCCATTGCTTATTAAAAGTACCCATCTCAGGGAATTGACTGTTCAAAATTAAACGATGTCACTGAAGAAGAAATTCTGATGAGCCCTCTTCTGCAGAATGTGATTATATTTCTGCATTTTACCATTAGCCGGAATGATTATATCTCACACTACTCTTCCCCTTCCAGGCCCACCCACATATATGTTTTGCTGTAAATACATGTGGTTTTGTATTTACATTTTCATTTGAACATTAGGTAAGACAAATCTTCCAAAAATATTTTCATGAACAAGATGAAAAACAAAACATGCCAGAACAACTTTCCCTGCCCCTCAGAACAGTCAGTTTCAGAGTAAGGACATGAACCTAGAACACACACCCTCAAAGTGAGCATACTAGAAACACTGAAATGAAGATCTCTCTTAAAATTTCTGTTTAGGATCTTAAAGAAAACAAAGCAAAGACACCTTGATACATTTATTTTTTCATTTTAAAAGGCCCCATTTTGGAGAGGGGAAAAAAAGTATTATCCAGTTAAAGGCATAGAGCTGGAAGATTTCTCAACCATGACAGTATGTCTACTAGAGGTTCAGATATTATTAATAAACTCTTACATGCTGCAGCTAGATGTAGAACAGATATCCAAACAGCTGACATGATGCCCATTGCAAAAGTGGAAGATTATAGATTTTTAAGTGAGGAAATGACATTTCTTTCATGCTTTGTTTATTTCCCCCTATCCTTAAAGATCTTACCTTTGTGATTTACTGCAGTTTGGAACAATTTAATTGTGTTCATTTATTTTATTCAGATACAGCTGCGGTTTCCCTTTTGGGAAAGGAGTCTAGCTTTAATATTTAAGTATGAGCTCAATATTCTAATTGTTTTAATTATACATGAACTCATTTTAAATGAGTGTAATAGCTAAAAATTTGAGTGTTTAAATAAGTTCAATATTTAAACCCTGTCAGGTTGAGGTCACTAAAAAACCCCAAACCTCTAGCAGATTATTTCCTTTCTTGTTTTTCTCTATGCATCTCCCTTCCTCCCTACCAGCAACCAGAATGTCTAAACGCTGCCAGCTGTCTCCCAGATAGGTCTGTCTAGCTGCAATGCCGTTTTCTGTCTAGAGGAGAGGAAACCAAGGCTGAGACTCCCGTAAGAAGGTGCACAGACTACCAGTCCTTCACAGCTTACTTGCTGGTAGCCCCCCGAGACCTGACTGAGCGCAGCAGCCTGGCTCCTTGCTTCCCGCTGATCCAAACTGAACAGATGGAGAGCAGCCGTGAACCCGTGAGCAGACACAACCGTATGCAAGAGGGACTGTACATTCCTGCACTGATGACAGCTTAGAACAACAGTGATCTCAACTCTTTTGTTTGCCGGAACTGTGAACAACTTAACATCTTTTGGGAAAAGTAAGAGATCAGTGCGCACTGATTTGTGTTGCCAAGCTCCCATTTCCTCAATGTCTGCACATTATTTGCAGGAAGGAAAAGCTGAAAGCCTCTTTTGCATCACTCGTATCTCAGAAATGGGAGGCCAATCATAGCCATGCATTTTACTTCTGGGAAGGGCAGAAGTCAGCTCTTCAGGCAGAAGCAATTGCAAACAAAAAGCAAATGGCAACTGTGCGTGCTCATCCTGCAGCTCCTCTTGGGGCCCACTCCAGCAGCGGCAACGGACTTTTAGGAGTTAGGCTCTTCTAGGATATCCCACTGCAGGCACAAATCCGTAAGTCATCTCTGAAGTACAAACACCTCCGTTTCCATGTATGTCACGGTTTTTGTGGCCAAACTGACCAGGCAACAGTACAGGAAGATTGAGCTTCATAGAAGGGAGCAGAGGGAAATCCTAGGCTAGAGCAGTGACAACTGGTAGGAAAGTGAAGGTCTCCTGAAACATCTATAGCAGACCACAGTAAGTTGTTGCATGACATTTAAAAGGCACTAAATATCAAGGCAATAGGTTTTAAATGAAGTGTTAAAGCACTACGTCCCAACCACTGCAACATCAAAAGAGAGAATTTAAGACAATTTGGCTATGCCCATACACAGCAAGGCACGATGCTAAGTCAAGCCCTCTCTCACCCAAGCCATCGGTGGCAAAGTTGGATGCAGGTGGAGGGTGACGGGGTGGGTGAGGGATCAGAGATGCTCTTGCTCCTCTGGCATATGACTGCCTTTTGTGTGGTCCCAAGACAAAGAGGAGGAGAAGGAAGGCCAGAATCCCAGAGCACATCCATCTGACACACTACAGAGGAGAAGACACAAGACTGGCTCTGTAGCTTGGAGGGCATACCGGTGCCAGGCCTGAGCCAATTAAGCCCTATTAACCTGCAGAAAGACTGCTACCAGCTCTGCAGCCAGCAGCCTCGTAGAAACCTTGGGAACGTCTGCCCATGCTCCTCCACACAAGGTTGGCATGCCCTCTGGAGTTCTAGCATGCTGAGACAGGGTATTTCAGCTCAGCAAATAAATAGTAACAATAAATGGCATCAATTATTCACTAATGGAATTATGTCTAGTAAGTCAAATACAATCTATAATATGAAAAATCTTTTGCTTAAAAAATGCAATGATTTTTTTAATTGGTTTTATATTCCCTGCTATGATTATTCAAAGCATTATATACAAAGGGCTTGGGAAAAGAAGTCACTTAATCAGATTAAAAGGAAATCACCTACCAGCTGGGAACCTAGCAGTTCCCACATCCTCAATTTATTTGTATAACCTCCACCTGTAAAATACCCTTTCTAGGGTATCCTTAAGGCTGCAGTCCCAGCACTAGCTGTTTGCTCAGTTTTACTTCTTAAAGCAGGCAAAAAGGACGACCTGCAGCTTTTAAAAAAGCTTCTTAATATTAAGAAATGCTTGTGAAACTTAAGTCAACATTACATTCACACAGATGCTTGAGGCAAACTGTTCTGTTCCCACCACAAACAGCAATCATTACTCTGTAGACATGACAGATTTCTTCTGGAGCATCTGGAAGTTGCAGCCTGTAACAAAGAATCTGACTAGCATAATTAAATTAGCTCACCCATTTTAATTATTTTGGCACCACATCTCAAGTGAGAAGCAGCCAAACAAATTTGTCTTGCTACAAGTTTCTGTGTCATTTTTGCAGCATCGCAAGGTACTCTAAAAGTCATCTGTAGCCCTCACATGCATTCCTGCTTGTCTTCTCCAAATGGAAATATGGACATCTGAATCTATTACAAAGGGCAAGTAAAGGACATGAGAAAAATCTCTTTCAGTTCTGTTTTTCTCTCCCCTTCCATGAGGACTGTTTCTTCAGCAAACTTTAATTCTATGCTTGCAACTGGAGCGCCATTTAATTGTCTTCTGTTTGACATCTTAGATCCTCCGCTCCTGACCTCTCTTTAATGATTCTTGCCTATTGTCCAGCCCCTGTGTACTGTCTGCATTTGCTGTCTGGAGTTCTCATCCTCAACTTTCTCCTCGTGGGTTTCCATTCCTTGGCTTCGAAGGAATATTTTCCCACGAGCCTCTGAAGACGCGTTCCCAGCCAAACCTCTATTCTCTTCAAGGCAACTTCAGTTTCACTGATAATGCCCTTCCGGACATTGTGCCCCCCCTTTTGACTGCCTCGGTTTTGGTGATGTCTTTGCATTACTTAAGACAACACCGCATCTTCTCACTGCTCCACCCCAAGTCCTCTTCAACTCAGCTCTCTTTAGATTCCCCCTACCCCTTAAGCAAGATATATTCTATTATGTGATATTACACACATGGTAGTCAACTTCATAATTGCTCTCGTACTTAACACTAATCACAATTCTGGCCATTCATGCAATAATTCTACATATTGCTTGTAAAAATGCCAGTCTATATAAGTCAGCAAAGACACCAATACCCTGATTTTGCTGGTTTATTGCCCTAGTAGCCCAAATCTGTCTTTATCATCAGTGTCAGCACTTTCCGTGCACTGCTTCACACAGCTCTACATAACTGTCTGCACAATTTCCCTTCCCCTTTTAAGGATGCTGACCAGCTTAGATGTCCCGTACCAATAGGGAGCAA
The DNA here is from genome assembly GCA_013400755.1 of Pelecanoides urinatrix. Lineage (NCBI taxonomy): Eukaryota > Metazoa > Chordata > Aves > Procellariiformes > Procellariidae > Pelecanoides > Pelecanoides urinatrix. Next base: position 984,113 of record VZTQ01005718.1, read on the forward strand.
GACCCAAGACTACAACATCCACCCAGAACACTGCTGCAGAGATCCTGTCCACAGGGTGTCATGTGGGCACCCCATCCACTCCCCCCCTCGCTCTCATCTGCAGCTAAAACAGTCTTCCTGCTTTGAGACATCCTGCTGTTTACACTGCAGTGCGGCTGCCCACAAATAACCATTAAATTACTTTCCCCTTCCCACTCAAGACACCAGTAAAAAAAGAAGACCCTGAACTACAGCACCAGCACGCTATAGCTACTGTCACCCTATAGAGCAACATGGTCTCATTGTTTCTTCATGCATTTGCCTGGCTGCATCCATCCACTATCTCTGATCTTCAATTTAAACAACAATACAAATAGTTAAAGTTCAGAAGCCCCTGGAGCACTTGTCCCTTCACAACATATAACATATAGTGAAACCCCAAGCAATCAAACAACAGTCCTTCATATCTAAAGACCCCTTTCAGAAAGGGAGTCAAATTACCAATTTTGCTTCAAGTGCTGAAATCACAGAAACAGAAAATGTATTTCACACACAATGTAGTAGAAAAAGGAAGAAAAAAAAGAAATCAATAGTTTGCTCCACACAGCAACCTAAAAAATCAGCATGTATGACGGAATGAATATCGAAGGTGAAAACCAACTGCATGATCATGTACTTCCAAAGAAACTATAATTTTACTTTACGTTCATTTTTCCCCTTCATCTTATACTCAACACATACCAACTCAATCAAATGAAAAGGAACCAGCTATTCATTAGTGGGTTATATTTAGCAATAGGCAGTCTAACATACTAAAGCATTTTTCCCACCAGTACTCAACCTGAATTGATACTGTCAATAGCTGCCGATAATACAAGACATTCTGCAGAGTCAAAGAAAGCAGATTAAAAAAAAAAAAAAAAACAACAAAAAACAACAAAAACAAAACTAACACTAAAATTTTTATAAAGGTAAGCTACCAGCTGAATGATGCTATAAGCACAGGCACGTTACTTCTACAGATGTGTACTTCTGATAAAGGAAATGCAAAAGCCCTTCCTTGCAGCCAGGTGGTGTTGCCTGGCATCAGTGAATCAAGGCTGCTCAATTGTACAGATTATGGATCTCACAGGGGTTCCCATACAGGCCAGTAATAGCAGTTTTGAAAAACAGAAACACCATCGCCCTTAGCAGAATTTAGATCAAGCTCCACTGTAGCCAAATCCCGATATCCATGACTACTCTCACAGGGCAAACAGGGCTCAGGGCACAATAACCACAACAAAAGGCTGTAGACTAGTTCAATTTAGCAACATCCATTTGTACTTTCTAGCCCAGCAGAAAGAATTCAGCCTAGCATCTGGTAGTGCCCAGAGTAACACTTCCTAGCCTGGGATGTGACATTTAATTCTTTATAATAGATGGACCACTCCTCCATTCTCAAGAAATGCAGAAATTAAACTTCAATCTGGCCACACTAAGTCAGTAATTTCTGTTTATACCTGAATTGCTGAAAGTGTTGGCTGAAGACACTGAGGACATTAAGATCAATGGAAGCCCTCACACTTATATGTATAGCACACAACTAGTGGGAAAAAAAGAGTACGTTAACACACAAGTTTAAAAGTACAACATTTATCCTGCATCAGTTACCTGCCTACATACGCAAGGCTCTAGCAGACTAACAACACCATGCAACACTGCAGCTAACCTACTTGTCTGCCCAAAGTCCTTCCAAACTCGCAGCTTACTTCAGAAAGGCAAACAGTCTCATGAAGTCATTCCCTTTGAGGAGAGAGAGCTGCATGGACTAGAAGTCACTTCAGGCTCTAATACAGATGAAACATTATCCAGATCAACTGTCTATCCTGAAAGGAAATACTCTAATGCTCATGTGAAGTGTTCTGTTACTATTAGTGGGTTTCAAAAGCAGTTGTAAACATAAACCAACTCCCATTCGCTTCCACTGCCAGAATAATCAAAGATTATCTACCCAGGAAAGCTCTTCCCAGTTAATCCTACATATGATCACACATATGGCTGGCATGACTTTTTGGAATAGGTCCTTCCAACGTACAAAAAAATCATCCAGACTTAAAAGTCACCACAAACCACATCCAGTTACGAAAATCTCTTACCATGAGTAAAAGATTGGATGTTAAAACAATGCCAAAGTCATTATTACCTTCGTGGGTTTTCAATCAGATCAACCTTTTATTTTTCTTTTTATTTTTTTTTTAATAGAAGAAACCATAAGGACACTTTCAAATAGCTTAAAGTCACATCAACAGAACATTACAGTGAGAAAATTCATCCTGTAACATCTGGTAAGCAAACCATATTGATTATGACTTTTTTTTTTTTCAGAAGAGAACAAGAAGTATATATGCAAAACAAAAAGCAGCCGTCTAAAATGCATGAGCGTCATTGCATGAGCACTAGGTCCAGATTCAAAAGTAAAAATATTTTTCTGTGACTTACCAGAATTTCTCTTTGACACGAGCTTCAAATTCATGCTGACTACAGTACAGATCACAAGAACCAAGAGAACAAGAGGCTTCATCTTTCACTTTCTGTGACAGCTGAAATGCAAACATAGTATGAAGTCTGAATCACAGCTCTTCACTACAATAAAGCAGCAGCTACAGTTAAACATTTCTCAAAGAACTATTACAGGGCAATGGCTTAATCTAGTGACTTCTGGGTTTATTTTTATGCAGAGGTAGGAAAACATAATGGTTCAAAGTAACTGTCTATGAATAATTTATCTCTGACTATCACATGAAGGGGTTGGGTTTTTTTAAATGACACTATGAAAATATTATTTTGCTTTAAAAAAAAACACAAGACTTAACTGTTTATTTGAAATAGTACGGGTCTAATCTGGCAGATTTTTGTTATGTTATTTAAGGAGGAGACCCTGGTGGTCATGATTAGTTTTGTCTCATACAAACAGGCCACATACTTAAAAAAACTTCACATTGTTCAGGAAAAGATAAAGAGTAAGTTATGCATGCAATTTCTCTTAGCAACCTTATTTTCCCACTGGTGACCTTGTAAAAGCTCCTACAATTAATTAATGCTGTTCCAGAGATTTCTCCTATAAAATGAGGCAAAGACAGGTGAACAAAATTCAGAAATCAATGAATGCAGGTCTCAGGACTCTTATTAAAAAGACAAAATTAGTCTAGTCTAATTTAATTAGTTTTAAATTATATTTTTTATTTTATATAATTACTGGAACTAATTCTGTTTTCATTTACATGTACAAGGTCACTCAAGAAAACAAAGCAAGAGAAAACTGAGGCTCCTTATCTGCACTTAAGAACAGGTAGAACAAATCTGAACTCAGCAAACACCATCTTTCTCTCTCTCTCTCTCTCTAAATGCAAGAGAGAGAGATGCTTAATTATAAACTAGAGTCCTCAAATATATGCTTAGCTTGAAGTCACAGGCCTTTAAGTGGCTTGATATATTTAGACTCCAGGAACTCATCTCCATATCAGATACAGACTTTAGATCAGGACCCTTATTCTCAGACAAAGAGGGCAGTCATCCAAACCAGTATGAAATTATTATTTGCCCCAAAAGATTCAGCAAACATTTTATAGCAGTTTCTTTTAAACGCCAATGCACAAAACTACCTGCATCAGTAGTCAAAACACAGGCCAATGAAACAGAATTATTCCTTAAACACTGCACCACATCTGCCCGCTCAGAGGCACCCTCAACTTCGGGACCAGTCCAAACCCCTGCAGCTCTGAACATTTGCTCAACATGATAAACCAGCAAGAGGGTGCAATGTCCTGCAGTTCACTGAAAATTATTCAGTTTAATTTGAGTTTATTACATCAAATATTCTTCTCTTGCAATTTTACCACCAGCCTACTGTTGTGTGAAAAAAATGTCAGGAACCATGTATACTCTTTTACATGATGGCAATTATGCTGCCATTCAATTATTTCAAAATTACCACTTACAACTGAAGTTTTCCCCCTCTCACCTTTCCATATTGCAAGCTATAAATAGACAGTGGATTTCCCACCCCCCCCCACCCCCCCTTCTATGCTCCCATGGGCACTTTATGCCTATCGATTCCCCACAGTAACGATGCTAAAGGAGTTTTCAAGGAATAATACGCGCTGAAGGCTGTCTGACAGTGGTTAATGGCAGAATTAGTATTCATTCTTCCTTAACCTCTCCTTGGAGTACCAAAATCGTGAAACAAGCAAGGCCATCTTGACAAGAGAGCTTAAAAAAAAAAGTAATTGAACTAAATCTTTTGACAGATAATTGTAATGATGATGTTATGCTAGAATGGTTTTCAAGTGTAGCTTTGCAAATTACTTTCTCCACTTTCCTCCCTTTGGTTATTACAGCTGAAGTATGTAACTCCTAGGTCTTTTTTCATGTAGGTCCCTCCATCCCCACCCCAAACGAGCTACACTGCATTAAATACACTTAAAAATTCAAAGCAAGTTCTGCCAGCCAACATTCATGCTAGAGATAGGGGAAAATTCTTGGTTCTGTCAGCATTGATAGGCGCTTTGCTTTTTGAAGCCCTGATCTCACCAAGGCAGTCAGTCTCTGTACCTGCAAAAAATCAGGAAAATACAGCAGGAAAAGGGCAAGAAACTACTTCACCACCCAGTCATTCACAGCCTAGCCCAGAGCCTCGGTTTGTCACATCTGACACAACCCCACTGAAGCTGGCATGAAAATACACGTCAAGAGTTTGACATCCTAGAGTCGAGTTTTCCCCATCCTAGACATCCAGCCAGAAGAAGGTAGGATCAGTCACACCAGTGTGACCACTGGGTCAGCTGGTTACTACCCCGAGACAGCAGACAGATATAGACAATAAGGCTGTTCAAACTGCCATATCGTAGATTGTTGTTTTTAAACATACAATTTGTCCAAGAATGCAAGGTACAGCATAAGATGTATTTCCGCTAGAAGAATCTCAAGCAGCCAGAAGAGGGAAGGTTCTATGTGTCCAGGACAAAGTCTCTAAATTTGCTCAGGAGGAGATTTCTGGGGCTGCCAAGACTCCCATCGTGTCTCCCAATGGAACCAGTCTCACAACTCCCTCCTCTGGGCCATTCGCTCACCTATGAGGCAGTGGGACAGACTAGAGACTCAAGACAATTCAGTACTAGACCTACTAGCACTTCTGGAAATAAATGAGTGGGAGAGTGTCTATGATCTGATGAAGAACATGAATAGAATTGTGCTGGCTTGAAGAGATATGAGATGGGACAAACCAGTTAACATTCAATACCATTTTTCTATAATCGAGGCATTTTCCTCCAAGCAGGGCTGATTTTGTCTTTTGTCAAACTTTCCCCTCACAGGCAGTGAGCAGCATTTCCCCGAGGAGCTGCTTGCTCTGATGCTGCCAACTCCAAGCAGCTGTGAGCAGGGGCTCACCGCTGTAACAAGAACATAGTACTCTACTCGATACACCTCACAAGAGGGGGACCACGTTTAGGACCATTCCCAGAAGAATGAAGAAGACATCTTACTTAATAAGGATATAGAAATAACAATTACAGCTAATTTGCCCAAGATCACTGAGAGGTGGGAAGAGAGACACAGAATAAAGTGCTTGTTGAGGAGGCTGAAAGAATTGCTAAACAAGTTAATCCAGCCCTTGTGACCTGCCAGGTTGCATTTGTATCAAGGTAAGTAAAGGGAGGTTTCTACCATCAGAGGGAGAAATGTAGGAAAAGAAAGTTTTGACAAATTTACTCTCAATCATTCCACTGCTAACGAGGCCACCCCTTCCCTCCTCATACCGTTTGACACTACAGACCACAGACTTCTGGCAGCTTTCCCAGTCTGCTGTGAGCACCCAGCAACTACAAGGGGACCTGGGTGCAGCACAAATTCTGTTCTTCTGACAGAAAACCTGACTCAGTTATGCTGCCTAATGCCCTTCACCTGTGTTGTAAACTTGGTTCTTTCTTCTAAGCCCTCAGAAAACAGGGCTTGGGAAATTGTGTCCCATTTTCTTCAGGTACTGCTTGCTGTCCTTCCAGCACCCACTCCAGCTCGCAGAGCTTCCCAGCCTCAAACGAATTTCAAGTGACAAGGTCAGAAGAAAGCATTTAGAAACAAGAAGGAAACTGGAGCATTAATATTCTGCACAAAGCCCAGCACTGAGATTCCCAAGTTCCGGCTTTAAATATAATTTAGTTTTGCTCTAATTTCTACCACGAGCTTTGTTTATACAGTGTTCCTTTTTAAGAGAAAGCAAGAAAAGAAAAGTGGTGCATGTGTGCACTCAGGCACACGCCTGTGCACAGACTGAGATTTGCTGACACACCATGAGGCTCTGTAGGTTCTAGTTGCTCCACAGAAGCTGCGATGCAGAAGGTGCTCATTAAAAACAGCAGCCCACCTCTTCAGTGGTTTCCAGTTGTCAGGTTTTGTTGCTCAGAAATCTCATGGAAATAAATTACGGTTTTCACCCCCCACACAAAGGATGAAATGGTAATTCTTTCGTTGTCTTTACAGTATGCTAGATGGTGAATTCTGTTCATTTCTTTTCAAAGCATTTCCCCACTCCAGTTTTTAAGGCTTTGAATTTTAATATGAACTCTCTCTCAGGTCTTCTCTTCTTTTGCCAACACACCACACTTTGAGCTGTTTATTACCGAAAGATTTTCAGCCTATATAATATCCTGGATGGAAGCTATCCACAATGGGCACCAGTCCCTTTTTTTGATACCTCAAACACAAACAAAAAAATATTTAAGATCACAGATGCATGCTAGTTCAAATAACGTATCTTCAGCTCTACTTGATATGGGTCATGCAGTGTTCTTTGCTCTGTTGCTCAATGAGCATCAAAGAATATTTCATTTTGCCTAATTCACTGTGCATCTTCACCATCACAAGCAGCCACTTAAGTTGTCTAAATATGCAATGAACATTAATTCTACAAGGCAGTGTGCATTCAGCATTCATCTTGCTGGATTTGAGCCTCCACTGGGCTCAGGTCCTTAACTAAATTCACATCCGGCTAATCCTCCTTGTTCAGCTACGAGAAATTTAAAACTGAGGTAAGCACGGAGGGAACCTGGCAGTGCTTGTGTTCTGTGAACTGAAAGTAACCAGCAACAATGAGACAACATCTAAAATGTCTGGGATTATTACTGGCTCAACAGTGCATCAGCTGCATGATAGCAATACAACAAGGAAAGATCAAGGTATTGTCCTGCGGAAGCAAAGGGAACAACAACTCAATACACAAAGCACCTGACAAGGTCACACCACCAATCCGTAATCATTCCTCCAAAGGCTGTGTGTCTGGGTACGAAAGAAAAGGAACAAACTGTAAAACTCACAGACCTTTTGTGATGTGAAGGGCGTACACTCAGAATCTTACCAGTTATTTCAGAAGAAACAAACAGCACCACCCCCCCTTAAGCGTTAACACTGAGGTTTTGCTTGAAAGATTGTAATGCTTCCATTAAAAAGTTAAATACCTTCCAAATGGCAACCATAGATGATACCAAGAGCCTAAAGCTTCAAAAGGCATCTTACAGTATAACACCAAAACAAAACAATGGGCTTCAGTGGCAGGCACAAAATAAAAATACTATGTATGGCCTCCACACAATAACTTCTTCCATTAACATTTCTGGCTGCAAAGAGTAGAAGTGACTTTAGTCATGCTAAAGTGGCAATCAGACTCAACATTATGAGCAAACTGCTGGTTTGCCCTGTAAAGAGAAAACCCTGCGAGCATTAACACAAGAACCTTTTCCTGCAAGAACTTTCCGATCCAGTAGCTGCCTAAAATAGTGCTCATTTAGGGAAAAATCCCCTGAAACATTCCAAATACAGATAAAGATTCCAATATCTATAGAATCAAAGTGCTAACCAGAGGGGTTAGTGATGAGCATAAGATACAGGCACTCATCTAAAGCTCTACCAAGAAAATTCAACAAAAACCCGAGCAGCCCATCTTAACAGATTCATGAACCAAAAGAACTGGGACTACTCAGCACTGATTAGCAGATCGAGTACTATCAGCTCACACCACACACTGACCTCAATTCCCTAAGAAACTCACTCACACAGAATTCAAGTTCATTATATCCTCAAATTGGATTTTGAATCCCTGAATCATATCCCTCCCTTATTGCAGCAACTCCTGCACTTGCAAATGCAGAAAGCAACTGTAAGGAGGAACAACAAGAACACGAAAGGAGTGGGAAAGTTAGCTATTATTTTTTAAGCCTCATGCCCAGCTGCACCATCAATGATGCACTGATTCAGCACTACCCTGGATTCTACAGATAACTATTGTTCCAGCCTTAACTTTGCAATATTCCAACTACACATTCCAGCATATATGGATTTGCTTGTCCAGTATCACAGCTTTTAAATTTGAGTAGTCCAGGCCTTCCACAGACATTCAAAGTAAAATACGTGTGGTAGGAGGAGGATTACAGTGTACTCCAAGCCCTCATGGTTTATGAGGTCAACATAATGGATCTATTAATTTACAGCCTTTTTTTCCCCTAGAATAGGAGCTATTAATATTTTACATATATTTACTTCTGCAGATTGTGGTTTAATCAATACAGTACTTCAGGCAACATGAAGTACCGTAGGCAACGTAAAGACAGTCAGACCCAGAGAGTTTAGGTTTACAGAGTGGGGCTTAGCCTCTTACCACTTTGCAGAAGTACTTCGGAGATCACAGAAGAGCCAGCTGGGGGAGAGAAGAAAATGTGAAGACAGTCTACACTTAGAAAGCTACACATGTACACTAGCACTGGGAAAAGGGGAGTGATTTTAAGAACAAGCTTAAATCAGCCTAAGTCCTAGAGCTGATGCAGTTACAGCAAGACAGTTCCCAAAGCAGCGTAAGCCACAGCAGTGATCACAGGCACCTGAGGGGAAAGAGGAGCCCCGGCCACAGATGATCACGTACACTTCCCAATGCCGAGAAGGCCGCGGGGCACTGTCGCAGGAGGGCAGGCTTCCTCTGGGCTGAGACGAACTCAGAGGCTACTCTCTCAGACCCAGCCCAGCGCAGCCAGCCCACCTGCCCTGGGCTGCGGAGAAGCTCCGCTCAGAAAGAAAGGACTCTGAACCCTGCTTTTCAGCTCTGCAGGGAAAAAAAGCAAGTTGCTGATGAGAACTCTTAGGCTTCAGAGTTGCTGAGAAACCCTGTAAATTCTAGAAAACCCATGGCTTCACCTGACTCCAGCTCTTCAGTCGCTGACACCCAGAGCAAACACCAGTGCTCAGGTCACGGCCTTTTCCTCCTAAGCGCTTTAGATGATCTTGCCGGTGATCACAGGTCTCCTCTACAGAGCCTCAACCACAAAAGGAGAAGACATTTCAGATTAAAAGAGATGAGAAAAGTCCATTCTCACCCACTCCAATTTCAAAACTCACTCACCGCTCTTACATCAATAAGGAAGTCTATCCAATTCGCAGCAGCCTACGCAAGAGCATTATTAAGCCAAAAGATTAGATGCTTCGCTTCTTTCATACTCATGCCAACCTTGCTCCCCAAGCAGCTTTTGTAGAAAAGCTATTAAAAATGGAGAGAGAGACAGTTCAAAGAGAGGTCTCAATCCTGAAAGATAGCATGTCCCTCGTCTTCCCCCCCACACTGCTTCTGTCGCTCCCCTTTTGTTCCTTAAGGCTCATTACGGAGGTGCTCAGCACAAGAGCGAACTAGATTTTAGACTGGGTTGCCATCTGCATGCTGAAACGTTCCCTGCTTTTATAGAGAAACTGCTTTTACAGCATCTTAAAACAGTCCTCTTTCCAGGACACACAGAAGATGGACTGCACTGGTTACAAGTGTCAGCTGTATTGACTTTATATCTGCTCCTATATACATCCATACTTCTGCAATATTTACACAATAACAATATTTGCACTATCCACGGCAAACCTGATCCACATTCACTCCTGCACATTAACGCAACAAGCGCCAAGAGAACACGACTCTGTGATGTGCTTAGAATTTCATTCCTTGATCTCATTCATGGCTGCATGCTTCCTTAACTAATACATAATGCTCAAAGACGACAGAATTAACAGAAAAAGATGACATACCAGCTGTTACACTTCTTATAAAACACTCTTCCACAGTTTTCCACTTAGAAAACACAGTTCCAGAGAAGCAAGACAGGGTACTTTGCTCTGCCGTCAGCAAAGGCAAGTTGCTTTCACTGTACTCGGCACCATCTCATAGTACCTTAGAGTGATAAACATATTCTTGATGAGGTTTTTTTTCCATTACATAACCGGAGACTAGTCTTTACCTGTATGTATTCTGCCAGATTTGTCTGGGTGCAAATAAGAATTTAACTAAGCAAGCAAACAAGCAACCCCCCCCCAGAATTTGAGAATCATGAGAAACTGCTTACAAAACATTACTTCCAGATATTTTGTGGAAATCTTGTAAACAATGGGGTTTTGTTCTGATGCAGGCCAAAATCAAGTTAAAATATGTATTTTATGTGCCCTGGAATTGCTCTGCCAAATAGACATCCTTGTTAATTTAACTGTTACATAAAGCAGTGGGAAGAGGGATGGAAGGAACTCTCTTCCTGTAGTGCTTTTGGGGTAGAAAGGGGCTGGAATGGAAAGGATTAGCCAAACAACCCCTGCAGAAGTTTCTAACACACAGTCTCTCTCCCACCAGCTTTGTCACTGAACATAACACAACCCTCAATCCTCCACCAACTCCAAGGGGGGCCTTACCTAGGGCAAGTACCAGATGCCAAAGGAAACCCTGACCATCAAAGCTAGGAAAAAGATCCTCATTATTTTCAGCAAGGGCAAGATCTCTTCTCTTTGTTTTCTTTTCAAGGCTGTTTAATGGAAGATTTATTTTTAGTTGGACACCCTGAAAAGCAAATGGCCTCTTAAAGTGCCTCCTTATTTTGTGATACAGTTTAAATGTTCACTTCCCTTTCCAGCACTAAAGACCTCCTGATAAATAGCTCAGACTCACATTGTTTGAGGAAGGCTTAGAAACAGAGAGCAGACATGGTTTCCCATACAGCCCTTTAAGGCTGTTTAATAGTTGTTCACGATTTAGCATCCCTTGATATTTTCAGCTTGAGCCTCAGTTTGAAGTGAGAGATTACTCAGAGCCAGAGTGTTTTGGAGAGCAGGAAAAGTCCATAAATTATAAATGCTTTATTTGTACTGCTTATGGTGAATACAAATTCTCAGCCCTTTCCCTCAGACGCAGAGGTCAAGGCCACCAGCCCCAGCCATCCCTGGCAGCTTCCCACCCCAGCCAGTCCCAGCCAGCAGGGCTGACTGGCTGCAGAAGGCACAGACATGCTCCTTGAAACTATTCCTCCACCTCCGGTCCCACAAGGGCATCTCAACCCAGGACACACAAAATTTGGACCAAACAGCCTCTCTCTTCCAAATGCCACATAGAAGACACTGTTCCCTGTAGCTTTAACTGGATAATTGTAACACGTACCCTTCTCTCCTCAGGAAACAGCTGCAGACAGTCTAGGAACAAATTACTCTGCCTGTGCAAACAAACCAAATCCCTTTACGGACCCATCCCAGACAGAGAGCCTCACCTGGATGCTCCTGTCATCTCCAAGCAGGCAGAGCCCCCGGAGGGGTACAGGCCTCACATGTTGTCCCCATTTCCTTCCCCTTGCTCTCCAGCAGCCTACCTGCTGGGCTCCTCACACACACTGCCTCCATAGCAAGCTGCCTGTTACTTCCATGGGGAACTGAAGCCAGCAGCTGCCCTACACCTCCAGACACACATTCTTAAACCCTCCATGGCTCAAGCTTATTGTATAGTGGCAAGGCAAAACACCCATGAGATCCTGAGCCCAGCAAGTGCACTCCTACCTGCCTCCGCTTCCTCACTCCTCTGCAGCCTCCTCTGGGCTTAAGGCTGCGAAGCCCAGCTTCTTCTGAGGCCCAGGCCTCCAGCCTCCATCAAACCAGGAAACCTCCTCCTCCCTCTCCCACACCGCCGGTCCCTGCCGGATCAGAAGTGATCTGTGCCACAAGAACAGCCCTTCTGCTGAGCTCACCTTCTCCCCGCCAGCCTAGGAATGCCTCCTGACCCTTTCAGGCTCTTTTTTGATCTGACTTCTGTTCGGAGAGCGGCCAGTCCCCTCACATTGGTTTCCAACAGCTTGGGCTACTGCACTGCTTCAAAGTGCAGCCACTAGACTGGCAGCCCTGGCGATTAAAAGGCTTTCCATCACTCTGCTCTGTGAGATACAAAGCAGTTCAGACAAAGCTGGCTCATGCCATGTATGCACAGGGGCTCCAGCAATTGTGTGGCAGCCACTAAAATTGACCAAAGTTGGCTAAGTACATTAAGGTGGCACAACTGGTCTTTTTTCCTACCTCTTGAGCAAGCAAATCTTCCTCCCTTCTCCCTCCCCTCCATTTTACTGCTAAAGCATCAATCACCAAACAATTTGAAGACAAACCTCCTATAAGCTTCCAGGTACTGTGAAAGCAAAAAGGTGATCTGCAGAGAACTCTTGAGCCTTACAAATGGAATAACGAAAGATTCATCTCTCTCTCCTGTGCTCACTTGCACCTCAAGCAGGGGGTGAGTGTAAGGAAGTCTTGCTATCAGCTAACATCCCTGCACATTCCCAACTGACCACCCCTCCCCGGTACCCAGGAGCAGGCCAGCAGTGCACGCACACCCACGCACACAGGACGTGTGCTTCCCGACATCCTTGGTCTACAGCTAGAAAGGAGGTCTGCCCTCACAGGCTCGGATCCGGAGCACGCTGGAGGTGCAAGCTGCTGCCTAGCAACACAAACGCTCTGCAGGGAGGTCGGAGCATGCCCCCGTCCTCCCACTGCAAGAGTCTCCTATGCGCAGAGAAACACCCTCAGAAGGATGCGATCCTTAGTAATTTCTTGGAAAGCCATCCTGCACCTCACCAATTACAACCCCTGTTTAACCACGGACTCGCCAAATCCTGAAAAGCACTGCCTGTGCCTTGGTGAACTGCCAGAAGTCTTCACTTCTCACGTTTAACGCGCGTGCATTACACCCCACTAGCTTATGGAGCCCAAAACCCCAAATCGCAGCCTGTCCCTCCATCTCCTCGTCAGCCACTTGTCTACTGCAAAGCGAGAACTTGACTCACTGTCAGACAGCTTCCTCCCCAGACTTACCTCCTGCCTCGGGTCTGGCATGAGCAAAAGCTTTTCAGCCACGATGTCCCCACCAAAGCTGGCCCGCTCCTACCTCTGGAGGGAAGCCCCTTCCCATGCACTACACAGAAGCAGGGCAGGCAGTCACTCGCTCTTGCAGCCGAGATACCCGACCGATATCACAGACCACCAGGCAGCTGCAGAGTTTTATCCCTGCTGAGAAATAACATCCCCTTTTAAGCACCGGCAGCAAGCGTTTGGGGTGAGTGCCTCTCTCGGGCATGAATGCAACCACACTCACACAACGCCTGGGCACCCTGAAACAGCCCTTCCCCACCACCCTTCCCCGCTCCTGCACAGGCAGCGGCTCACCTCGTCTTGCACCGACCTCTAACAATTCTCTGAAAAACCTCAAAACTACATGCACTCTGATGGTAGTATTGTAACAGCCACAAACCCCACACACACTCTAAAAAAACAATTTTTTAAAATAATCAGGATAAAAACAAGAGAGTATAAACGCTGCAGAAGAGCACGAGAACATGCCAGTTCCTGCCAGGATGGGTTTTTCCTCACGGTACAAGCCTAAGTTTGGGTGCTAACCCAACAGAAGCAGAGATTGCCCAAAGCACACAGACCTTACCGTAACTTTGAGAAACTGCAGCTTACAGCATTTTCCACCAGAAACTTTAGATTCTTTGAATCTTAGCAGAGACAGCAGTCCAGAGACACGCTCTTTAAAAACAGCTGCTTAATCAAGCGCTCGAGAGAGGTTTCGTGCCCTTTAGCAGGTTTCCACCAGATCCCAAATGAAACTAGAGAAGCCTTATTACCACAAAACTTTCGGAGGCAGCTAGGGATTTCCAAGTCGCCCAATGTTCGGGGCGCCACCACGGTCCCTCAGAGCAGCCAAGCCTCCAAAGAACCGGCACCTTTTCAACACGCTCCACCAAGCTGCAACATCCCCCAAAAAAAAGTCCTTGCGGGTTTTTATTTTAAATCCCCGGCAGTAACACTTTTCCCGGGAAGCTCCACGCGCGTTCGCGGCGCTGAGTGAGAGCCCCTCGATACTAACCAAGAACCCCTCCCTCGTGACAGAAAACACTTTTGGCGCCTCCACAGCCGCAGGGCCCGATCCGGAGGAGCAGCGAAGCCGCCGCGCCAATACGGACGGCTCCGGCTCCCGCCCCGAGCAGCCGCTCTTTGAGGAGACCGGCGGGCGCCGCGGGAGGAGCGCGACCCGCGCGGCGGCGGGGCGGCCCTCGGAGGGCGCGGGGCGGCCGCCCGCCCGGCATGGAGAGCCGGAGCTGCGGAGGGGTCCCTGCCGGGAGCGCCCCGGCAGCAGCGGGGCCCCCAGGCCCCCTCAGCCCGCCCCGGGGCTGAGGGAGGGACACGGCAGCGGCCGCCCCTCAGCCCCGTCCCGCGCACCGCGGGGGCGGCACGAGGGGCTCCTCGTTACACCCGAACTTTTTTTTTTTTGAGAAAAGATTTTTTTTTTTTAAAACAGAAAAATAGGAAATTGCCCCGAGAAGCGCTGCGCGGCAGGGCTTACCTCCTCGGCGGCTCCCCTCTAGGTCTCCATGCCGGCACGGCCCCGTCCCAGGCCGGCGGGCTGCGGGCAGAGCAGAGCANGCCGGGCCCTGGGGTGGCGAAATGCCGCCGCCAAGGCCCCTCATGCACTTTCAAACCCACTGCACATTTTCATACCATCATTAGCACCAGTTTAACCAGACTGCCTCAAACTGGACCAGGTTAAGTTTCTCTTCCCTAACTCTGCTTCTGATATGGCACATCCATGCATTCTACAGCATGGTAGTGTTATTTTTAGTTTCCCTGTGCTGCTCTTTATTCGCTTTTAAATATCTTAGAATAGCTCCGTGCAGAATATAATCTACTTCTGCATTTTCCTCAGATTCATAGGAGGACCCCGTTTTGTTAGGCAACTGCGATACAGGCAGAAAAATCATAGGCCAAATTTCTGTAAGTGCACTTCACGCTCCCGTAAACAACATGACTTTACAGTGCCATCGCTTGGACTGACCTGTGCTGTGTCACAGGCTGTGTATGACCCCTGCGAGACTGCAAACACCGAACAACGCAGCAGCGAGAAACTCATAACCTAGAGACACAAGCAGCATCCAGCCAAACACAGGAAAACATTTTCCTCGGGAGACCCTCAGCACAGAAAGTAGTGTCCCCTCAGCATCCTCCCCCAAGCCAGGGCAGCTGAGAAGAGCCAGATCCTGCTCAGTGACACACGGCCCACCTCACCTACGCAGCAGTGTCAGCATCTTTGCAATTATTGATGTCAAAGCCAAGAAAACATTCGGCTCTCCTTTCAGGTCTTTATCGCACATGCAGAGCTGACAGTTAGAAACATTGTCTTGTTACCTATAAACAAAGCAAATCTGAACTAGATGTCATACAGCGACAACAAAAGTAGCAGCATTTTTAGTTATTTCTCCGAGTATAACCGTCTTCTTTTGACTTGAGGAGGTGCTCAAGATGAACAGTGTACGGCCGCTTTGTTCTGCAAGGTGAGGCCAAGAACAACCAAATGCGATGACTTTTCACAGTCCCAGCCATGGCAGGGGCTCAGGGACACACAAGGTATTCTTACACACAGTAAATGAGCAAAACTATTGTAGTGCAGGAATGTGACAAAAATCAATAAACTAGCCCATTTTTACTGCCTATATAAATCTTTTAACTAATTAGAAAGAGTCAATATGTTGCCAGGAGACCTTGCTTCTCCGTGTGACATAGACTTCTTCACCAAGACGCTAATACCTTTCCTGCAATTTATAACCTCTGACACTTCAGCTACTCTTTCATTTCTCCTGGCATGATTACAGTGTAAAAGTGCTATTTTTTAAATTATTTATCAACCCACTTTCTAAAGTCACTTTTTAGCTGAATTAAAAGATTAAAAGCCTAGAAATAAAACATCCCATGGACTTTGAAATATACAGTTAGGTGAAGCTGTGTTTAATGGCACCTTGGATTTATATTTGAACTTTAAATGAATAGATAAAGCAGTATCATTAAACATACTTCAGCATTTTATAATAAGTCAAAAAACCTTAATTATTATGCTACACTACCTGAATGTATACATTATTGACAAAAAAGAGGGGAATATACCACTGACTGAATTTTTTTAAAACTAATTTCATTTCCCTTATTTCTGATCTCATCTCAGCCCATTGTGGAAAATAATCCATTTCACAGACAAGAGTAATATAATATACAGCTGTCAGTCTTTAGGTAGGCTCAGTAGGAATGAAAAGAGGAACGTGGTATTAATGGAATAGAATACAGAGCAGAAGAGATCAGCCTTCAGAGGAACTGTAGGAACAGCCTGCCATGCACCAAGCCTTACATTTATTTCTGATGTACCACTAAAGAAGTAATGAGACTTGTTTGGGCCTTTGTTTCTCACCTTCTT
>VZTQ01005720.1:0-193966 GCA_013400755.1 Pelecanoides urinatrix
GCCCCGGCCCGGCGCCGCTCGAGAGCAGCAAAACTTGAAAAATAAGGTTCTGGTTGGAGAAGAACCAGCCGTTAAATGAGCCCCGGGACGCCTCACTCTGGTCCCAACTCCGGTGCAGGGACCCGGCGGGCCCTCTAACGCCAGACCTTATTTCCTTCTTTTTTAACCCAGCGCTGGCCTGATCGCTTGTTTTCCCTCATGCCTTCTCTCATTTTGCCCTGAACTGGCCCATTTCAGACAGAATTTCATTACACCGAGGGAGGAAGCGCAGCCTCACGAAATACGGGCAGCAGTTTTGAACCTTCCCCCCCCCTCCCTTGCTCCTGGTGCTGCGCACAAGCGAACATCATTTTTCCAAGGCTGCTGAGAGCACCGGGGCTTCGCCGCAGCCAGAGGGACGGGGAGCAGCCCGGACCCTTGTCTTACACCGTATTAATACAGTGCTTTACACCTTGTGGATCCCTATAAACCATTGGAAATGGAAGAAAATAGGGTAGAACTTGCTCCTGGACGCCTTTAGGAGGGCCCTGTGAAGCCCCCTTCACCCATGACAAGAAAGGAGAGCTCTGCTTTATTTTGGCTGCGTGATAACAAGCAAGGGAAGGATTTTCATTAAAATTTGCTCCCCTTGGAGCTGACTGCATTATTTATGATAAAGCACTTTTCCATTAACTGTTGGATCAAGGTCTTTATGATTTCTAAATAGTGCCCTCGTTATAGCACAGCTCTGTATGGTTTCATATACCAGGTAATTAAAGTATTGTGGAGTACACACTGAATATATCCATATGATACAACAGAGTGATTTAGGGCCTTTCAAGGAGCGTCCCGAGATTCTTTGTAGGAGCAAAATGAAAAATTAAATAAATTCAGTTGGTATACTGAAGAGCTTAGAAAAACAAGTCTGCCTGCTTCTGAAAACCAGTAGAACAAGTTTGAAGAACCTTTGGAAGCAGTGAAACAAATTTGCAAAGCAATTGGGAGTGGGGGAGAAACAGAAATAAGATTAGTAGTAAGAAAAAGTTGTGTGGTGGTTTTGTTTTGGGTTTTTTTTTTTTAAGCTTGCTTACTTGGTTGGGGTTTTTTAACCATGCACTTTAGGCAGTCTTCTCTAGGCTTTTTTTTTTCCCCCCAAGCTGCACCACCCTTCCATTTTGAAATGTTGTAGAAACTCAAGACTTCCAAAACTGATGCTAATACAAGTTCCAAGAGACTTTGAACTGTAAAATCTTTTCTTTTTTCTTCTTTTTTTTTTTTTTCTTTTCATAGTAAAGGAATAAAGATAGATAACGTTTGGAGTGATGGAATTGCAGGTCTGGTTGGCTGAGTTGGCTAGAAACAAAACAGAGCTTGACAGAGGGAAAAAAATTGTTAAAAAACCACAATAAATAATTGCAGATTCAACACCTAAAGAGTTAGATCTCAGGCACAAACATTATCCAGGCAAAAAAAAAAGGATGAAATTGGGCAATGGTGAGACCCAGGGGAAAGTGCAACTTGTGTTTTTCTGACAACCAAGACACAAATGAAAACCCAATTTACATGAAAAGGTGCTGTCAGATTTCACAACACCTGAGATGAATATACCACAGGAGGAGGAATAATAGCATGGTTTGCTAAAATCAGAGATATTTAAATGTAATGACAATGGAGTTCTAGGTAATCATTGTAAAAATACCAACCTTTCCATGCTAATACATAACTCCTACAGCCAAACAGATGACAATAATTTGATTTTAGCATGGGACAGAGGACACAACTACCCCCCCAAAACTAACTTGTGGGTACTGCATCGAGCAAAGCTTCCCTGCAGGGTATCGCTTCTGCGGCTAACGTCAATATTAAGTACTTGTGGGAATGACAAGGGGAAGGAGGAGAGGGGAAGGGAGCGGGGAATAGAAGCAGGGAAAAAAAGCGGCAGGCCTACAATATAATGATACCCTTATCACTGGTAGGATTTTTAGTCTTTCGTTCAAAAGAAGGCAAAATATTGCAAGATCCGAAGTACGACCTGCACACTTCTTTTCAAAAAGATGTATGTACGACCTAAAGGTTAAAGTTGGTAGTGGCCTTGTATTGACCCTCCTGAATTACTATTGGGAAGTAAAAGCATATAGACACTTTCGATGCTAAATCCTTTTTTTTTTTTTTTTTGAAATTCTAAAAAAAGTTCAAAGGGTTAAAAAAAAAAAAGATTGTCATGAAGCAAGAGGCAGAGCCGCTTAGGCTGGGATCTTTCATCTGTACACAAAAAACTAAGACCCTGAAGTCAACCTTCAAAAGCGAGGAAGGCATTTTGTTATCAAGTTTATTTGCATAGTACCTCCTATATATAACGTGACAGCTTAGATGACATCATCCTAGTGAATTATTATAGCTAAGGGTCAGATATTACTGATACAATTGTGCAATGTTGTAGTTAATGAGACAGTATCAGGATAAGAACCAAACCTTATTTTGTGGTTTTGTATAACTTAGTTTGACAGAGATAGCAAACCAACCATGATGTAATTGGATGCAACCTTGCAGGCTACAAGACTGACAGATAAGACCTAAAAGAGACACAAAGAAGATGAAACAGATCAAAATTTCCTATCTGAAAAAAACCCTCTCTCTTCTTTTAGCTTCAGTGGTCTGAAGCTGTCATAACCTTCCGAGCCACGTTGCAGCACCTGGTTTTAAAATATGATGGGAGGTTTGTGTCATGCATGGTTTTAGGTACAGTTTTATACTTACTTAAATGCTATTTAAGGCTAAGAAAATGAGAAGAAATTTTCGTAAAAAGATTGCACAAAAAGTTGTAACGTTATGAAGTCTGTGCTGACACTGAAAAACCTGAGGGTGTGGGTTAAACAAAAATCTGTTATGCTTTCTAAATGATTTGCTGCGTCTTTTTCAGAATATTAGAGAAGACTATTATGTGTTTTTCAATTATTCTAACAGTTTCAATATGATGTTATTTGGATATGAAAGTAGTCAAGGGAACGTAATTGATTACAATGAGAAAGGCAGCATGAGACTGATACTCAAAGTCATCAAAATCTGAGCCATCATATATATATATAAAAACTTTTGTTTGCTTTGTATGTCATTTGCAGTGCTATTACCAGTTCGTCTCTTTTCTGTTTCGTGCATGACTCGGACCCGCTGCGGGTCCTGCAGTTTGGGTGCACGCACGTTCCAGCCAGTTCGGAGCCGGTCCTGCACGCAAAGGGAGCGGAGCTGCAAATCCTTGCAAGCTTGTAATATCTTTGGTAAAGCTTTTGGTAGGCAGTGATTCACATCCAAAAATAAATGTTTTGCAAGGGTGGGCCTGAGGCGTGATTATCTACTTAAACATAATAGTCATTTTAACTACTTTTCTAACTTTAAGTTACTGGTTTTCATGCATAATTATGTATTAATGCAGATACTTTCATTCCCTGACAGGTAAAATTAGTGAAGTTGATGGTAAATAAAGATAGTGTAGATTTAGTATAACATAAGAACATTAACATAAAAATTTTATCATTTCCCAAGCAAATAGTGGAAGTCTTATCACATGAAATATTTAGGCAAAGGCATTTCTCTGATACTGATGTTTCAGGTCTCAGTCCCAAAATCTATCTAGGGTGAGATGCATTTTCATCTCAGGCCTCAGTATCATCTAAGATGCCTCCACAAAATCATCTGGAAGTCCCGTACATGGGGGGCCCGTGTTCGGCCTGGCACCCACTGCCATGTTTGTGGGTCCCTTCGGGCAGGGCTGCCGCTCCACTGGTTGCTTCTCAGCCTGGGGAGATGCCTGGGGTTGCTCTGTCCCACGCACAGAGCTCTGCGCCTCTCCTTACTGAGCTTCACAGGGCTGCTGCCGGTCCGGTTTATGAAATTCAGCAGGCTCCCTCTGGACTGAAGCTTGCTGTTTGCCGTGCCAGCGACTTCTCCCATGTAGCGCAATGCCCTCCACAAGTTGCAGGCTGTGTCATCATCCAGGCTAGCCATGAGTGTGCTGGAAAACATCAGCCCCCGGTATTGATCTTGGAGCCCCCCACTAGTCACGGGCTGCCACCTGGATGTTGCGCCATGAGTTGCCATTCTCTGAAACAAGCCGTGCAGCCCGTTTCCAACCCACCCATTCCTCCAGGCCGTAATTCCTCAGCTCCTACATGAGAACGCTACAGGGGATGTCAAAAGCCTTGCTAGGGTCTGGTTAGATCACATTCACCATGTGCTGATCATCCGCAGAGTCAGTCAGTCGTGCTGGCAAAGCGCAGTTTGCCTGACGGCTTTGTCACAGACTTGGGAATGGACTCTAAGAGGATGTGCTTCATGAGCTCCTCAGAAACTGAGGTGAGGCTGACCATGGAAGTTCCCTGCATCCTCCTCCTTGCCTTTTTTAAAAAAGCACATAGTACTGTTGTTTGGGTTTTTTTTTTTCCTAGTTATCAAGGACTTCCCGTCATCTTTGTGATTTTCAATAGATGAAGGCAATAGTGTTCTTTTACATAAGAATATAGCTGGGAGGTATAATAGTTCCTTTCAGCTCCTTCCTCAAGCCTTCCTCATTACCCAGTAATTTGGGTAGGAGTACTATCTATCCCATCTATTGAAACTGGATCTCTGTGAACAAAGGATGCAAGAATGATTGAGCTGAAGCAAAATTAAACAAAAGATCCTGGATAGGATAATGTGGTGGCTGGAGCACTTGGCCAGGAGAGGAGGGAGCTGTATTCTCATTCCCCCTGAAAAGGAAATTGTTCCCATTTCCAGGCTGACAGCATTAATTTCTAGGTCATTACAGAACTGCCACCACAACATATTCTAGTTGTAGTTTGGTAAAAATGGCTACTGTGCTTCAGGTTAGAAAATGCAGTTATCTGCTTGATAAAAAAGGGCCAGGATCTGTGCCCTCTTTCAAATGACAGCATCTGTCCTGTAGCCACAGAAAAGGGAAGGGAGGAGGTTTGCGTCCACGTATCCTCATCCTTTGTGCAAATACATACGTGCATTGAATACCCCAGCAATGGTGGATGGTCATTTTGTAGCTTAAAAACAGAATCGAGACAAACTCAAAAGACCTGCTGCCCATGCCTGGGAAAGATCGTGGGTGGGAAGAGAAGGCAGGTGGGGAGAGGCACCCGTACTGCCTGCCTTAAGGCACTTACGGCTGGCAGCTCACCCTCCTCCGCAGCACAGGAGCAAAGAGGCAGGGCAGGTAGACCTACCCGAGCTGGAGTATCGGCGAGTAGTAATACATCAAAGTACAGCCAAGCTGAGCTGCCAAAACCAGAGCAAAACGCAGCAACTGTATTGCAGGTACCACAATTACATGAATGCCTGGTAGCTTGGCTATCTTTTGTATCACATGTAGTTATAACCGTGATTATATCTACTACTATGTGATACTATCATCCTAGTAGTACAAGTGCTCATCACCGCTATGCTGTCAAGAAAAACGCTTCTCCAGATGGCTATTCAAAATAGGAGCCCGGTTTAAATGCTCTGAATTGCTTCTGGAATAGCCTTTTTCTTCCTCTCTCGACACGAGAGCACATCCTCCCTACGTAGGCACCGGGATTGCACACTGAATTTAGCCTCCTATGCTAGCAGACACTTTTATGCCTCTTGGGCAAAACCCCAGGCATTGGCTTTCAAGATTTGCTGCAGCATCTTTTTTTTTTAATATATACACAAATATGCATCTGCACAGAACTAGGAAGAGATGAATCTTCTGCTTAATAATTGATATTCAACCTCTGATACTTATTGGACTGGGTGTCTGGAAAATGCATTGCAATTTTTAGGCAGCTAAACAAAAGAAATCCAAAATGAACTGCCTTTAGCGTCTAAGAAGTGCTCTGGAGTGCTATAGTCTGTCCAGCCTATATTGTTCTAACCTCGAATATTATACAGAATACAATATATATTATATATATAAAATATATATATCCTGTGTATACAGGAACATGAATATACTTCAGCTTCCTCCTACCTTGAAGTTACCTTACCCAGTATTTGTGCAATATGAGTTACGGTGTAACATTACCGTTCCGTTTAATAACAGTTGACAATGCACAAGGCCAGTCAAAATTAATAATAAAGTATAATATTATGGAAAACAGGTGCTGCAGTTGATAACTAGTTCTGTTGGATGAAAATTCATGAGGAACTGGGAAGAATTTAAATGTCATTAAAAGATGGCATGAAAATGTCTGTGGAGTGGAAAGAAAAAAATCCGCAGCAATAAGCCATAAGAGAAAACTGAGTCAAGAAAGTGATTTTTAATGTGAGTTGGACCAGAAGTATATTCAGTATCATTCTCAGACCAGGCAAGAAAAAAGATAATCAATTGCCTAAGAATATAATACTTATATGAATACTCAGAATTACTACAGTAACAGAAGACTCTATGCTGGCGCAACATTTTGTATAAACTTAGTGAAATCTAACAAAATATTTGATTTATGTGAGAAATGAATAAGCTCTAAAATTTGGGAGATTTTGTGTACAAATAGCTTAAGTACATACTATATATTCCTCACGTAATCTCACTGTTTTCATCAGTTGGTGTTACAAGCAGTGTCTGAATGCTTGCCCTGACCTGCTCCGTGATCTTGAGCAACTCATGTCACCTTACCTGCTTCTATTTCCCCATCAGTACAATAAAAATAGTAAATCTTTCCTATCTCCTTTCTTATGCCTCATCAAATGGCAAGCTAAAGCAAGATTTGCCAAAATACTTTGTACCACTTCAGTAGCCGTAAACTTGCTCTAACTGGCTAAGTTTGATGTGTCATTGAATCAGCATGAACTATCCAGGCTAAACCATAAGTAATAAATAACCAAAATACTTATAGCTGTGTATGCTCTTACAGATTTCTGCCCTAAGCCTACAGTAACTCATAAGCTTTTATGCGAGAAGTCATGCTGATATACTATAAAGAGTCAGTTCAGCTAATTCTGTTTACATGTAGTTTACCTTGTTTCAGGACAATTTCTTGTTATTTGTGAATTCGTGCATTTTAAACACTCCACTGCAATCCTCATGCAGGCAGGCTGCCCGTTTGACAGAATCCCCCAGGCCAGGAAGCACTTGCTGTTGCACTTCTGCTGTTCTTCTGAATTTGTGGGTCCTCCCTAAGTCAATATTTTAGAAGTGAGAAAATGGCAGGATTTAATTTTGCCTGTCCTTTTAAACAAACCTCACCCGAACGGGGAGCAGCCTGCTGCATCTGAAGCTGGGTGGGCGTTCTACCTCTCATTGCATTAGCTGCAAGACTACTGCATCTATCAAATGCAAATTTGGTTTTATCTATAAGTTCAGCTTCAGAGCTATCAGCATTTTGGAAAATATGGAATGCAATCGTGCCCGTCTTTATTCCTTAGCATAAGACATGCTTAAAATAGCAAATACAGATCCTTTCTTACAAGGAGACTCAAGTAGCACCAAGCACGTACAATGCCCTGCCCAGGCTATGGCGGGGAAGAAGAGGGTAAAACACTGCTCCAGCATCTTCCATCGCTGCACTGAGGGCTATTTGAAAAGTCATATCCATTGCTTGCAGAATTATTTTATGCTTCCAAAGTTAAATATGAATAATCAACATAATCTTAAAAAAAAAAATGTAATAAACTGTATTTTTTTTTTACAGGCTGGGGCCCCTAAAATATTGTAGACACAACATGAAATTATTCATGACAAATTGTAATCAACAGGGATAAAGATACAAGAGATTTTTTTTAATCTGTTTCGTTGCATCTATGAAATCACTTGATTAGTCCTTTCTAACATATTTCTAAACACAGAAAATACATAGTGAGATGATGAATTTTTAGACCGTATTTTGGATAAGTTTGCTAGATTAATTGCAGGTCTTCTGGATCTAGAAGAGGAAGCTAAAATATATTCCTAGGAATATGAAAATAAAATAAGAAAGACAAATTAATGTTGATTGAAAAACAGCATTTGCATTTTGTATGGAAGTGAATTTAGTTTGATCATTAATGTCCTTTGATAAGCAGAATTTCATTCACTTCCCCTAAATAAGAAACTCGCTCTATTTTCCATCATCCAGACTATCTATTCTAATGGATTTTAAAAATCCAAAATAATTCCTTTTACAATGGGAATAAAAAGGAAAGAATCATAATCCTCATGCAACACTGTAAAATAACTCAAAACTTTAGATACATACTGGAAGAGAAGACTCATATCAAAGCAATTAACTTTTCCACTTGCTATTTTCCAACATGACAAAATCGGTGTTTATGGGCTGAAATTTAGTTTGGCCAGTCATAATAGTAAAATTAGATTTTTCTGCACCTACCAAACACAGAAATCACATGCTTTACTTATACTTTACAAGCTGAAGGTCACTCAAGAGAGATTCAGAAAGTACATAAAGTTGATTCAGGGCAGATACTAACTTTGGGTATTAAATGGTATTTGTAGAAATTCACAAACCCCACTGATCTCCGTAGGGCAGTGCCTGCAGATACGTAGACAGCATCGGTGAAGGTGCATATAGAGCTGCATTAAACACTGCTGTATGAAATAGAAAATGCGGGTAGCTTTCCTCCACAGAAGCAGCAGCTGGAGCAGGAGAATATTCTTTTCCGTGCCTGTGAAGCGTGCAGGAAGCCACTGCAACCTAAAGAGTAGTGGCAATACCAATAACAGCCACAGCTTCCACAAATACCCTCTTTTACAGCAATGGCAAAAAGTTCTCCTAAATTGACAGACACAGACTTTTCCAAAGGAGTTTGGATTTCAGTGGTGTTTGTTTTGGACCAGTCATGTACTGGGAACCTGGAAAACAAATGTGATGATGGCTTTGAAACAGCTCTTTAGCAGCATTGAGTGTGATGATACGTTACCGAATATCTTACTGCTATTAACTATCTCCTACTGTTCAGCTTGCATTAGCAAAGACCCTGCCTTTTCTGCATTGCATTAGCACGCTGTGCAAATCCAAACTGAAGTAAAAATCCAGGCCACATCTTTAAAGCTCAAAAGGTTTGGGTACAGGTTGTTTCCATGGGTGCCTCATCTTCATAAAACCCTGTTAACACTCGTATGGAGCAGACGGTGAAATTGAAACCTCTGAGAAGAGCTGAAGATCTGGCTTATGCAGCAGATGGTTTATGACAATGGTTTATGACTATGGAATACACTGCCCAAAAGGATTAAAGGATATTTAGATGTAGAGCAAGACTTGTCTTATTTTCTAGCTTTCTTTTGAAAGCAAGTGTCAAAAAAAAAGTCTAAAAAAACCAAACCAATGGAGTTGAGGTTAAATGAGAAAAAAACATTAATTTGATGATACTGTTCCTCTGAAAAAATTAATACTAATTTGTGTTAAAAATGGCATAGATTACCAGTCTCCTTCTAGCTGAATTCCTGTGATCCTGAACCTGCAGGAAGACTGGAAAAAAGCACAAAATCCATTTTGTTGCATAGGCATAAGCAGCAAAGGGCAAAAGATAAATTGTCTTTGCTGGCTCTACTGAGTCTTAGCAAGAACCCTCCGGTACCTTAGTGCTGGATATACTTAGAAACATTAAGAGGTGGCACATAGGACCTTGAAGCTGAGGATTTAGCAGAAGAAAAAAATAATAGAAGGATTTAAATGGATTAAGTGGGTGATGGGACTCATGCAGAAGGAGGCAGAGATAACTTCAGCTCTCTAGTAAATGAGAAGAGGGAGAGATGATAAATGGAGTCCTGAAGCCTCCACAGATTAAATGATCTGGGTGGGAGGCAGGTGTGAATTACTGGGGAGGGACTAAAGGGATTTTTGTATTTGCTGGTGTAAGATAAGTTCCCCTTCATGTGACATGGTCAGGGTGGTGGAAAGGCTTGGAGCTGTGACTGCCCATGTACGTATTATCTAAGGGCTGGGGAATAATTCTCAGCGTGAGAAGAGAAGGAACCTTTAGTGTTTCACTAGAGACTCAACGAAGTGAAACAGAAGGGCGGCAGAAAGATCAGCCTTGACATACATAGGAAAAAGTCCTTAGCCACCGTGGCAAAGAAAATCTTGCTGTAATGGAGAGGACTGAGAGAAGCCTGAAGACGACTGAGAAAGCAGCCTCTGCAGCAGATAGGCATCCTCAAATGTTGCTAGAAATCAATTACATATTCATGACATCAACAGGTTTTGAATCTCATTGCCAAGAGTCTCGTTTTAAAATACTTTTGCACTATTTTCAGATCAATCTGTATTTTTCAAGTAGTAAGAATCTGTTTGGTGGCTGTGACTCGTTATCATATCTGCCATGTTTTGCTACAGTTCTTAGCATGTATTTATTTTCTTCCCTTTTGACCGCTAATCAAGAGGGTCATCACTATTACCCTTAGAGTAAATCAAAATGAACATATTAAAGCCAGGTTTATCAGAAGTTCTGTCAGGTTTTGTCAGAAAAATAGAAAATAAATTCAATGACTCTCTAGTTAAGAATGATAAATTATGTCCCTATATTAAGCCACTATATTAACTCCCCATGTTAAGACACTAGTGTTACAGCCATAAAAAAAAAATAATTGTTTCTCTCCTTTGACAAGTGTTCCAGAAGTCACTGAAAGTCAAGTAGATGCTTTCTACTTTGCAACAGCTTTTAGGGAAAGTGAATAGTTAAGTGGCAGTTTTCAAGGAGTTTTAGACTCATCCGTGTTTTCTCTTGCGCTATATTCACAGCATTAAATTCAGTGGAAGAAGATTAGGTGTTTTACTACTAATTCAGAGTCTTATTACTGGAGGTAATAGCATTCATGTATATCAACTGCTTTATAATCCTGTTGACATAAACCAAAGTCAGATGTGAGTAGTATACAGGTGTGGTGGTGACCACAGCAGTTGTCCCAGCTTCCAACCATCCAGCAAGACTATGCTCTCATTTAGTAGAAATATTTTTGCAATCCTTTCATACTTACATTTTCTTCTTGTTTAAGCCGTGCACCTTAACCATGTGCACGGGCTGGTTGTGTTCTTTAGCGTCTTGACTGCATTCTCAACAGAGGGTTACAACCACTAAATCCCTGACTAGCTTCTTAAGTAGCTAGCTTGGTTTTTCTAAACGCTCCTTGAGATCCACCCACACCATGAAGAGTAATTCCCTCCAAATGAAATCAAATTATATTTAATCGGGAAATTTAATTATGCCATGGCAATAGGTATTTTTTGAATGCCATAGATTAGATGGATTAATCAGGTGCTCAGGAGGTAGGCGGTTGGTATTGAAAAGGCAAAATTTGTTTGCACTGTATGTACAGACAATTCTGAACCTGCCAGCCAAATCAGAAAGGAAGGATTTGCATTGGTACTTTTAATGAGAAGAACATTAGTAGAAGCTGTGCAGTTAAAACAAAACTAAAACAATCACAATTTTAAGCCAAGCAGAAGAGTACAAAAACAGTGTAAATTTTTCCTAAATACAGCATCACTGGATGCTCACTGACAGTTTCAATATTATCTCACTAGAAATGTATAGTAATTAGTTGAGTAATTCAGCTTTCTGAGGAACCTTATTAACTATATTAGAATTGCAATCAACCCAGGAAATCAGATTCCTAAATACGCTGAAGCCAATGCCTGTTTTTATACACAACATCTGGGAGGGAGAAGGGATAAATGAGCACAAGCGGAGCTAGGATAATGCAACACAAGTATTTTAGGAACCTAGACCCAGATTTTCCTTAGCGTATGTCTGAACTGGAACTGTTTCCAGCTTCACAACGGGGCAAGACCCCAGTATGAAAGCAGTGCCTGCCCTGCAAGCAGCGTGCAGCCGGGGCGGGGAGATGGCCCGAGATGCCGCGGGGAGAGCGCAGCAGCAGCAGCCCTCATGGGTACGGAGTCAGAGGAGTGTGTATATAATTATATTCATGTTCTGATCATATAGCCAGATGACTCAAACACATGTTGCTGCTGTTCCTAGGAGTATAGAAAATTTAGACCACACCAGTCACCACAAAAAAAAAAAAAATGGTTGACATCACGCTGGTTTGTAAGCGAGGCACATTGTCACCTGTATGAAAATCTACTTCATTAAGAATAACATCAATGTCACATTTTCATTTAATCCTAATGACTGCATAATTATTAATTACAGTAGCTGCAGAAGCAAAATCCCAGGGAAGCTGGAATCTCAGTCATATCATTCTTCACAGTTGCCAGGTACTTTTGGATTACTTTACCCAGGAAAAAAAAAAGAAAAATTTAGCCATTATTTTTGAGAAACAGTCATCATGAATATAGACATTCTGCCACAGTCACTGAAGATTCTTCTATGTCAGGCTTAAAAAAAAGAACTATAAACAGCATTTCTTTTAAAAAATGTTATGTTATGACAATTCAGTTCATTCGAATCCCACCTTGAAGCTGTCAATATATTGAACATACACATCAAATAATATTGTTCAGCATTGGACTAAATCCTGCTGAGTTAATAAGTAAGCATGATTCTCATTGTCAGTGGGTTACAAAACTATATTCTATTACTAATAGCATTTGTGCTAATTTAAGTCTGCTTTCTCCTATTTAAACTTTTGGTACTTGAAATATTTTGTTTAAATTAGTGAAATAAAACTAATTTTTTTGTTTTAATCAGTTTCAGATTATTTGAGCTGTGCTCATTGCAATTAGAAAAGCCCCCTTTTAGCAAGTCGAGGGAGAAAAACTGAAATTGTCAACCACACAGTATACTTTTTTATCATTAGTTTTTCAAAATTATAGGATACTTTGAGAGGAAGAAGGGTTTCTGATGCATTTCAACTTTGTCAGTATTTAGATCCATTATTGGTTTTGTTCTTTTTGCTGCATTAAATAGATTATATATTTAGAGTAGAAGTTGAAGCAGAGGGGATGGTGTAACTCCCAAGTACTTTTCCCATACTGAAGTAATGAGCCAGATTACAGGAGACAAAGATAAAAGCGGATGAAAAATGGATTAAGCTACACTAATCATGCTCTGCGTGGTGGTCTGAAAATATATAAAGAAATACCATAAATGCCATTTTTTATAGAGGTTTCGCATTCAAATTGGCATTTTAAGACCTCTTTGTGGAGTTAATTTTGAAGAGTGGTGGCATTAGCCTGGAGTAACCTCCAGCTAACTTTCAAACTTCCACTTACGTATTTTAGCTAGAGCCATGTTTCAGTAGCCTCTCTGCTTTAATCCTTACTCACATCTATAACTGCATGAATGAGTGGTCTCACTGAGTCCTATGGGACTACCAGGGTTTTTAAAGCTGAACATGAGGTTCCCACAGAAGGTTTTGGATCTGGCTATGTACCCTAAATAATTCTGTGCACATTTGCCTGTGGAGTAACATCTAGTATTTTAAATACATGTGTATTTGTGCCAAAGGAAGCTCTGTGCAGACAGACATTTAATGCAATGCTTATCTACCACACAAAGATATCTGTCTGCCTGTGAGAGCCCGGGTTATTCGTGAAAGGATACCTGTACTGAAGATGCCAGAGAAGACTTAGACAGATGTGAAAAATTTGATCCTTGAAGCTGAACTGGTATTTTGAGAAACAATCATCATGAATATAGAAACTGTGCCACAGTCTTTTGGTATTTTAGTATATGCAACTATTCAGATTTGTACATACTAAACATTCATACATAAAATACTATGAATCTTCATTGAAATTAGAGCCCTTTAAAACTTCACTTAACATCGAATTTGTTCTATATTGATCTATTTACAATACAAATAGGAAAACTTTACAAACTGCTTGGTAAAGAAAAAAGATTATTAACCAGCAGATCTTTGCCTAAGAATGAGCGCACCTTAACATACCCACATCAGTGTTGTGAAATTGAGAAATGTTTATGAACCAGCACTCAGTGAACACCAAAACTCCTGTGTTAAAAACGCTGGTAAATGCATTTACCTGCAGAAACTGCTAAGATACTGCTAAGAAACTGTGAGGTACAGCAGTGCAGCATCAAGAACAAGGACATCTTTAAGAAACGTGGGACTAGAAAGGCTGTGACTGCTGTTGGGGGTCTAGGTAAGCATTTTGATGAGTTATAGAGAAGCCACTCACGGGCATATCCTGGAAAGGTAGTTTTTATGGTCATAAAATGACAAGCAGGTGCCCTACAAGGGTGTCTGGGCAAGAGCAGTCTACCAAGGCTATTGATGCACCGGTCTTTGGAGTCAGAAAGTTGAGAGGGGAGAGAAGTTAGGAAGCCTTGATAGGGAAATGTGAAGTCTATACTAAAGGACATGAATAGATTCGCAAAGCTTTGTTCTAAAGGTGAAAAAACATGGTTAATAGTAGTAAGAAACAAGGCCCTGGAATGGGGGAATTTAATTACAGCACCAATTATATACTCTGTAAAAGAGTTCTGGGACATGGAAGACAGTATAGCAAAAAGGAGGACAGTGTAGGCTTTAATTAAACACAGAACATGGCACTGGCGCTCCGTAATCAATCATTATTTCTAGGAGGCAAGGACGAGTGCAGAGCTGTGTAAATGTGTGAACAGAGTTTTGGGTAATGGCCCTGCAGATTTCTCTGAGGGACATACTTTGACAGATGCCAAGTGGGACTACTTCTCCTTATGTTGAACCCAAAGGCAACAAAAAAATTAAAATTACTTCATGGTATCCAAGAAAAATCTAAAAGAAATCTTGATGTGTAAGGCTCAGAGTTTATTTTTTCCCTAGGTCTGGAGTGAGGTATCGGAAAGAAAACAGAGACTAATGGTCTGATTCAGATAAAACTCAGACACTACTTTTGGCAATTCAGGACAGTTTTCTTCCCATGCAAAGACTAATTCTCTTGCTCTTGTTACATACTTAACCACAATTAAAGCATTGATCCAGCTCTTCATGCAGTTTAAACACATCTACATCCGTAAACATGAGCAGGAACATGCTTACTTAGCTTTAGCCGTGGATCTTAGTCCACTGCCCTTAGTGGTAAGTGGTCTGAAATGGCAGTCTGCCAGAAGATCAGAAAGTGTGCTCACTATCTTTATGCAAAAATCATATCTGAACAGAGTTCTCAGTGGTAAGCCATCACTGAGTCTTTTCAGGGGAGTTGTCAAAAGCATTTATTTTTAAACTTTGAAACAACAGGTTCTTGGTGACGACATTTGAAAATGAATATAATATAAATGGTGGGAAAGGGAACACGGTGAAGGTTTGTTATTTGCAAGTCAATGCTTTGCATCTCACTGTTTCTTGGAGTAGTATTTCTATTCAGTATTTTTGATGAACCTTGTCCTAATATAGTGTCACAACGCCACAATCAGAAGAAGCCGGTGGTCCATGACTCGAGGACACCAACTGTGACAGGAACATACTTTGGACAGGGAAGCAGATGAGACTAAGACAAGACAAAATAGTTCTGGTGATGACAGCAGGGGACTGAACAGATCCCATGAGATACACACATCCTAAAGCTATCAGAGTTACATGGTTAAGGCTTTAGTAACGAGACAGACACTGACCAGTGAGTGCAACAGAACTAGGACAAAAATACAAGATTTCCTGAAGTCCACTGTGACTGGAACCCCATAATCTTTATACCTCCTTCTGGGTCTGCTCTGGAGCAAAACCACCCTTGCATGGTGTCAGTGGTCCAGCTGGTTGGGACAAAAATACTTGTGAAAGAACAGTTCCGCCTCTGAACACATCCAGCATCAGTTTTCTCAGTTATCTCTGCACCTCTGGGATGCAATGAAAGTTGTTTGGCACTTTCTGAATAAATTGTAGATGGTTGGAGGAATAAAACTATTATTTACCACTCCACACATATCAGTCTGGAAAGGTTATAAAAACGTGTACATTTAAAACCTTGCTAGGTCTGCACAAATTTATGGTCATTCATGAATATGAAGTATTTTAAGCATGTAAAGTGCTTAGTCACATTCTTAAAAATTCAGCTATCTGTAGTAAAATGAACCTTCTGTTTCTCACTGATGTAAGTCCTGTCCCATGCAAGTAGCTGTGTCCAGGAAAAAAAAAAATCACCATTTATATAGCTCTAGATAACCTCTATATTTAAGGTTTTATATGTAGTATCTAACATCAGATAGTGGTATGTCAATATTTGCTCACAATTTCTTTGTTGACTCTTATGTCTGTTTGGCTGCTCAGTGTTGATGTGCATGTTTAATTCTTGGAAAGAAGGAATTATTTGACTGGACATAGATGTAGGGTTAGAAGACTCCATGTTTTCCAAGAAAGCATTCTATAACCCATTTAACTGTAGAAGAAAAAAATAATCAGGAAACGAGTCAAGTACGTCTAGGACATGCTAAAGTCTTCTTTTAAGCCTTGTTAGGTATTACTAGTTAGTGGGGGAAAAGGCTTTGAATCAAACATCTGGAAGCAAATCAGTCACAACATTCCTGCAGCCTTTGAAGCAAAATGCATAGTCAGAGTGGGAGGCGGGAGAGAAAAATGAAACCTCAGAGAATGAATTACCCTCTTCCAGTCATCAAAAACTCATACATTTAATTTGTCCCAGTTGTGCTGGTCTGCACACACAGTGAGAGAAAACCACACCGAGGAACGCCCCACAACTGACCACTACAGATACCACAGACAGTACGTCCCATCTCACTTACAATGATATATCTTTCAGATCTTTATTTCTACTCATCTGATGGCACAGATGTTCTTGTACCTGCTATCTTCCACAAACATTTTCCATTCTCTTTTGAAAAAGTACTTTCAAACCTTTTCTCACCGCCGGGGACAGAGCTGGAATGCAAAGCTATCACCTCCGGTCAGGGCAAGAGCTTGTGTGCACCGGATCGTTCTGAAGTGGCAGAGACCTACGTGCTTTAGCCAATGTGGGGTTTAATACTTTAATCAAGAAGCTAACTGCACATATATTAAAGCGACAGAAGGAGAAAACATGGTTTCCTATGGCTTTGCTTTCTAATAAAATGCAATAATCAAAGGTTTCCCCATCAGCTAGACATTCATCTTTCTCCCATGTTAACTATCTGGGGTTCAGTTCACACTAGAGCCCTTCCTTCAGCACAGACGCTAATACTTTATTTTGCTAGTTCCACAGAACCTGCAAGAACTTTGCATTTCTAGGGCTAATACTCTTCCATTAGATCTGATATAAAGTGGCCAATGGATTCACAAATAATGAATTGGAGACAGACATTGAGATTGCCTGATTGCATGAGACATGTTTGTCTTCGGAGACCTCATTCGGAAGAAGGTACATGCTTTCAGAAATACAGTTCCTCTTTTCAAGGCAAGCAGCAAAACATACTCCCCAGTTCCAATGTAAATAAAGTATCTGAAGATAAGGCTAAAGGAACATGTAATTACATAATATCAAACAACCATCCAGAGATACCTGATCTACAGCCATGGATGGAAGACTGATAGAAGCATTTAAAAGAATATTAGTTTAAGAATTGCTTCACTTTCTCCATTTGAAAATTAAAGTGTAAGATAACTCATTTGCTCTGAAATAATTTTTTAATGTGACTTACTGGCTTGTCAAGGGTTCCCAAGATAAACATCCGTAGATCTCTACAATTCCAGGATTTGAAGATCATACTTAAATCTTTCGATTACTTTTTCCCCTGAAGAACCGAACCTACTTGTTATTGTGTAGCTTGTGACTTAAGCCTCTATTATAACTTATTAGATTCCTAACACCATCATTAGATATGCCAGGTTTTTTTTGAAATAGTAACCAAACTTTAATTCTAATAAGTGTATCATATAATGACATTATGTGAAATGACATAGTGATATGGGCTTGCTAAATAATTTAAAATATGTTAGCTGTCATAAGTCAGGCTTTACTAGTACAGTTATACCCAGCAGTTTTTAAGGGGTAAAGGATGGGCAAAGACTACTTTCTGCCAAGGAAAAATCCCTTTCTTCCTAAAGAAAACCCCTGTAAGCTAAATGAGTAGGAATTCGTAGAAATAATTACACCTTTGTGCCTTGACCTTTTGCGCCTTGACGTTTTGCATAACATGGGACAATATTTCAGACAGAATATTTTACAGCAATTTTGTCACATTTAACTGAATAATTTAAAAAGAAAACTTTTCTTTCCATTTATTTTAATGTCTACAATCTCCATTGATAATAACCTGGGTTTTATGAGTTTACTTGCAGGGACAGGTGATTTAATGCTATTATATGGTGTAAATACCTTTTCTAGGATGAAAAGAATTCCCAGGGAATAAAATAAAATTCTCTTCCTTCTTTCCATTTGTCCTGTCTTGTTCCTGCAGCAATATAAAGTTTCACTTTTCAAAAGTATGTCTGAAAATACGTGTGATCACATAAGAAATGAATTAAGATTACATGCTCATATATGCTTTAGGAATTATGTATTTCCAGTACTTGAGCTTTTTTATACCTTCCTGGGGCATACTGAAAAGCCCACTGGAAAAGTAATCTAGAAAAGAAAGTGTTTTGAGAATCTAAAAAACCCCTTATATATCAGAGAATGAATTTTTTCTTTATCTACAGAAGCAAGTCTTGGACATGATTAAGGCACTTAAAGTTTGATTTTAATAATCTTTCTGGCAATAAATCACGTTATGTTCTACAGGTGGTTCCATTGAAGTGGAGTAAAGTATTATATGCTCAGTCCTAAGAGAACAGGCTGTTAGGCCTTACCCCTACCTCAAATATAGAGTAACTTAAGAAAGATGATACTAAATATGCAAAGGAAGGCTGAAGAGTCACAACAGAATGTGAGTTAATCAGTTTGGCTTTTTCACTAACAGCATAAATAAGTAATTAGTATAACAGATTTTCAGATGGTGTACCCTCCTGAATGGTTTCCAACTTCAGAGATGAATCTGAGTGGCTCATGTGAAAGGACCAAATTAAACATGTATTACAATATACTTCTCATCTTTGGTCAGTCAATATGTCAAACAAAATATTGTTCAGGTGTCTAAGCCTGGAATTTTAAAAAAGAAGTACTTATATTACAAGTTGGAATTTTGCCATGGGTAATAAATTAAGAGCCATGAACTGTTTCAAGCAGTGTTGTGGTTATTTGCAGGAGCACATTAAAAGCAATGAAGATACTTGAATATTTCTTTTTAAATAACAGTAGAAAGGGAAGTTACAAAATGTAAATTAAAATATTTCTAGAAAGATCTAAACGGCTTGCATTTCTGCACCCTGTTGAGAAACTGCATGACAAATCACATTCTCAATCCATTTTCAAATACTCACTAGAAGGGTTAACTCATGAAAGTTGTATGCTGTACATGATGTAAACCAGACGCAGGTGTATTACTGCCTTATTTCAAAAGAATTAGGTTTTTCATATTATCTGAAGTTTTCTAAAAATTATGTAGAATTTCAAAGATACACATGAATCCAAAGTGAAATTTCTTTTCCTTGTTAGTTACCTGCTTGCTCTGGAGTTTCTGTGAATCCCATTAGACACTTGTTTAAACTTCTGGGTTCTCAAGTGCTCTTGCAAATGTGGTCTTTCATTTTCAGAAATGCCTGACTGAAATATCAATGATTAGGCTCTTTTTAAGTGAACATTTGCTCTTTAATAAAATTACTGTATTCAGAAGACAGGAGGTATTCTTCACTGTGAAATTACTACCTTTTGTGTCAAAAAATTGCTGATTTATCTCCAAAAAACCACCACATGAAGAACAGTCACATTACTTTTTCAAAAGTCCTATCTGGCACGTTGAAGAGACAGATTATATGGCATTGCTTCCGATTCTTTGGCTGCCTGTGAAATCAGAAAATTAGTAAGAATTACTTTAATTACATCTCAGAGGACAGCAGGAGGCACGATGTGCTCCTCCTCTGACCCTACTTGCCGGGCTGTAGCAGAAGCGAGGGGGGTACGCAAGCAGGAGGCATTTCCTAATAGAAATATTCTAGGCAGGGAGAGATGCAATTAGCTGAAGAGAGGCTGGTTTGGTGGGTCCTCCAGGTTCAGACAGCCGAGATAAGCATCTCAGTGCTCATTCCCCACTCTCCTGCTGTAGCCTCCCCCAGCCACCGGCTGCCTTGCAGCATTTTTTTGGTGATGGCGTGGCTGATGTCTTTCCAGGGCTGCTGCAGAGGGGTGGCACTCGGCAGCGTTTGGGTGGCTGGGTGCTGGTGGGAGGCACAGCTGGATCCGTATCTGCACCTACATCGCAGGAGTCCCCAGCCACTACTCTGTTGGCTTCCAGCTTCCTTTGATTTGGTTACCTCAAATTCCAATTAGAAGCAGCTTTCCATATGCTGACATACCACGCAGGGAGTGAGATCTTCCAGAAGAAGGACTGGTGGCAAAGACAAAGTGCAATCGTACTATTCAAAACATGTGAGGAATGAAGTAATATGGGCTATTCCTCCCACTCCTTGCAAGCTTTCATCAGAACTGCAGCCAGCTGAAGGCAGTCGTCTTGGAAGGTAGTCCAAAGAGCGGGGAATTCATTTACAGAAGAATTAAAGCCTGTTTCAAACCTCACTCTCCAGTCCAAGCACTTTTTACTTTTTTTTGGCAGCCTTTGCTTCCTAGAGCCACACAACCAAAATAAGCTCAGATATTTTCCCCTGAGGAATGCAGAGGGAGCCACTCATAACAGATGTTATCATATAGTTTTACCGTCTATTGAAATACAATAATTTACCACAGGTATGGGTGAATAAAATTGACGTCCACTGGTTAGCCTCCTAATGCATGAGGAAAGGGCCAAGCCATTTTGCCCTTGCACTTACTAGAAAATTCAGGTCAATGACAACCAATCATTTGGCACCATGCTTTACCGTTTATAGCAATGAATACAGTAGCTTTCAAAGTCCTGTTGTAAATATTGAGCATCCCCTATATGCCTTTTAGTCCATCTGACATGATTATAGAATCACAGAATGGTTTGGGTTGGAAGGGACCTTAAAGATCATCTAGGTTCCAACCCCGCTGCCACAGGCAGGGACACCTTCCACTAGACCAGGTTGCCCAAAACCTCATCCAACCTGGCCTTGAACACTTCCAGGGATGGGGCATCCACAACTTCTTTGGGCAACCTGTTCCTGTGTCTTACCACCCTCACAGTAAAGAATTTCTTCCTAATATCTAACCTAAATCTACCCTTTTCCAGTTTAAAACCGTTACTCCTCGTCCTGTCACTACACTCCCTGATGGAGTTCCTCCCCATCTTTCCTGTAGGCCCCCTTTAATTACTGGAAGGCTGCTGTAAGGTCTGCCCAGAGCCTTCTCGTCTCTAGGCTAAACAAGCCCATCTCTCTCAGCCTGTCCTCACACGGGAGGTTCTCGAGCCCCCCAGTCATCTTCGTGGCCTTCCTCTGGACCTGCTCCAACAGGTCCATGATGTCTGACAACTGCTTGCCATTTATCTACTTTCAACAGGACAAACATTGCAAAGATAGTTAAATGGGTACATTCACGTGAATAAGTGTAATATCTCAAAAAATGCTGAGTGTACAGCGACAAGACTGCTGCAGCAAGATTCCAAAGCTCTTTTTGATCACCGCCCCCTCCTCTTACTCATATACAACACTGAGTCAGCTCTGCTGCATGAAAGAGTTCATCCACTATTTACAGAAACACCATCCCAAAATTTTATGAGTTCCAGGTTTAATACTCATGTTTTAAAAACCACAAAATATTTTCATTTCTAAATCTCCATGGCTCCTTTTCAGAAAGTGTTCCTGATGATGTCCCATTGATAGTGTTTAGTGTTAGGAACATCTTGAAAGAAAACAATATTTGCAATACACTTTCTGCATGTTTTTGTCTTTGTACTAATCAACCATCTGCATTCACAATCTAGATATTTTATCTCTCAAATTCTTTTATCATGTCTTATGGTTTATTCAGATGAGCAAATGATGACATTCACCTCTGAATCTTGGTTCTTTTCTATGACACCTAGCAAAGCATTATACCTACGTAAGGTTTTAAATAATTCTTAGTATGATTCACCAGTTCATGACATCCATAGATCATTACTTCTTAAAGCAATTGATGGCAATAAGATGATTTTGTTCTACATTAGCAAATGCAAGTCAAAGGAAAACAAAACAAAACACACACAGAATGAAAAAGATCTTAAAGCTACATATTTTCCAGACAGAAGATTGGAAGATCTCCAGTGGAATCTTGATTTAATTCAAGTACTGGAGACTGCACAACTTGGGTTGCTATTTTTCTACTTCATACAAAATGAAGCCTTCAGCCTGACCTTGGAAAAAACATCTAAAGAGGCTTTTGTCCTTTAGAATACAAATAAACAAGATTTTGTAAGTTGTGATTATTTTTCTCATTAGTCAGTCTTGCATTTAAAAATAATCAAAGCCGTAACTTTTCCTTTGATGCTTTGGAGTGAGAAGAGTAATGATATCAACAATAATTTGATCTTGTACTTGTCAACATTTGTCTTTATGTGGTTTGAATTTGCCTTCAGCACACTCCAAGACGAGATCCAAAGAGTCACTAGTAGGAGCTGCAGAATTCAAACAATGTATGGATTCCAGAAAGCTCTTCCTCGCACCAGTAAATAAGTAGTTTTCCCAAAGAAGCAAATGGCACATAGCTATTTGCTTGTAAGATCTGTTAGGTTTCAAGTGGAAAAATTGGACTGTAGGATTTATCACCTTGAACATCAGGAAAACTTTGCTCTGATGGGAGCTTGTTTATAAGGTCTTTCTTAATGAGCCACCCTAATTTAGGAAGTGAGACATTAGTTCCTCAAAAAAGCTTCACAAAATAAGTTGTAATGGTACTTTCCAAGCTGGAATCGTCTCTGGTATAAACAAAGCCATATTAAAAACATTCAAAGACACTAATTTACACACTGTCAGCATGTATGATTCCTCTAACATCTAATTTGCGTTTAGTTTTACTATATCTTCAACCATCCTTCCTGAAATCCTTAACCTGTGAAGTTCTGCAAGCCCATCTTTCGCAAACGGAAGAAATTCAAAGAAATACTGGGTGCTTCAGATGTGTTGCCCCTCTAAGGATGAAAGACCTCTCAGTATCACACTGGGATTGCATTAGAGTTTGCCACTTGCTTTAAAAGAACAGCAGATCTTCAATCCAAACCTGAAGTACCACCAGTTCCCTTACCGGTTTCAGTTGCTGGGACTTACCCACATAAAGGACAGCAATGGCAAGTTTCTTCTTTCCCGAAGGAGCTGAGAAGAAACGATGCACCACCCTCACATCCATAGGGCAAACCCAGGAGCTTCCAGAGACAAGATACTCAGCATACTGCTCCAGGAGCACCAAACAATAATTTGGGAAGAGCCCCAGGAGCAAGATACTCAGCATACTGCTCCAGGAGCACCAAACAATAATTTGGGAAGAGCCCCAGGAGCAGGCACCCCTGTGGCACTGCTCAAACCAGGGCTAGGGCCAGGGCTGGGCTGAAATACCCCCAGGGGCAGGGGTGGGTGGAGGTCCCAGCTGGGGCTGCTTGGGCAATTAAGGCCTATTAGTGACCTCAGGGCACCGGCACTTGGTGTCAAAGCTTCATAGGATGAGGAAGGTGGTCTTTTAATTAGATGAACTTGACAAAGTGATCCATTCTAATTTTTTTTTTTTTTTTTTTTAAGTTTTGGGCTGTTCTTCACAGTGCTGTGGTCTTTGCTGCGTCCTGTGGGTCTGCTCTGGCCCATCCAGGAGGCAATCACAAGAAATAAATCATATTTCCACTGAGTAGCTCATCAGCCCTAAGTGTGTAGAAGCCACAGAAAGGAGAGTAAAACACAAGCTGCGCCTGTAACATGAATGTGGTGTCCCAGCCCTTGTTCTGCCAGAGAAGCAGTGGCTCATCAAGGCTCCAGGGCAATCCCATGCATTCGTTTTTGCCCCTTCCAAAATATTCTGGACTTTTCTGACCATTCTATTCTGGAGATAGCAAAGCCGCTATATGGTCTTGAGAGGTGTAAGGCAGTTCAAAAT
Source organism: Pelecanoides urinatrix (assembly GCA_013400755.1). Taxonomy (NCBI): domain Eukaryota; kingdom Metazoa; phylum Chordata; class Aves; order Procellariiformes; family Procellariidae; genus Pelecanoides; species Pelecanoides urinatrix. Next base: position 23,898 of record VZTQ01005720.1, read on the forward strand.
GAAAGATACTGCTTTATTTATTGTTATCTATTTATTTATCATTAGTTTTCAGGAAAGCCTCTTCGTACTCCCATGGATTAAGTAGAGGCATTCTTTGCTTTTGGCAAAAACTTTCCACAGGTCTAAGTATCCCTCTTAAAACTGTCAGTAATTGAATTTTATTGCACAACAAAAATGCTCTTAATCTCCATTTACTGCATTGTAACTAAACTTTGTGAAAGACCCCAAAAATGGCGAATACGAACAGCTTAAATTTAAGTGGAATAAATGATGGATGTATTCACACAAAACCACTAAATTTCTAAATTTTCTTAAACAAGATGCTTGCTGTCTCTATAAACTTTGGGGGGGGGTTGCTTCTTGTTTTAGTAGTGGCTGTTTATGTAGCAATGTTAACTGAGACTTGATCATTCTTCTGATTTTAATTACTCTTGACATATTTTGTTTAAAATTCCACACTGCTGTTGTAAGACAGTTTTACTGTAGACACTGCTTAGTGATATTTTTCCCTGATGAAAACATCACAGTTAGGGGTCTATTAAGGTCAAATATTTCCTGCTGCATTTCTGGAAGTTCAGGAACTTCCCACCACATTTATTAGTATTTTGTCTTCAGATAGACTTCCCACAGAAAAAAATACAGACCTTAAAAATTAACTCATGATATGTTGTCGAACAAATCTTAAGGGATAATTTAATGAGGAAAATTGGCAGTTCCGCTTTACTTTTCTTACTTGTTGGCAGAATGCGTAATCTTTTTTAGGTTAATTTATTTCTGTACTCCAGTTTCCTCTCCGGCTTCAGAGGGCCGTAGAATAAAATAGCATGCAGCTGGAAAAGGTGATGTGAGTTATTGAATCAAGTATCATATTACAAATAATCCCATCGTATATCTTCCATCCACTTTAACGTGGTGAGACGTATTTGCGTGCAGATGCAAGAGTGCATGGAGGGACAGTTTTGTGTAGGCTCTGCAATATGAAATCTTTCAAGTTTCTCGGCATTTTTAACAGTCTTAAGGGCACCTGGGACCATTCATTTCATCTCAAGTTCTTATGAGGATACTTCACTGTATTTGTAATGCAGAAAGAACTTTTACTTTTCTTAAAGGAGCTCATTGCTTCTGCTTGCCAAAGCAAATCTATTTTCATTTCACTGGACGTTCTGCATTTTATCTATCTATCTATCTATCTATCTATCTATCTATCTATCTATCTATCTATCTCACAACAGCCATGAAAGGCATTACCATAGCACCTTGACAACGTTCCTAGTGATTTCAATCAGTTTAGTTTTCCCATAGCATATTTAAAAAGTAGAGTTAAAAGAAATACAGTAGCTTTTAAGAGTTGCGTATTCTATTTTATCTAGTCAGATGCATACTCGTTGATGGTAACAATTTCAAATGAACAATAGAAGAGTCTGAAAATGGCTGAATGACTGTAAGAAATGTTGAAAAATATTATTGTATTCCTGCCATACACAGGTTACAGCTTTTTTTTTTTTTACAAAATTTTATCTTTTTTAACATATTACTTACCTAATTTGTGCAAAAATGTTTGATGTGGTCATTCTGGATTTATTATATTCATATATAATTTTATTAGTATTCTCTTTGTTCTTACGGTTTGGTGAAGAGACTCACTAGCATGCCACTCCAATTCTATGTGCATAAACGTTTTTTTTTTCCCATGAACTTTCCTCTGGACAAAGTATCAGTGAAGTGGATAAAGTTATGATTACCAGAAAAGTAATTTTTATTACTAAGAAATAATGTCAATAAATTCTTTACAATTGACAAGGTAATCTTGAACAGTTTTGGGGTGTTTTTTTTAAGCTTTTCCAAAGAAACGTTCATGGTCTTCATAGGTAAGGTATTTAACAAGCCGTAGTTTTGGCTGGATAAATACATCTACTCTTATTCTGGTCAAAAAGTAAGTTTATAGTGCTTTTCCTTCTGTTTAGTTTTGGGAAGCAGAAATAGTGCCCCAGCAGAAAGAACTAAAAACTTTGGCTTTTACATTATCTGTCTTCTCTGAAGGCAGCCCACAAATACGTGCTAGCTAAAATCATGATTCACTGAAAATATGTATGTGTGTTAGTGAGCTCACGTCAGTGTTGTTTCCTGAGGAGTTTATAGACCGAATGGCAGAATTCTTGTTTTAATCCTCTTCTGTCTTCCTTCATTAGGCACATTGTAAAAGAGTTTAGCGATGTAAACAGATTTTCTACTATCGTGTCCTAAAGCCTAGTGAAGTCAGTAGGAGTCTTCCAATGGATTTCAATGGGTTTGGGATCAGGCTATGGTAGAGAAACCTCTGACTGATTGAGGATTATTTCTTCCATGTTTATTTTGTATGCCATGTGGCATAATCCTCTGGGCTACACTACAAGAGAAAATGGGAAGAAGAAGACATGTTTGCATCTATCATCTGAACTAGCTTTGTAACTTAAAATTTGTTTACTGTGAAATTGTGCAGAATGGAAGTAGTTTTCCTACTGCAGACTGTAACGACAGTGTCTGTTTTATCCTACTGCTGCATCATGAATTTGGTTTGTATACTCATTTATTGAAACAATTATTGTATTAATAGGCACAGTACCACTCAGGGCCAAGTGCAGGATAAAAGCATCTACATTTCAGGTTCACTTGTTTTGGGAATGGAAAAGACCTAACTTCCTCATCCCCATTCCTTAACAAATACTGCAGTATCTGAATTGAGGATTGAAGGATGCAAAGTCCCAGCTCTTCGCTGTAAATGATAATAGAAAAAAGTAAATGTTATTTATTTAAAGACTTCTGTATGCTACTGTACTATGTTTTAGGATTAAACAACCGTTTACCTTTAAAAAATCATATATGTACATTTGTCAAAGAATAAAGAAAAACAACCAACCACATTATTTTTAGAGTTTATTTTGACTTTTCCTTTGATTTTTCCTTTAATGTGCACGCAAGTGTGTCTGGAATGTTACATTGCTTTGGCAGGTAGTTTTACAAGTAGCTAACCGGGTATGCTTTTCCATATTGTTTCATATTTATATGCTGTCTGCCATCCCAAAAGATCCCAGACCTGTTTTGCAAACAGCAAAAGTGAACTGCAGCTGCCCTAGTAAAAAATTGGCAGACAAGAAATGTAGTGCACAGCTGAGAAGGGAAATAACAATTAATGCCATTTAGAAAAATCCTGAGTCTTATAAAATGTTCTGCTGGACTGGAGACGTTCTGCTGGTGGCCAAAAGACAGCAAACCCAGTTGCCAGCTCCAGTCTTGGGTTATTTAATAAAATACTTAACTAGTCTTAAAAGCAGATCTGAAGATCAACTGGGGGACTTGGGGACGGCGATGGGGGGCCTTGCTGCGAGGGGGGTGTTGGGTTACTGGATCCTGGATTCAGGACGCTGAGTGAGATGCCAAATTCTCTGTATAACAACATATGGCCAGTCCTGCACAGGATGCACTGTGCAGAGAGAAACTTCATTCATTTTGCTGTAAAATGCTGGGCAGGAGCATAGCTAAAACCTCTCCTCTCTCCTCGTCTTGGGTATTTACCTGTAGTTCTTATGTGCCCTCGGGAATTTGAGTTAGAGTCTAAAACGGCTTCGCAGCGGGAGTCACCTCTCTGGGCTCCGGGAACTAACTCATTTCTTTGGAAATGCTATGGTGAGGTGGGATCCACCTCCCACCCCACAGGAGAGGGCCATCGTCACTGAGGTACAGCTTAGGCTGTCCTACAGGAGGTGAGGAACGTTCTTCATTCTTCAGCTTGGAGGTAGAGGAAAATAGCTTGAGATTTGCGGGGCAGAAGATGAGGGGAACCATGGCTGAAGGCACACATCTGGAGGAGGAAGAGGCTGGAGTCTGATCTCGGCTTCCAAGATGTTTGCATGCCTTTTGCATTAAAAAAAAAGCAAGCCCCCCAGAATAGGGATTCATATTTCTGGATAGATAGACAGATAGATCGTCTCTCACAGATTTTTCATTCTTACAGTCTGTCCCTGAGAATGATATTCTTTCCCCTGGATCTTCATCCACTTGAAAGGCGAGTCCCTTGGCCAAACCAGTCATTTAGGATCTGTCTAAAGCTGTTTGAGCTCCCTCAGTAAAGAGAAATGTCCAGGAGAGATGCATTTCGCTTAGCTTAGGCAATTATCTTTGGATGGGAAAGAATCCTTTGGAGGCCCTTCTCTGCGTGCCCGTCTGTTAGCTCTGGGAAGGAGCCTGGACAGCGAGACGTCTGTCAGGACCCCTGCGCCAGCTGACGGGTCCCCTCTGTGGAGACCAGTGGAATCTCAGCTATTTCTCTGCACTTCTTTTTACAAGTTCTTTTTTTTATTTCTCTGCCTTTCAGAATGTATTTCAAAGAAATTTCCTAGCAGCATGACGTCTTTGTGGGATGTACGGTGGTCTTCAGCAGTTTCCTTCTACCTTCAGAAGAGGCTGACATATCTCAGCTGGATTTGAAACTAGGCCTAGATAATGATATTCTGTATAAAAATCTGTTTTCTTGTGGCTCATTTGTCTGTTCACATTTGGGTAAGCAAGTTTTATTTTCAGCTGAGGTTATGCAAAAATATTGTGATGAGAAATGCAATTTAGAAACAAAGTCTTCACACCGGTGGCATTTTCCATTAGAAGTTCACTTAGAATCTCATTTTTCCTAAGTATACTCAGGTGATTTGAATAATTGAAAAGCTTAGCATAACTTAAACTTCTACGTACAAGAAGTCTTGAGGAAATTCAATCAATCCAATTGGTGAACAGAAACGACATTTCACAAGTGACTTTGCCCATCTTATGATGAAAATTATAACTTTGAATAAATATAGTAACCCATTATTTAGAAAGTTAACATGCATCCTTTAGATATTCATCAATATTAGAATCATAGCTTTTTGCAGAAACAAAAAGGTTAAATTTGTCAGACCCTTATAATCGGACAACATGATCAGCTTTGAAAAGCTACATCTACGTGCTCTGTTAGATATGTTGCTATGTGTAAGCTACTTACTGACTGCAACATTTGGCTATACTTCTAAACATAGTACTACATAGCCAATGTGTTTCTACTGCCTTGGAAAATTCTTCTAAAACAAGGCAGTTGCTAAAACTGAAAAAAAAAAAAGAATTCTCTGACCAACAAATCAATTATACTATAACTGGAAGTGTTAACGATGAAAAACATCCCTCAATTACAAAAGAGATTAATATAATAATAATAATACGGACTGCAATACTAAGAGATTTCCATTTGCTTACATAATTAAAATACTTATATTTACATACAATACTTTAATTTAAGAGTGCAAAATTCTCAGAGACAAGATCAGAGGACAATTTAGTGATGACTTAGATAGTTCTTAGAAAAATATACTGGATACACAGTTATCAATAGACAATTGGAAAGGCCTAACTAGTATATGTTTAAACAGAAGTCACAATAGTGTCCTCAATTACAGCATTTTATGACTTCTGAAATCATCATAACAATTCAGGAAACCCAGAATTTTAAGTTGATTCACTATGACAAGAAATAATGGGCTGAAACTGGAAGAAGAATGAGTCACAGCAGGCAGTTAAGAAAAGCTTACCAATAGTAAAGTTTGGGAAGCACTGAAATAGGTCACCTGGGCAGGGTTACAGTCCTCATCACTGAACGTCTTGGAGAAGAGGCTGGAAAAACATCTGATGTAATGATATGAACCTCATTGGCCTTCCTCAGATGGACAAGGTGGCCTCTGAAATGCCTTTCACCTCTAAGATGGTGTGGTACAGGAATTACACCCAGCTACCCGCTACCCGTAACGTTTAGCTCCAGATCTGAATCCAGATTTGCACAGTGGTTTAAAGATGTTCAGATATCATGTTAGGCAAGGTATCATCTCTGATAAAGACAGGATTTTCCATGTCTGAATTTAAGTAGCCCTGATTTGGCCTGCCCATCAGTAGACTTAGTTCCAGTATTAAAAAAGAAAGTGTGTATTAAGTTAAAATTGTCTTGAATTCGTTTGCATTTGAGGTTCTCTGTTCTACTTACTATAATGAACTGGTCAAAGGTACGTATTGCTTTGAATTGTACTCGTGAAATATGAGTTCCCATCTGGAAGGTTTAGAATTAGCCAAAATATGTGTGGTTGCGTGCACCTTTGACTTCAGTTCAAAGGAAGAAGGCAAGGAAAGGCCAGGTGATTTCTGACATGAATTGGTAAGTTCCAGCTACAAAACGTACCGTAAAGAAATCTAGGTCTCAAACCATCGTTCAACCAGTAATCCCACTGAGTTGAGCACGAGTACTTGTATGGAGAGTGCTGGCAGAGAGTAAAGGCGGCAGGATCGCGCTCCCTAACTTCTCTTCGTGTATTCGTTTCTTGGATAGAAAACCCACACACAGTACATGCATATGATTAATGAGTTGGAACTAATTAATAAGTGCCTAAATTTTTGTCCAGGCATCGTGTCCAGTATCTATTCCAGAGAGACCAGTAATCCAACTACCTAACTTGCTAAAACTCCCTACTTGTTAGAAAGTAAGATTTGGGGTATTTTTTTAATTAATAAACTGTTACAGCAGAGGTAACTATTACCATAAGCAGTTGTTTAATTATCTGTCAAAGGAGAGCGGTAACTTATTTGAAGTAAAACGAGCAGAACGGTAGCTGCTGTGGCAGCAGCCGCCATCCTTGGGTCATTTGGATTTCCCGTTACAGCTGCGATTGCAGCGCATCAGCCCGAGAGTTAACGGCAATTACTAACCCACCTCCCCTAATTATGTTTTTGATAACAAGCTGTAGATATAATTAGTAGTGTAAGTGCAATATAAAGAGATAGTAGGTTTGTTTCACACCCTCTTATAAACGGGAAAATAATTAGCTTCAGGACACAGTCACATAACCGTGCTGTCTGGCTGATTTCAAAAGCACTGCATTAAAGGAAAGCGGGATTGTCTGATTGGCTCCGGAAAATTGTGTTCAATCCCCAGGCTCTTGGAAATATAATTTCCTTTTTTATATGAGAAATTTTAGCAATAACTGTGGGGAATTTTTACCCATTTGGGAAATTATGCCATTTTTACTTGCCTTGGTGTCTTAGAGGAAAAAATAGTGGGCTACAAAGAATGTGAGTAGCTTTAATCGTTCGGATGTTATGAAAAGGAAAGTCTAATCAGTGTGTATTTATTGATTTTTCAAACGTAAGTGTCACACCAAATACCTGTCTGCCTGAAACAATCTTGGATACCAGTCCGTGTGGACTCATCCTTGTTTTGCTATTGCACATGACCAGTTGTTCGAGACAGTGCCACGCTTCATTACTGAGCCGGGCAGCTTTGCGGTTCAGACAGATCTGCAACTTAGAGACTTGTTACTTAAATGTATAGAGTGGGTATGAGCTGCTGTTTCTCTGGAGGGAAGGAGAGTGGCAAGAGATAGTACACTTTTTTTTTTTCCCCAGAGCTAACAGGTGTAGTGCTGCTCGTGATAGCTTTTGAGATCATTTTGTCTCCTTGGTCAGAACTGGGCTGACTGTGAAAATACCTGCGAAATTACTCCCTGAAATTTGGAGGTAATGATTGTTTGTGGAGTAGGGCCTGGGAGGGGTCCTGTAATGGAAAAAATAAATAAGGAAAATAATGTGCTCTGGTTTAAAAAAAAAAAGAGGAAGGAAAAATTTACCAAAACCAAACATCCATAGCTATTAACACCTTGCTCTAAAGTCAGAGCGACTTGTCCAGGGACTGTGACAATTTGCAGAGTTACAGTATCCAGTCCCTGATCAGCTGAATTATACTGACAAAAACTGCCTAGATACTGATATGTAATAACCTTTTCAGCATGGAGATTTAACCAGAAATGACAGCTTTCAAATGCTTACAGCATCATTATCTGTGCCCAGAAATAATCTTGGGGAAAAAATATCACGAATCCCTACCAAAGGCATTTGGAAGCAAAAGAATTGAAAAGCAATTTTGCATTGCTAAATTCTACAGAAAAATGCTGTACCATATATTCTGCAGCTATGTGTGACCTGCACACGTTGCATATGCAGTAGATACATTGGTCACGAGCAAATCTTCATGCTATCATGTTTCCTGCTATATCAATAAAAAAGATGTGAAGAACAGACAGGCTACTATAAACAAGCATTGTCCCAGGGAGCGTAAGAATGAATTATTTGATGGAAAATTACCATAGGATCTATCTTCTAATATAAATTGTGACCCAAATATATTTGTTTGTCTTGTCTAGGTCATATAGTCCCATTCCATATTTATATGTCTTATTAGTCTCTGAGTGTCTCTAGCAGAATGTGATTGCATGGCATAATAAAATTAAGGACAGCAAATCTGCTGTGCCTCATAGCATCTTACGTATGATATTAAGGAATTCATCCGCCTCGGAAATGAATAATTTATGATGGTTCGTACTTCCTCTCTTTGTCACAATATTCAAAAGGATTCAAGAAGCAGACAGACATGTCAGGATGCCTTCATTGCTCTTGGTGCTGAACAGGAATAGAGCCCAGCTGTCAGAAAGCCTTCACGCAATACTAATCCTCCCTTTGCTCCCTGCGCTACTCGGCGAGCCATAGTACCAGAAGGGATTTCTGACATAGCCTGGAAGTGGCTAAGTGATACAGCAGGGAGACGGTCAGAAAGAGATGGAAAAAAGAGTTCCCGAGGGAAAAATGGTAAAACTCTTGACCCATGAGCTCTGTACCTTCTTCTTGAACTGTCTCACCACACAGTTTACTACAGTGTCCCTTCATCATGGTAACGTAGCCCAGGTGTTTCATCTGCCAGAGCTCGGTATCAGGGCAAGACTCCATGGTTTGGGATGGTGGTTCAGAACCAAGGCACGTCACAGGGAGCGATCCATCCTCCATATCCACACGCTAGTCGCGTTTCTCAATCTGGAAGGAGGGGTTTTGGGCTGGTTTTAATTGGGATGAGGTCATGGTGTGGTGAGGTGAGGGGTGAAGCAGGAGAGCTGTGCACGGGGTGACAAGCCCTGGGCATGTGTGTGGGACCTGCCGCAGGCACAGAGGTTTCTGTAACTGGCCCCGTGGCTCCTTGATATTCAGCGACACTGGATTCCTGGTGCAGCACTGGAGGCACAGCCATACCAGCATGAGCACATGCAAATTTTTGCACATGCAAAATTGCTCGTACATCCATCGGAGCTCTTTTTGTGACCATACAGGGACAGATCCTGCGGTGGTGGCAATATTGATGGCAGTGGGACAATGGGAACTTGTAATAGCAGAGAATCTGCAAAACCACTCCAAAATCAATAATCATGCATTAGCTCTTCTAGTTATGTTTTCAGCTTGCATGGTCTTGCAATTCCTTATTTTCATAGGACATCCGCATTATTACTCTATCTCTAGAGACAGGGTTAGCTAGCAAACTTATACAATTTAAACCTTGCACTCAGCAATTCTTTAGGATCATTTTTATGGTGAAATATGAGCATAGGTTCCCTTTTATTTTTGTGTTGCTGGCTTCTGTGGGAATGCATAGCATTTTATTAAGGAGATTAATGCCTCAGGACACTGTGTATAAGAACTCAAGCTGGCAGATATTTAAATAAGTTAACAGAAAAATAGGTTCAAAAATACTGCCAGGCATAGGCTTGGTGCTGTAATACCCCTGCATTGCATATATTATTTTTATTGTGTTGGACTTTTTCTGGCCTGAATTCCAGAAGAATCCTGCTCCTCAAGTTACATTAGCCCTATAAAGGTGCACACTGTGGACCTCCATCTATACCTTTCCCTCCATAGATCTTTTGTGATGGTGATCCAAAGAGCAATCAAGAAACCAGTGATTTGATGAGATCACCCATCCCAGTTCTAAAAATCCTACCAGAGCTAAATGTTGGACCCGCTTTCATACAAGGAAACCACACCAGCAGTATTTCCTGATCTCCCTATCAATTATGCTATGCCAACATGTTGGCTCCTGTTTTCCAGTCTTATTCTTACCTGGCAGAGCCAAAAAATAAATGCCCATAACTAAATAATATACATATTTATAAAAGGGTCTTTATCAAGATGAAGGAGCTGTTTGAGTATATTAGAAGATACCTTGCCGTATCCCTTGAGTAAAGCTGGTGTCATTTTATTCTAATAGTTGTGCTAAAATTTGACAGTGTCTTGGAAGAGAAGATTTTTTGTTTGTTTTCATTCACTGATGGCAATAGGTAATTTAGAAACAGAGACACTGCCATGCAGAATCAGCGTATCAAACTACAGCCAGATACATGAGAACATGTAGAAAACATCTCAGAGGGATTATGAGTGTCTGGGAGGCTCTCATCTTAGGCACTGGAGGTTGCCATAAACTTTGAAGTACTTGTATTTTTTCCAGTGCTTAAAAAAAATAAATATCTCTGCTATCAACAATTTCAATATTTGTTTAACCTATGTTAACTATCAATCCACCTTGCCAGATTCAACTTTCCAATATACTCTTTTATGCAATTTGAATTTTCTGCTTTCCATTTTCATAAATTTTCATAGCTTTGAATGATCACAGAAAAAAGTAGAGGTTTCTCATATACTTCTTTACCTACTTCCCTTACTTCAAATATTTCTATTATTGTGTCCAGTGTTGTTAAACTTCTTTAAGGGAAACAGTCCCAAAGGTTTTAAAGTAATTCTGAACAATTGACCATGCCATTGACCATTCTTATTGCCCTTCTCTGAACGTCTTACGTGGTTAATCTGCGGTATCTTTTCTAAAATGACCTAATGAATATTCTGCTCATCTTTTTTAGCTGAAGCCTTACTCTGAATTCTGATATCATTATTTTTCCCTACTTCATCATCTGACCCATTTTTTATGTTATTTTACTTTTGGATGGGTATGTCCATGTGTAGGAAGGAGAGGATACTCTTGTGTCATTCACCACAGCTGCATAGTGATTATTGGGTCCCTTTCTTAAACTGAAGCTTTTGGACTTAGGCAAGTAAACATTTCCCTCTGGCATTGAACTTTGTTAATTCTCATGTAATAACTTTCTGTCATCAGCAAGTAGCCTTACTTTGCTGCTCACCTTCCATTCAGATGATTAGTAAATATATTAAGCATTGAATCTAATATAGAGCTTTCATGAAAATACTTTGCCTTTGATGTGATAAACACTTCAGGACAGGATTTTTTGGTAAACCTGAGCAGATTGTGTCAACCAGTTCTTCTTATATGAATTATTTGCTTTTTCCAGTTTGAAGCTTCTGATAAAAAGTGAGATGCTTTTTTCCTTGCAAGGACCATTGGTTTAACTCATATAGCATACAACACCAGACAATTTGTTATTCTGTTTATAAGTAAGATTTCAAACAGATTTTCAAAGGTACAGAGGTAAGGGTTACTCACGCTAATGCTTTTGATTACCTCTGCATTCTTCTTTTTGAACATTAGCTCTCCACCAGTCCTCCGAAACAGTAGGTGTTTTAAATGAGAGATTGCATATCTTTGCAAGCAGCTCATCATCTTTATTTCTGAACTCCTTCAGAGCTCATAAATGTATGACATCTGGGTATCCAGAGTGATAGCAGAAGACAGCTTGAAAAAATAAAAATGAGCCTTGTCTATAAATCAGTCTGGCAGAGTGCCACCACGTCAGTAGTTCTGGAAAGCCAGGCTTTTAGAAACCTCCCAGTTCAATTTTTTCTTACCCCAGCATGTGCCAGACAGTCATAGCCGCTAAACTAGGCTTTATTCTAACCCATAATCTGATAATATGTATAGTATTATAATATAATTTTTATATATATTCATTATTGGTTAGATCTATGTATAGGTATATATATAAAGAAAAAGAGAAAATAGGAGGAGGAGCATATTCTATACATTTTTACATCTCCACTTCTGTAATAGTGGTCATCTTCTGAGGGGAAATGTAAGTATTTTTATCCCTGAAATGGAAATGAACATTTTAGCTTTGCATGTTTCTGGGAGGAAGCTTTTATTCTTCAAGATAAAAAAAACCCCAAATCCTATGTCAAATAGCACATGGATTTCCCGATTTTAATAGTGCTAGGTGCTCAGTTTGAGAAAGTCTCTCTGTATAGAGACGTACATTTTTTAAAATAGAAAGCTGATATAAGATCACAATACAAACACCACTGTGCCCTGTGCATTGTTTTGCACATTAGGAAAAACGTAAGATTTTTCCCATTAATTAAAGACGCGCGGTTTATTTTCTTTCCCTGAGCTTTCTTATATTCACAGATATCGTTTCAAGTAGCTGAAGCTGGGGTTTATCCCTTTTCTCCTCCTGTCTCATTGCAGGACGAGGGGTGACTCTGTACCTTCTGCCGGGAGCGGGGTGGCAGTTCCCACGTCGGCTGAGGACAGAATCACTGCCCTCGCCAGCGAGGAGTACCAGTGCCATTTCTGCAGTGAGCTCCTGATGGCATATTTACCCTTAAAGTACTATAATTTCACTCCTTTCTGTATAGCTCGGGGTTTCCTGGGTGGGCTTTGAAGCTCCCAGGGGACTTTGAATGGTCTCAGGAGCCCAGAAGACCTGAGAGAGGGTATTCAGAGGGCAAGCCTATGAAGAGTCTAGGTACTGGCAGCACTTATTTAGAAAGAAATAAGAAATAAAGAAATATAGCATGTGCATGGCAAAAATGGTGAAAAATCATTCAAGACTGCAGAATTGTGCCTAAAGATACGCTCTGTGCAAAGCAGTTAAAAAATTAGAAGCAAAACCTGAATTAGTGGACCGCAATTTTCTGAATATTTTTTCTCTAGCAGAAAAAGATATTTCCACTAGAAATTTCCATTATTTCCATTAAACTACCATTTTCTTCTCAGAAATACTGCCAGGGAGAGTCTAGATACTCACTTTGAGTGGGGTCAGCATTAAACTGAAGAGGCGAGGTCATTGTTTCAGCTGCCTCCTGTTTTGGAACCAACAAAACGTTGAAATATTAAAATTTCCTGAGGCTCACAAGTTTAATTTCACTCTTTTTGTACAGGAAGCAGCTATATGCGGTCAAGCAGATGTCTGCAGGCATGCATGGTATGATCATGTGGTGATTAGAAGGTCACATTTTTCTCATGTTTCCAAGGCAGAACTTCCAAGTCTTTCATACGTCTACACAGCTCCGAGAGCTCCCAGTTGAACCTGTAGATTATTATGTGGTTGCTATTCCGTTTGGAAGAAAGGATAATTCATTGCACTGCTTACTGGAGAATGAACTTTTGGCCAAGCATCTGCACTTGAGCAGGAAACAGTCTTTTGCTGAGAATATCTAGGGGCTGCATTGGAAAGACACAGTGCAGCGCAGAACGAGGCGCAGACTGCAGCCTGAGGCTTTGGTGCCAAAAAAAATTACAGTTTGTACAACAAGGTCAGTTCCAGGCTGAATTTAAGTGCTCTCTAAACTCAGATAATTTAAACAAAGCTGCTAGAAAGCTTTGCATTTCAGAACAGAAATCAAAAGTTAGTAGATTAAGACCATTAGGTTTTTAACACTTTGCAGTAAAACTTGTGGACTGTTTAGATAGAGGATTTTACCAAAGTTTAAGACTGGATCATGCATATCAAATTAAATTGAAACGGACAGGGAGATCTGCTGGCTTTACCTCCTCTGAATTAGAACTAATATTGATTGCAATAAATTACCCCTAAGTAAATAGCTTTATTTCTGCTAAAGTTTGAACTGTTTAAGTAATAAGGACCCCCCTCCCCGAAATGCCAGACTCTTTTCTTGAGTGACCACAGAGCTTGTTTATGACTTTGCAATAGGAATGGCAGGTCACAGGGCAAAGCGTTGCATGAGCTATTTCCGATCTAGCCCTGAAGCCTGTGATGGAAATGTTAAAAATCTTCAGAGGAACACCATTTATTTTAGATAGCAGTTTACGAGGGCAAGGCTTAGCTAGAAGCTGTTAACCGTAGCCACCAGCAGCTGCCCACAGGTCTGGCGATAGCACCTTCTGCCGAGCGCCTGCCTGACGCTGACCCTGAGAGGCAGGAGCCGAGACCCATCCCGGGAAAACTCTGCAGTGAGCAGAGTATTGAGAATTCTTGCTTGTCCTGCATCTGCCTTCCTAGCCAGAGCTTCCCGCAGGGTCTGCTACCGGGAACGAGCTACGAGGACCCTGCTTCAGTGGTGGGGGGTAAGCCCCAAGGGGCTGCTTTTCCTCCCTGCAAACCCAAACTAATGAAGGGCAGGTTGAGATAATGTTTTATCTTCCTCAAGCCCTTTTGGTTGTGTTAAAATGTAGCATATTCCAGCGTATCGGATTTTGATTTCAACGAAGTGTGCTAAAGCAGATTAGTGCTTTTTCAAAGTGTTTCTTGTGGTCTCCTCCTGTTCACGCAGGAGAGCGTGGCAGAAATGTGAGCACTAAAGTATCTGCTCGTCTGCTATCGGGGAAAATGTGTCCTCTGGGACCCGGTTTGCTTGGGTGGGATGGTGCCCACGTGCCGCAGCCCGAGCCATGGCACCGACACCAAGGGTGGGGAAAGGAGCCTGACAAAAGCCACAGTGGCACGGCAAGAAAAATCTTCTAAGGCGTTCCAGTTGTTTTCCTTATGCCAGCTATCCCATACCCAAATTGGATGCAGGTGTACAATATTTTTCAACATAAAGCACCGAAAAAGATACATATTGAAATGGATGATTTTGATACCGAGATACTTGTACTTTAGTAAGATTGCAAATCCCTCAGATGGGATTTGAGAGCTTGATACCAAGCACTATACACGGACATGCTAAATGGGATTTGCAGCTAAACAGACAAAAATAAATATGAAAGAAAGATAAAAAATGGGGAAAAGAATATGAGTTTTCTCTTCATATAGATAGGCAATTGAGCCCCAGTGAGATTGACCTAGATTTTCAGAAAGCATGTAGGAAGGTGAGGAGGAAATCTGGACTGCCCGAACTGGAGACAAAGGGACCTTATTTTGGGGGATGCTGATTCTCAATGTTTCCCAGAAAATCAAGGTCCATTAAATTGTCTCCAATTGAGCAACCTCATCTGGAGGAAGCTGAAATAATTCATTACTTTTGACAGCCTTGCCCTAAGTAATTTGCTCATGGAAATACAAACCCCCTTGCAATATCCAGGAACTGAACTTTCATCCTCTAAGTGTGCAGCCAGTTCCTTAACCACGGCCTATCCTTCATCCCTGCCATAAAGCAGTCCACTGCAGGAAATCAAACAAAGTCTAGTTAATTTTTTCCCTTTAATTCCAGAGTGCCCAAAGTGTTGCTATACAGCTGCATAAAACTAAAATTTGATCCTCGGCTGCCTTTTTCCTCTAACCACAGAGCCACAAGATTGAAGACTTGCTCCTAAACTCAGCCACAACATAGCTAGCTACCAAAGGAGACTGAAGAGTGAGCAAATATAACCATGCTTTAAATAGATTGTGCATGTATTTTTAGGCATGCCGCTCCATAACTCTCCTGGTAAGAACTAACAGGATCTCGGAGCACCGTTGCTTTCTGTTTGTCTTGTCTACGATGCCCTGAAGCTACCTACAAAGTTTCAGTTTTAAAATTAACTGGTGCTTAAAGTGAATTGAAGAGAGATGAGTCATAAAAGGTGGATGTGTTCGTAAGAAAAGGAGTCAATCCAGGCTATTTAACCATTTCTGTCCTGTGGTTCCCCGCTATCCAAGGGACTGGAGAGTTCTGCTAGGGGAAGCTGACAAAAATCTGTTTATGACTTTTGCAACCGAGCTGTTGCACTAAACTGTAAAAACAAGTCACAGGGAACGAGATCAGGACCCCCTGTGTAGCAAAGTGATGGTGTTGTTCCACATTTCACATCTCCTCAGGATTACTCCATTGCTGCCGTTCGAGAGCAAGTAAGGGAAACAAGAAAACGTCTTGGCTGTAGGATCTCGTCCCTTGAATTTACCCTAGAAAATGGCAACAGTGATTTTATTTAATTGCTTTTTTTTTGAAAATCATCTTTGATTTTTGCTGAGCAATGGATACAAGCCTGGGTTACAGTTGTATGTTATTGTTGTGAGGGCTGTTTGCTTTTTGTTTCTACACTTTTCCAGTGCAGGTTGCAGTCTTTAGCAGTTAAAAAGTCTGTTAGAGGTGCCTTGGAGAAAGCAGTCCCAGACATTTCTATGGGGTTATGAATGCACTCAGTGTCTGAACGTGCTCTTTGGCTTCTACATAATAAACCTAAAGAAAAATAAAAGCTCTGTGTTACTATAGTAACCTATATTGATATATACTGGGTAGATAGTTGCCTGTAGGAATGACAGATGCCGGACACTGGTAGCTCAGCCTTCGTCACACTGCCTGATTGTGCATATGCCATACCGTACATATCTGTCAGCAGTACTTCACATTTAAAAAATAAATATTTGAGTGCAACATGGCTGGTTTCTGCTTTTTTTTTTTGAGTTCACATAACTTAAGGCACCGTTTAGAAGAAAAGAAAACCAAATACAGTTTAGACTTACCCATGGCAACTAAAGCTGGCATAAATATATGTCTATTTTTAAAACGTAATCCTAAGCAGCTCCACGACATATGCTCATCTGGTTAGACTCAGTAATAACCATCCATGCCTTGCAACCGTCCTTTCACTCCTCCCTAGCCAAATAATATATGAGGCGTTGTAACGTTTGCCCGTGTGGTTGTGTAAATGAGAGGGACCACAGGGGTGGGAGCTGGACCGACTCCAGGGATGCTCAGGCCCTCCAGCGTTCGGTGAAGTAGAATGGGGGAGCTGAGCGACTGCCCTGCCGCCCGCTTCGGCCACACTTTCGGACCAGGGGTGCGAGTACGGAGTTGCCGCGTCTCAGCTTGGGAGCCCGCAGAGGGGCTGCGACCCGCTGCTCTGCAGCATCAGACTTGATGTGCTACGATTGACACAGCTGCTGTGTTTCAGGGTGTCCGTCTCTCTGTGCGTCTGTCTGTCCATCTCAAGTGTTGATTCAATGAAACATGTGCAGACTTAATTATAGCTAACATCAAAGTGTTAAGGAGAAGTACTGAAAAGGGGAGTTCAGGGATGAACCACAAGAGAGAGAAAAGATGCTCTGAGTACAAGCCCTTCAGTATATTAACTGCTTTGAGCGGTTTCTCGAAGCCAGTGCTTAGTTTCTTTGCTGGTTTTAGGCTGACATGCTCCATCCAATGCCTAGGACACCACTGAGCTCCCGGTAAGATAACCATTTAAAACTGCACCAATATCTGAGTTTGGGTTTTTTTGCATGGTGGGGAGGGGTGAAGGAAAGAGAAGAGCGCGCTGGAGGGTTTTTCTTCCTGGAATTTGTTGGTTCACCTTTCATCAGAAACAATGAGAAAGTTGCATGCAATGCTAGAAATTGCCTTGACGCTAGTCACCAGTCACTGTAATAAGTAACGATGGTGTATTGTGCAAAATACGTGTTGAACTACAAGAGCATCCTACTCTGGAAGGAGTCAAGGATGGAGTGAAGGTAGGTCTCTAGAAACGTTGAAATGTGTGTGGGAGGAAGCTCAGTAATTTAACTAGTATAATTAGTGCCGCAAATTGTGTCAAAATAATCAGCTGGAATTAGTGGAGGTTACAATGGTCAGCAACGTTAGCTATGACTTGTTTGTTGCTTCCAGTTAACTTTTGGCTCATGGCATTGCTCCCTACTGTCACAGCATCCTTCTTCCACGTAAGGATGCTGAACAGAGAGCAAACACCTTTACTGATACTACAGAGGTGCTCGGCGTTGTCAAATTAAGCTCATGGATAAGCTGTGCTTCATTTGTGTTCTTGGTGGCCTTTTTTTTTTTAAGTTAACACTTGAGAAGAAAAAAATAAAAGGGAGTTCAGAGAGAAAACCACAACAGAAGGAAAAGGTAAATAAATAAGAGCCCTGCTTAATTGAAGGCCCTGACTTTGTAATATCATGACATAGCATACCCCAGTATCCCACATCAGAGAACTTACTTACATATCTTTTTGGGGTAGCTGTTCCAATTGATATACCATGGAGCCAAGGTAAGGTTTTAAACAGGAATTATCTCTTTTTTTTGTGGTTTTATTTTGAAATTTTGTTTTATTTTAACATACTTTTCCTATTTAGAATTTTTTTGGTTTGTTTTTCCAGCAACTAGCATAAGACATCTTCTTGTCACGGTAAAGACATTGCATATATTTGCTTTTCTAAGCATAAAAAAGAAAGAAACATGTAGAACTGAATTATAATCAAACAACATCCTCTTTAACTAGTATGTTAGGTCATAATACAGATATTATTTTAAGTAATTAAAATTCCTGCCATTTATAATGTCAGATTCAACTAAACTCACAGGAACACACAAAATACAAGTTTGTTATGCTATAGTATAGACATTTGCATTAGAAATTTTGCTTTATAGTTAAGCATACATGATGAAAATTATTACTGCTGTTTACATATGCTATGAAAAACAGTAATCCTCTTTTTCAAACACTTCTAAATTGTTTCTGCCCTTAAAGGAACACAATGAAGTCTTAGTGCTCTGTATTTAAGAAAGCTCAGGCAAAATAAGACCTTGTTCTTATAAACATATGAATGTTTAACTTCACGCACATGAGCATATCCGTAGGGTCTTAAGACACTACTCATGAGTGTAAAACTAACCATGGATAGATGAGTTTATAGGACAGGTCCTTGCCATTAAGAAAAAATTAAGTAATAAAAAAGATTGGTCAAAGAAGCTCTTGTTAAAAGCTCCTCAGTGTGAACCAGAAGAGCAAAAATGAAATTAAAAATAGATTAAGTTTTGAAAGAAGAATAAAGAATTGACTGTTACACTCATGAAAATATATGTGAGTGCATATATATATAAATATATATATATAATTCTAGCCTAAGTCAAGTAAATGGCTAGATAGTAAAAAGCATAATCCTAAAAAAAAGTTTAGAATTAATATTGACTGCATATCTGCTACCAAAACTATAAAACTAAGTAGAATTAATTCTCTCTGCACAGTTAATAGTTAAGGGGGGAAAATATAGTTTGTCTTCCTAGGTGCTGAAGCAGCAGTCTGTTTTATATACCAATACAAAGCAAATTGATAGGAGGAGGGAAAGCACATTGCTTTTATATCACAATAATTTTCAATAATTGCTGTAATTTTCTGGCTGCCTTGCAAATGCCAACTGAAATCTGTACAGCACATGAAACATAATGGGAGATAATTTAAAATGCAATGCATATCATAATCATTGTTCAAGAACGCAGATAAAAAATTACACGGACAAGTATATATTTCATTGTAGCATGTAATCTATCAGATGGAAGACAAGCTGTATAATATAGGTGACTGCAATTCTTCACAAGAAATTGTTAAATACCTGCATGTTTTCATACAGCAGCAATACCCAGCGTCTGAAGGGCTATATGCATCACAGAAAACTTGCTAAGTAGTTTAAATTCCAGAGAGCACAAGGTAGCCCTGAACGTCCCTGATGAGGAGGTTAAAATGTGTCTTATATCCAGCTGTTCCATGGACATAAGCCCTTAGGCGAGCACACTTCCAAAACAGTCTTTTTTTTCCTGAACCAGGCAATGTACTGTACTTACTCATCACTTTAGTGTAGCCAGTGGCATTTCCCCTTTGCTTAAATGCCTGGCTGGTCTGAATACATGAAACGTTGCCATCCTCACTGTTTCCCATCAAATCCTCTATAGAATGGAGGTGTCGAATAATCCTTTATTGTTAAGTAACTGTGAAACATGGCATAGTAAAGGCAATCACCTGCACGTGACATGGAAAACCAGGGCATGGATGTCCCACAAGAGACTCTTATTTTTGGCAGTGACTGTTACTTTTGATGCTTGTATAAAAATTAAGATGACGAATAAGACAAAATTCCCATAATCACATGCAAAAATATTCAGCTGTGTCACAAAAACTATCAGTCTTCAAGCCATTCCCAGACACCGAGCTTGTCAAAAATTCTTGTCAGGTAGTTTAAAGTTACTGCGCAGTAATGGTTCCTGAAAAATGAGGGTTTTTAATACTCAGAAGAGCAGAATTTGCAAAGTCATTTTCTCTAAAAGGGGTAGTTTTTACCAACTGTCATTTTTGGGCAGTCTGGTTTTGCTACAGACATAGTAATTGCCTGAAATGGAGTGCAAGAAAGAAACTGATGGGAGACTCTCAAGACAGAAATAATTAGTTCAGAACAAGGCAAGAGTTCTTGCACCAATAAAAATTGCTGCTTCTGTTTGAATTACTGATCAATGTTTTTGTTAGTGAATCAATGGTGCTATTAATTGTTGTACTGTTACTTAAGCTATCGTAATTGTACAGTAATTACTGTGGTTTCTTCCCATACAAAATAGTTTTAAAAGAGTTTGCCTTGAGGTACAGTCACTGGTACCACTGCGCTTATTTTTTTCAACTGGACATGGAAAGCATAGTTTTGGTTGTGCACCTGGTGAAGTTTGAAGCCTCCATAATTTCATTAGTTTCTCAAACAGATAAAACTAATGACAAGCATATCCCTAGTACTCCAAACTCTCTAAGAAATTAGCGGAGAAAAAATATTATTGTGAGTCTTTTTCTTTTCTTATTTTAGAAGTTAGAAACCCTCTTGACTGTAAAACCATATAGGCATCATTATCGTATGAGCCTAGGGAGCAGAGGTCTGAAGTCACAAAAGCTTTAACTAGTCAGTTGTTGCATTAAACTTTATTTTTCGTGCTTTGAATCGGAATTTAAAAACTAGATGGCAATTCCTCACATTTCCTGCATGAAGTATGTGAGTCTATTGCTCAGGGTCAAGAGATAATCTGTTAGCTGGTATGTTTGACTCTGATCTTTTAGCAGCAACAAAAATTAACTTCAGAAAATACTCTCAGAAAGAAGAATTTCGAATCCAATCCACCTAACCAGAGCAGAGTAGAAAACATGGGTTATTTGTTAAGAATTGTGCCTCTCCATTTCCACACAGACATGTGCTGAATACAGGGAATTGCGTAAAATGCTGTCTCACAGTGAAACAATTAAATTTGTAGTATTAATTCTCTCCCTGTCTGACTGTTGACTGTAGAACACTGTCTAAACATAAAAATAAAATGTTCTGTATTCCCAAAGTGTTTACATTTTAAAAACAGCAAAATTTGTCTCCCACGCAGTGCAAGAACTAGAAATCTTAATGGGCATTGCACTAATATAACATCCTCGGGCAAAATTTCTTTCTTTCCTGATGCACCCATGCAGGATTAATTATGGATCCAACTGTCTGGCTGCAGACCATTGTGGCTTCTTTGAAACCGCAAGAACCAAGCAGGCATACAGGTAGTCTAACAAAAGGGAAGAGTAAACCCACTACATTTTTTTCTGTTCTTGCATTGCTAACGTCTACTGTCACTTTGATGTCGCTTTTTCAGGTACCGTTGTAAGAGAATGGCTAAACAATAAGAGATATGAAATCATAGGTAGTTGAACGCAGATGCTCTTTATTGGCCATACTGTAAGTGAGTGGAAGATACGATGTCTTCTTAATATAGGAAAGGGGCTGGTAAAATCTGTCACTGTTTTTGGTTGCTAATGCTCATTGCCAGTTGAATTTTGTGGTGTGTTTCAGCCTCTTCCTCATCCCTACTCCTGAAACAACAAAACTTCATCTCTCCCTCCTCTTTCCTCCTGCCTTCAAACCCGTTGGCTCTATTTCGGCATCATCTAAGCCTTTACTGCCCACGGGCTGCTCTCTGCTCACCCATCAGCTGCTGCTTCCCCCCTCGCCCTATGTTTTTATGAACTGTTTCATAGGCTGTTATTGAGCAGAAATTACAACCAGCAGGTAAAAAAGGTAGAAAAAAGAGAGAGAGTCAAATTGGCTGTCAATGTAGGCTGCAAATGGGAGAGAAATTGGTGAAAGTGTAATCGATTGGTCTTGGGGAAGAGGTGGCTATAGGGGTCTGAATGGAAGAGGCAAGAAAAGAGCTGATACTTGTGAAATGCAGTTGAATGTTGTCATGTCCAAGTACAGCCCGGGATCCTTTTCTCAGTTCATTGTGTGATTCCTGGGTTATTTTAGGTCACTTAGGGAGCAATTCATAAGCTTAAATGTAGATCCTAGGTATCCAAGACATCTGCATGAGGCTGGCAGATATCACTGTGAAGCCAGAATGTAACCCCAGAAAACCCAGGAGTCCTGGAGCATCACTGTGAAGTTTCTAAAATGGTACCGGATGCCTGTGTTCAGACAACCGAACCACCCTTGTTGCCTCTGTCATCCCACATATAAACGAGGCATAACGGTCTTTCTTTATTACAAAAGAATATTATGAGGTCAGTCGACTATTTTATGTGGGGTATTCAAATGAATTTACACATAAATATTCTGGTCCTTCTGCAGTGAAGCTGTCCAAAAAATATCTGCTCATTTCTCTGCAGTCCATGACAACAAAATCTGTCTGCGTCATAACCTCTCGTAGCTTCCAATGGGCATTTTGTTATCAGCGCTGTGCAGGGGCTGTTGTTGGCTAGAAGCAAGATGTCTCTAGATCATGTGGTCAGGTGTCTCTCCTTTTCCACGTGAATGATCTCTATGTTTTCAACCCATAATTTCTGCAAGCAGAAGGGGAAAGATTGTGGTTTGACCTCATGGAGTAACCCATGTTCAAGGCATAACTGAAGCCTACGTGGGAGGCACCGGGCTGGATTGCTGGGCTTCTACTCATGGGTCCTCCACCAAAAAGCTATGAAATCTTTAACGAGGCAATCTACTTCTCTGTGCCAGTGTTTCTTCTTGAGAAGCTACATTTTGTTTGATTTGTTTAATTAGGTGGTGAATGCTTCATGGCAGGAACTGTTTCTTGCTATGCTTTGATTTATCTCAGTGCAATGAGATCCTAATCCCATTTGTTGGGATATTGCATTACTACTGTATAACACAAATGCAATATTCATCCTTAGAAATAACGGCAGCATTTGGTTTAGTTGAGGAACAGTAACCGCCGCCTACTGTACCGAATTTTGGTCCTATGAAAATCAATGGTCAACAAGACAACCCAGGCAAATTCTGACACCTGGCATGCTTTATAGTATCATAGACTTGACTATATGTTAAAATACTGATCATCCTGATTTACTATCCTTCAGTAATTCTCAAGTTGAGATCACGGAGTGGCTGAAAGATATCGAAATTCTTGATATACAACCCCAGAAATATTAGCTCATTATTGGCATTAACGTATAAATCAACACTTCAAGTTAAAGAGTCAAATAAAGCGTCAATGCCCCTTGAAATAGAAATTACAGGCCTCCAATCTGTAATAAAATAACTCTCATAACACAGATTTTTATCAGGTTTCTAAATGGCTGTATAGGAGAACTGCAAGTGAGTAAAAATTTCCAAGGTGGTGCTGCCACTGAGCTAACATCTGTCTTTTTAAAGCCTGCTTTGAAATAACTTGGTTGCCCATTAGCGTATAGGACCCTAATTCCACAAGGCGGATGGTGCACAGTCCTTTGGCTCCCTGCTCACACACGCTCCGGTGTTCGGGAAGTGGTGGAAAATGAATTTTGAGTAGGGTAAAGATATAATAGCAATGTGGTGACCAGATTTGCTGTATGCTTTCACTAGACTTCCTCAGCTTTAAGACCTCGTAGCTGAATCAAACAGAAACAAAAAGTGTCTAAGACAGCAGGTTTAGATTGACTTGTCTGTAATTTGTTGGCCAAAGAGAACAGTAGCCTGAAATGAAGACAGTCCTCGCCAAGGTGCTGGATCCTGTTTGTATCACGCAAATGCAAGAGCATCTTTCTGCCAGTGCCCCCATAGCAGTTTCCCCACATGTACTGGATCGACGTTCGATGGTCGCTCCGCTGCCAGACATCCTGAAACATCTCCTGAAATGAAACAGTGCAAGGCAATTCCCAAACTACTGGGGTGGAGAAATTAATTTGGCCTCATTGAACCACCTCTTGCTTGAACATTAGTCTCTCCGGGAGGACTGTGAAGTGCCGGGTCTTGCCTCTTCCAAAAGAAGAGGGAGGAGGTCACACGAGTCACTGCCACGGTCCTCAGTGACCCCTGGGGGGGGTTTATAACTATTTCTTTGGTTGCTCCAGTGACTGTGCAGCACCATCTCTAATGACAAAACACAAGCCCTCTATTCATTTCGGCTAGGGACAAAAGACATGGCAATTTTAAATATCCCCATTTAACACAAGGACTGTGGCTGGCATCAAATCAGAGTGAGTGGTGTCTATGAAACAGCTTTCTCCCATTGACTGGCAATGGATAAACCTGCCTAAACCAATTGTTAAGTATGATCTTACTCAGCATGATGCTCTGAGGAATTCTTAATGCAGCAGCCAGCAATTCATTCTACTTACAAAGAAACGGACATTTAGAAAAATAATTCACCATAAGGCTTGTTTAATCATAAGCTTCTTTAAAGACCCAGAGGCAAAGGTCTTTGGTAGGAGAGCTATTGCTTTTTCAGTATATTGGAACAGTATCTTTAAAATCCACCGGTGTATATAGTCTTTGTGAAAGGTGCCAGGCTGATAAAATTTGGTCTCTATGAGTTTATAAAAAACTGAGTACAGACTGAGCAATTACTTCAGCAGCGTGCCTCATCCCTGAACCAAACGGTCATCTTCAGGGTGAGAAAACAGGTTAGTGCCTGCCCTGTGTTTCTCCTCTGGAAAAGTTCATTACCAACTTTTTCCAATGTCTGGGTGGATTTTTTTTTTATTATGCTATTGTGGATATATAAGGACACCTTTTTTGGATGCATAACAACAGTCAACTAAGCCAAGTGGGATATATGAGAGTAGAATGTCATTACACATGATAAAGCAGTGGCACATAACCATTTTGCAGACAGCATTAAAATTTCAGTCATGTCCTGTGACTGAAAAAAGAGAGAAGAATTTTAAATAGATCCAGAAATGAACGTGATTAAAGACACAGGGGTCTTCTATGTTAGAAGTAATTTAAAACATTAATATTAATTACATTTGGAGAGGAAGAGAAATATAAACTAAAGGATGATATCAAAAAAGTGAGTCATGAACTCCTATTTTGCTTAATAGGAAACTATTAAATTTAAGCAATTAATTTAGAAAAGATATGGGAAATATTTCTTTATATAGCATATCACACTACAATGTATCACTCTAATGGATGTAAACTGGGCAAATATCTTAGCTGAGCTAAATGAATTATCATTGATTTGATTAAGAATGAATGTTGCTTTTACATTAGCCGGGTTAAAACAATATTACCCAAGCCACCAATCACCACATCTCACACATTGAGATTATTTTCCAAAGTTAAAAAAAACCCCAAAACCCAAAGCAAACAGCAGCAACAAAAAAATCCCTAACGCTCTCCTCACCAAGTTCTTCTATTTTTATAGCGTGGGATAACACCGAGGAGATGGTATCCCACATACCTTCATACTGCAGACGGATGAGAAAAGGTAGCGTATTCATATAAGTATCTTAACCTTGCAGTGAAACCTGTATCTGAGGGGACCAGTTCTGGCCAGGCTGATATGAATAGGAGTTTCACCACTCCCTAAGGGAGAGGGAGTAGGATCCAGTTGGGAACTGGGTGGAGTTCACCATATGTTCCCTTTTGTTGGCAGCTGCCAGCTAGGGTCAAGGTCTCGGGAAGAGTTTAAGATGTAGGATAGGTAAATCAGTATCGGTTTCCAAAACACCACAGCAGTGGTCTTACAGTACATTTTACATTGCTCTTTCTGTTCAGCTGCAGACTCATTGTAGAAGATGAACAAATCTTTCTGAGTCTTCTTGGAGGAACGTTGAATTTCTTTGTTTTCTTTTTATTGTTGTTTTAGAGGTATTTATTGTTGTTTTGTGAAAGTTACTACCCTCACACACGGTAAGCATTACAGTACTTTTGCCCATCTACAGAAGCGAACATTTCTTGTTGCCTGTGTATGTCCGTATGGGCTTCCACCAAACGTCAAATGGTGCAAGACCTGCAAGGCTGAACAGAAATTGCAAACTTCATTTCTTTTCAGTATCATCCCCTTTGTGGGCTTTGCAGTGTAGTTGTTCCCTCACTTGCTGTGAAAGTCTCCAAGCTCTAAATGTGCCTTTCTCTGTGTCTTGGGATGGCGCCGCTCGTTAGACTCCCTTTGGCGTAAGACCTGTGATTCCCTTCTGGTTCTGAGTTCGTCTGGGAAGCTGGTGGCAATATTTTGTGCCTCACTGGTGAACGGGCAATGTTATTTTCATCTCAAAACTGGGATCTATGGAGATGTATGAAGACTCAAAGTTACAAATGAAGTGCATCATAAAGTGAATTAACTGAGTACAGAAACAGCAAAAATAATTACTTATTCACTAAGATGGCTGGACCTGCCCTCCCTCTGCAAGCAGGGGAAGCAAGTGAAGGTGAATGGGTGATGCTGACAGGTAGTTTCTTTTTTAGTCAGTTGAATAGTTGAGCTGGAAAAGACACTGGCATTTCTTTTGTAGGAATCTAGTTCAACAATATCTGCCCAAGATTTTCTTTCACTTGGATTTAAAATCAAATGCAGAAACTGAATATAATTTGCCTGAATGTCTGTAAGGAATGTCTGCATAACCGCATATAGGCCATGCAAAACTTAGAGTGTGGAATACGCTGGATAATGCAACAGAATATATTTATGGCTAACAAACTGAATTTTACCAATATTGACTATGCAGAAATGAGCATTTCCTATTGGGCAACTTTAAATGATCATAGGTAGACTTGCAAGAGCAGTGTTGGAAGTCATTGTGTTTAGGGGTCACTTAAAATGGGCACAAACTGAAAAAAGGCACTAACAAAACAACAGACACATCCCTCCACTGCTGGGACACGGAGCAGACAACCTAACAGTTCTGTTCTGCCTCTCGGGGCTGTGATTTATTCTCTGCAATGGCTTCACATTGGCAATGATTATGTTGAGATTCATTTTCATCAGCTGTCTTCTCTGACAGTAATTTTTGACTACATACGGCGATGAACTGATTTTGAGCTGAAAGACTGCTGGGGTTTCTTTTAGGGCTGCTTTTTTTTAGGGGGCTATTAGTGTCTGGCCCAACTTCATGGCATTTTGAAATTACCAACTTGCTTATCAGTCTGAATTCTCTCCTTATCTGTTCCTTTCTTCAATTCTTGTTCATTTTGGCATCTTTTATGACCTCATTACTATTTCTATTTCAAAGTGTATTAAATCTAGCTTCTACATAACAGAAAAAATTAGAAAAGACAAGCCACCCTTAAATCCATCTATATGAAGAAATTCACAGAAACTAATACTACATGAAGTTTGTTACATAGGTATTAGTGCTCTATCCTTACTGACTTTTTTGATGTTATTTATAGCCTTGTTATGAATCAGGGTTTTAAATAAAAATGTGGTTTATTTTCATTTCCACTTAAGTGTCTCCTGTCTACATGATCATTACTTCAGAACTTAGCATAATTACATAAGAATAATTAATCTCCAACTGAGATTTTTTAAGCATGAGTGAAAAGAAAAAGGTGTCTGATTGCTACCTTTTTGCTTTTCTGATCTTAGGAGTGTCTGGAGTCTAGGGTGGCCTCTGGAATAATTATGGATTGCCTTGGGGCTGTTGTAAATTGGATTTACCTGCCTGCATCTTCAGGGATCGTGCGCACAGTGAGAAGCCGTGAAGGATAGATAGAGGTTGAGCTATAACTCCTCGTGTCTGGCTGCCACCCTCTGCTAGAGCCAAGCTGAGATGATGTAGGTAGATCTCATCTGTCCAGGGAATTCACCCATGTTGGACAGATCCTTTCAAAAGTGGAGTATACTGGAGTTTCAGGTCTGCAGAGCTGTGGAAAGGCTATTCCCACTTAGTTGTGGATGGCTGTTGGGGATGTACTGTAGATCCTTTCTGGCCTACAAGCCTTAGGTTTTTTTCTCATTAAATCAAACGTAAGGTGAGGAGGAAACCAGGCAGGTATGGTTCAAACCTGGGTCTTATTAATCTGTGGAGTACCTAGGGCTAGGAAGCCCTCCTGGGTCTAGCAATGCAGAGATAGACAGAGATGCCAATTCTGGACCAAAGGTTCAGAGAATCAGTGTAGCATGTTATCTTTTGTCTTATTTACTTCCCAGTGGCTTCACCTAATTGTTTTCCAGCTTTACGGTTCAAACCGCAGCTTGCCTCTTGGCTAACTCTCAGATATGTTTAGCCATCTCTGTGACGGGCTGCCCACCTCAGATGGGCGTACACACTTCCAGTGGGATGTAGTTATTGAGAATCGTTATAATTGCGTGTCATATATCACAAATTCCTCTGTTTTCCCAGTACCACACACTCCCTCATCACATATGAAAAGGAGCCTGTTTTCACATCTACCTTTCAAGTTGAGATAGTGAACCCCACCCATTTCTTAGTAATTAGAAGTACAAGGTTAAAAGCTTGAGGTCTTAGCAACAGTGAAAGTGGTTTCATTAGACGTTGGATATAATTTGTTTTCAGGAGAGACTGTAATGAGTAAGCTGTGATATATTGTAGTGCTTAAAGATAGCCAAAATGAGAAGAGATGACCACAAAGTCTGCAATGGAAGAGGTCAGTTAGTCCCTGCTGTGCCGGTGTGGTGGTGGTCGTTCACCAGAAGTTATGTGAGCGACTGGGTTTCTAGTGCTCTGGTACCACCTTCACATTCCGGAGGTACCGCAATATTCATCTTCATAGGGTTACAATGAGCAATGAAAGCCATGAAGTTATGTTGTGTCCAATTTTCTTCATGCTGTGCTGGAACAGGAGTAGCAGGAAAATCTATGGTGGGTTTAAGCGAAAGCTGCTGGAAAAATTTCCATCTAGGAGTTTTGGGGATGGAAAACAAGGTTTTCTGCTGATTTTGTTTTCAGAATACCTGTTTTTCCTTAAAGACTTTTCCCCGTGAAGAAAAAATATCAGCTTTTGAAATCTGAACATATTTTGACTGAAAAATAATAACATTAATTTTGAAATTCCAGTCTGATGGATAAAGGTCAGTTCTTTTTCTCTCCTTTCCTCTGCAAGAATAGATTTAGGAAGTTTTGTTTTATTTCTGAATAAAATATAGACACTTCCTTCAAAGTAGACAGGATGGTGCTTTTTAGGAGACTGAAGTGGGATGCCATCACCTGGGAGAAATGAAGATAATCCTTAAAATCAATGTTGAAAGCAACTAGTGTTTGTTTGTCATGTCAAGTTAATTTTAATCCAGATCAGTTCCCTGATCCAATTGAGTGGCCACACAAATGTTTATGCTAATAAATGCTAATTCATCTCAGAAATGAGAGCCTGGGAGTGGGACTACTTCATTCAGAAGCAGTTGTTTTCCTATTATTTTAAAAGTGCTGTATTTATTATGTATTACGATTTTCATGCCACGCAGAGTACATCATCAGTTGATATTCTTACAATAGAGTTGCCTGAAATTACCAAGTTGTCTGTAAAACTGTGTTGTTAGACAGTAAGAATACAGGTTACTAGAGATGAGCAAGTCATCCAAGAGATAAACATCTTTAATTAGTCTTGTCTGTTTGTTCACAGATAGCCTGTAAATTAATATTCACAGCTGACTATCATGATCTTTTAATCAATAGATCGTTCATGAACAAATCTACTGTGAATATTCATTTTTTTTACAGCCGAATTAATACTTGGGTTATGTAATTGAGATTATCGGATAGGATACTGTGTTTTTCCTGTACTTTAGTGATATTAATTAAATTTGTTATCACAAGTGGCTGGAAAAACAAACACCATTGGCAGTATAATCTCTCAGGAAAGGTAGCAGGGAAGAAAGGAATATCAGATGCTTCTGTTATCAAAAGTTGTTTTATGATAGATAGATAGATAGATAGATAGAGAGATAGATAGATAGATAGAGAGATAGATAGATGGATGAACAGATCTATTGATCGATCTTGGAGAATTACACACCAGTAAAGCCCATTACCTTGTGGAGTCTGCTTTATTTTAGTCATTTCAACAAGAAGCTGTTAAATTACATCATAGAAAGTACACAAAGTAAGGAAGGGGACACCATTTACTTGTTAACTTTTCTGGGTGACATGTTTACCAGACTCCACTTGGTAGAATTTCCAGGGACATCTTGGGCTTTTAAAGTATCTTCAGATTACGTGATCCTAGTTACATTTTTCCTCTCTCCACGTTCACAGAAAGTAAACATATGCCGGTGGTTTCAAATTAGCATCTAAATTTTTGAACAACCTCTTTACCAGCACTCATGTAAGAGATTATGGGAATCATGTTCTCTTTCTATTCTTCGCAGTCAAACATTTCATAAAGCGTCTTTGATACTGCAAGTTATCATCCCAATCATTGGCATAAAGTAAATGAGTGTGTTTTTGTGATCCAAGCTGAGAAATAGATGCTCAGCGGCTTGTCTTGCTGTCTTAGTAAAACTCTTCTTGAAAATGTTTATACTCTTGTACAACCAAAAGACTGAAACATGCACTAAAGGAAATATCTGTTATTTGTATTAAGTGAAGATTTTGTTCAGAAACTCACAAGAATAATTTTTTTTTTTTTGTTAATTGATGCTGTGGTTGTCTTATTAAGATGTCTGTTCTTGCCTTCATTTTGTGTTATTCTTGATATGACATATCTGATTAGAAACTATTTTACTGGCATTAATGAGAACACTACACTGAATTCTGAAGCTGCTCCCTGTTACAAGTTTTTCTTGTAATATTAATGGCAGTTAAAAGGAACTAATTCTGTTTTATCTGTTTCCTCTGCATCGCCTCTGTGTGTGCTTGCTGGCTGCATTTTTATTTGTGTCTGTGGCAGACTGTATAGGTCTCCTATAGCGATGAATTCACCCACTGAATATTCTGCTCTTTGAAATAAAAACTTCAGTTGTTCACTGCTGAGTGCGTGATAGAGATTTTCTTTCATTATTTACGAAAACAATCACGCTGGTGTTTTCCACCCTCTTCTCTCTGGTAAAAGAGTCATTTTGTTCTTACAGGCCCAGAATAAGCTTTAGTAAATTGAGGTTTGGTTTAAATAGAACTGAGTCTCCTTTGCTTTGTTGGGAAATCTGGGCAGCTGGGCTCTTCTAGCGCCAAGGTCGCCGGAGAATGGTTTTCCAGACTATCTACACAAATGTTTCTAGACCTCAAACTGGACGTGGGATGCGTCAGAAATGCTCGTGCTGCTGTTCAGCCTGGGATCAGGATCAGCTGTCATCTCCTGCCGTGGGTCGGGAACCACGTGAAATTTCACAGCCAGGGGCATCTCCTGAGCAGTGGGAGTTCAGCTGAGATTGTTGGAGACGAGCGTTTCTCGGTATTACCTCCAGAAACACTTCCATAACTGTCAGGGTGCCATTTAATGACAGATAAATAAAGTGTCAGCAAGACTCTCTTAGCTTCCCAAATCTTACAGTTCGCAGAAAAACCAGCAGTCACCAGAAAGGATGTATGAAATACATGCAAATGAGTGATTCTGAAAAAGTCATTTTGATAATGTATTTCTGCATGCAGAATTGGAATGATAATATAAATGTTGCAAGTCTAGCTATAATATGACTCTGTAATCATTTTTGGGAGGGAGGACATACACCGTCTGTGAACAGAGGTGTGCTGTGGCAGGACTGGGGCAGTTTATCAGCTTTCTTCATGTTCAGGCTGCTTTAACGCCAGAGCAGCTCAAATAATAGCCAGAGGATGTACTATTCTGAATTGCACAATACCCTTAAAGTCTTTCTGCAGTTCTTATTTCAAAAACGTCATGACTATTTTGTGGGTATGCGTTACTGTTGAAAGATAATATATTTAGAAACAATGTCTACTTTATTTCGCTATTTCAGCCAGAAGCATACCGGATGGCCTCGGTGCGCATCCCTAATCTACAGCTGTAGATGTCAAATGGCTTGAATATTTCATTTTGCTTTTTCAGACTAAAGCCTGAAGTCATATATTCCCCTCTGACATCTTTCCTTTCCTCCCTCAAAATACCCTTCCTGTAATTTTTCTAGAACAGAAATTTTTTAATTGATCTGCTAGAGTTTTTGCTTCACGCCGCAGCAACGGAAGCCCTTAGCGGCATACGTGGTTCATTAAGCCCTTTAATTCTGTCTGCTATCATGCTGCACACAGCTTCACATTGCCATTTGTGGAATAATCAGCACTGAAGCAAACTAAAAGAGGAGGGGGAAGGGCGAGCTAAAGTCTGACACCGGTGACAGAAGACAAGATCAAATATAAATAGATGTGAATCACCACTGTGGCATCACTATCGGAGAAGCATGTCGGTTTTTTGTTGCAGAAGACACTGCAGCTGCATGCAAGAGGTGAATTCACAGCAAACACAAATCCCTTCTTGGACAAAAAAAAAAAAGGAAAAAAAAGATTGTTTCTCCATTGTCCAGGTGTGGTCTTCATCTTATTTATAAATAATAGGAACACTACCTACATACATACGTATATATATAAATAAAATATATATAAACTCATATAATACACACACACACACACATATAAACTCCTTAATATATATAAACTCCTTAATCCCATGCACTACAGAAAATTTATATCAGTTGGAGATGGAAACACCAAAACCATTTTGATGACACAGACTACAGCTGAAAAAGGACAGACTGCAATTAAAATGGGGGTGGTCGCAGAAAAGAGAATTGTATCCATCTTCTACAGAGACTGAATGTATAAACATTAGGCAGAGACAAGAAAAATGCTCTGCTTGCTGAAGTAGCTCAAGTTTATATGAGAGATTTTAATTAGAGAGCAAATTCAATGTTTCAGTAGGCTGCAATTGCAATTTTAGAATTTTCTTGCTTCAGCAATTCCAAATATAGCCCTCAAGACATCCAGTTTCTCTATAATAAGCCCATGTTGAAAGTTAACAACGAATACATATAGTAAAGCCACAGAGCATCTCGGAATAGAGCCTCAGAGTCAGCATTTCACCAAGTCACTCCAAACCCCTCTCTCATTCCCTTCAGCTTTCTCTGTCTCCAGGGGATAGCTGGGAGGGTCGGGGCAGGGGAGAGAGCCTCAAAGCCATCATTTGGGCAATTCCCAAATTAATAATGTCCTACGAGGGGAAAGTGGTTGGGTGGGGAAGGATGGGGGGGTATTTGAGGGGTGGCTGGACGTGCTGCTGGCCCAGCAAGGCAAGGCGAGGGAGTGCCCAGAGCTGGTTTTACTCTAGCGAGGAAGCGGGGAGAGGGTTACCTTGACGGTGATGTTACTGAGCTGCGGAAAGCTGTCCTTGCGTGGTGTCTTACAGGGCTGAGTCCTTCAGTAAGGGCAGTTCTACTCTGAGTGTTTTAACATGTAAGTTTTAATGCACTGTGTTATCAATTCTTACGTGCCTACAACTTCAGAAGAATCCTTGTTACCATGTGCTTAAAATAACCCCCAAGCATTCTCATAGTCACGAAATGATTTTTCTATTAAAAGCAAATGTTCAGGTCTGTGTCAGCCCATATCCAGCCTGATCCGCAGCTCCATTAAGCCTGCTCTCCACACTTCAGCAGCACTGAGCCCGGCAGGAGCTCTCCCAGGGCCAGCTCAGGCTCCCTCTTTGACAGGGGGATGAATCCAGCCTCCGCATCAGTCCTCCCTTCTGTGCGGAAAGGTGCAGACAGTAAAAGAGATGTTCATGAAACTTCTGTGCAGCCCCGTAAACTTCAGTCATAGTTTTTGTCACTGGGGACTGGTGTTTTTGACGTTGTCGTGGTTTAACCTGGCAGGCAGCCAAACACCACGCAGCCGCTCACTCACTCTCCCCCAGTGGGACCAGGAGAGAATTGGAAGGGTAAGAGTGAGAAAACTCGTGGGTTGAGATAAAGACAGTTTAATAGAACAGAAAAGGAAGGGATAATACTAATACTAATACTAATGATAATAATAATAGAATATACAAAATGGGTGATGCACAATGCAATTGCTCACCACCCACCAAGAAATGCCCAAAAACCAGCAATCGCTACTTCCTGGACACGCCTACCATTCATATGCTTAGCATGACATCATATGGTATGGAACACCCCGTTGGCCAGCTGGGCCAGCTGTCCCGGCTATGCTCCCTCCCAGCTTCTTGTGCACTTGGCAGAACATGGGAAGCTGAATGTCTCGACTAGCAGGGTACTTAGCAACAACTAAAAACATGAGTGTGTTATCAACATTCTTCTCATACTAAATCCAAAACACAGCACTAGGAAGAAATTTAACTCTATCCCAGTCGAAACCAGGACAGACGTAATTTAAGGCAGCCCAGCTATAGTCTGAAGGCCAACAGAGTGCAAAGCCAGCTTCCAGCCTCCTCCTGCCTCTACGTCCTGCGTGGACACTGAGATATGGGTGCTGGGGGGGGGCAGACAACGGGACAGGGGGAAATGTTTTCATTCCCAGTTTTCCCAAAAGGTCTGTTCCAAAAAAGTAGCATATTTACTATAAGATAGTTCATGCAAAATTGGCAATATGTTTTTCATTTTTGCATAGCGAAGTTGCTATTAGGAAAGCAAATGTAATGGCTCATTTTCGTAAAAGGTAATTTATAGCAAAGAGACGATGTTATTTCAAAATTCCTGATGACTTTACTTCTGTGCCTTTCTAAAAAAGCACACTTGTATCTGACGAACCCCCTTTTCAAAAGTAGGTGACAAATGAGCACTTGATTTTGCCGCAAAGCTTATGTTTAAATGTTTTCTTTTTTTGGCCATGGCAAGCATTACGCCTTCAGTCTGGGTTTCTTGTGAATGGGAACCCGTAGCCTGACTCCTTGGTTACACAGGGGAAAGTCACTGGTCCCTCCTGAATGTTCAGAGGCAGACTGGACACTGCAGCTCCAGTGGCTGGCATGGTGAGCTGGACTAGACCTGATGAAGGGTAGGAGGAAAAGAAGAAAAAGGAGATAGCCTGTTATCTCAGGTCTGCTAGAATCTGGCACGATCTGTTTAGAACAGTGCCTGGGGTCTGATCCCAGATTCCATTAATGGGCACACCTTCCCAACTGGATGCTGTGGAGCAACTGAATGGGAAGGGGATGGGGGTTAGTTCAGCCCGGAGGCAAAAAAGGCTACAGGGGGGATTTAATTACTGTCTTCAGCATCCTAATGGGGAGGTTACAGAAAAGATGTAGCCAGTCTTTTCTCAAGTGTACACTGCAAAAGGAGGAGAAGAAACGGGCGATCATGGTGCAGCAAGGGCAATTCCAACTGGATGTGAGGAGGACAATTTTCATGGTGGTGGTGATCGAGCACTGGAAGGGGTCACCCAGAGAGGATGTGGGATCTCCATCCTTGGAGACTTTCAAAACTCCTCTGGACAGGTCCTGAGTGACCTGACTTAGCTCCAAAACTGGCCCTGCTTTGAGAAGGGGTTTGGACCACTCGAGCTGCAGAAGTCCCTGCCAACCTGAATTGTTTAATAATTTTGGTATTTTAACCACTGTGAGGCCACATGTCCCCTACTTCTGCCAGGGTCATGCCCAGTTGTCTGCATTAGAGGGAATAACATTGCTACACATCCACATCTATCAGGTGGTGGAGAAAGAACAGTGTACCAAAGAGACAATATCTTTAATGCGGCTATCACACTTGCATGCTATAGCACCTTTCCACCTCATTTCAGAAGCAATAAATGTTGTTATAAAAGTAATCTGCCTTTTTCCTTATCCACAACCAGCATGTCAACACCATATTTAATTTACATTGCTCTGAATGTAGCATTTCATCTTAATGAGTTCTCTTCCCTCATATCTTCTCTTTATACTTTATGGGAGAAAATATTTTGAACCGTTCCCATTTTCTCTTCTTGACCACTGGCTGTCAGTGTCTGTTGTAGCTTAAGTGATGAGGGACAAGGTAAATTTAAATCCAACCCAGCAAAATGGCTGTCATCAACACATTACAGTCTCAAAGTCATTTAGAAGATTCAGAGCAGCATAATAACAAGCAAGGTTTAGAATAGGAATCAAGAAGAAACCAAGTTAAAAACAGCAGGTTTTGTGAAGCCACTAAATGTGACCCCATTTTCATGCGCACCAGCTTCACTAACAGAGGAGAGGGATTTTAAATATACTGTCGACCAGGCTACTACATACCTATTGCAACACACTGGCTGTCACTTTATAAACTGTATGCCCATATTGTATATTGATTGCATTTTCCCTGGTAAGCTCTGCGGGGTTATTTCTTATTTAAACCTGCAGGAGAAGACCAGGAAACCTTTAGAGAACCCAGCAATTTATCGACTCGTACATTTTTTTGGAAGAGGGCCACTAATTGTGTGATTCATCAGCACAGCCCAGACACAACATTAGGTGCTATTGTTCTGCTGCACTGGGCAGGACTAGGAAAGGCTAATACAGCAGTGTAAATGTACGACAAGGAAATCATTTTAACACATTAGTTGCATAGGCTGAGAAAGATGGAAGAGTTCGTGTTAAACAAGATTGCTTTTTAATCTGGAATGGTATAGGTAGTGTCCAACATAGTTTGAAACAGTTTAATTGTGGCTTTTTTCTCCCCTCCTGACCCAAAGCACATCCAAAAAAAAAAAAAAAAAAAAGCTGGATGAAGTTTAAAAGCTTATTTAATGTCGGCAATTCCTGTCGGAGGCTTCCTGAGTCTTCATCTTCTCCCATGCATATGAGTTAGAGTACCACGATTTTGGTAACCTTGCCCCTGGTTACGGTACCTCCAGTGCAGCTTTTCACCATTGCTTTGAATTCACTATAGCGAGATGGATGTGCTTACATGAAACGTAAAAAGCAATTAATACCCAGCCGGGTCAGCAGGGCACTGATACATTACACTCAGTTTTACTTCGGGGACCCTGCAGGAGAGGTTTTGGACTGAAGCAATGTATATCTGGGTAAGGAACCGCCAGTGCAGAGAAACAGGGCATGGCTCTGCCTCTGGATAATGCTGCAAGTCAGCTCTGCAGAGCTAACCGTAAGCGTGCTATTTGGGCATGCGTTTCTTATCCCGTCGTGGTGCACATATGCAAGATGTACAGGCATGGACATGCTCCGGGACTCTCCTAAATTTAGAGTTTGGCAGACTTTAAAGTTCTCTTCTGCACGCTGCACTATATTTAGAAGCTGTGCTTCCAATAGCAACTCCTTTCCCCTCCATTCCCTGCTTTTATACCTTTTGAGACATATTTATACTTTGGTCTATACTACCTATTGACAAAACACGTGGAGGTATACTGCTTTCATGGTATTTTTTATAGCAGACTAAATCTTCAGATATGAAACTACAACTGCTGTTATAACCCCTAGCACAAATATATCACCGAGATCTTCTCTTGGTGTTTGGTCCATTAATCCATTGCAAAGATCAAGAGGTCTTTTCACAGCTTTTGACTGAATTTCCAGTTAATGCAGCTTAGGTAGGACACTCCTGCATGTCCAGGTTGTTTTTCTCAATACTGCTCCTCATGTACTAATGGCACAAAAGGTTTCACAGCCAGCTGAAGTCCATCCCTGATCCGTGCTTTCCCTGAGGACCACAGCTCTTTACTTGACCCAGTGAAGGTAGGAAGTGTTCAGGCCACTGAGAAGAGAATGGGGGGAGCATCTTCAAGCCATTTCCTAGGACATTCTGGTGCCTCTGGCTTCAAGTCCACTGCTCTCACATCACACTTTTCCCTTCCCTGGGACTTGAACTGTTTCCCCTGCTCAAATGTGAAAGTACTGATGCTTTGACAGGTTTTGACTAGAAATATTGCCGTTTACAGATGTATTTTGCAAGACTACTTAAAATAGTGGTTTGTTCTATTTAATTCTCTTAACCGAGATGGAGGGCCACCTTTACATCTTTAACCTCATTTAAAGGCCGTCAGGGAAACTTGGCTCACATACTCCTAGAGCACCCTGGAGCTCCTTACGGCATCTGTTTTTCTTAGGAAGACAGGTAACAACCGCTGGGAAAGTCCATGCATGCCAGAGGAGAGTGCCGGGCATGTTTCTGAGGAGCCCCTACGCCTCTATCCATCGGCACGTGCCGTGTCCCCAGGTCCCCTCCAAAAACCAGTGTGCCAGAGGAGCCTGCACAGCCAGACTCTGGTTCTTCTTTTAAGCTCGAGGAGACTGAGCTGGGCTGGTTCTGCAGGGAGGCCTCTGTCTGGTGCGGCCAAGAAACTCTCCTTTCCCCCTCTCTTCTTCTCTCTGGGATTATCTCATTAGGGAATAATAAAGAGGAGGGTGCCAGCAGGCTGTTGTTACATGGTTTGGGCACGTTGCTCAGCCTTGTGCCTCAGGTACCTGTGAAGGGTGCCAAACCCTTACTAATGTTCATGTCAGATTAGGTACTGTTAGCGTGAAATAGCTGATTAAAGTTATACCTCATTCCTTTCTCATTCAACATTTCCTTCCCTGAGGAAAGGAGGCTGTATTGATACACAGACTCAATGGGAAAAGCTCCTATTCTTTTCCTTAGATATCTTAAAATATTTAGTTCATTTTTGTTCTCTCATTTTTGTTCTCTCATTTTTCTTCTCTCATTTTTCTTCGCTCATTTTTCTTCTCCTTCAAACTCCCACAAGACGCGTAGCTCGTATCTGCTTCCACGGGGATCCAGGTACCCTTTAAAGAGGGGTCGGAGTATTAACACCTCACAGCAGAGCAGAGGAGGGCAATTTAACACAGCAAACAGGTCAGGCTGGAAATCTGTGAAAAGCTGGCTTGTCTTTTTTTCTTCTGCTGCCGCTAGTCTGTCTTTCTGCCTTCCTTTCTCTCGCTCACAAAAAGATGGCCAGACGCGAGGTGCCCATTTTGGAGGATGGTACGGAAAAGCTCTGAGGATAAATACCAGCTAGAGATGTAATCTTAAAGCAAGTTCTTTTGAACTTTAAGCAAAGCCTTAGTCCTTTGCACAGGAGAAGCAGCAACCGTGGGGTTTGTCAGAGCAGCTTTCTCTGGAGTCAGGGGACAGTCCCGCAGAAGTGGGTGCTGCTGTCTCCGGGGTGGCTTTTCCTCCTACCCAGGAGATAGCCCAGGGGTTCCGGCTGGTCCTGGTCCCAATCTCTCATGCACCGCCTGGGAAACGCAAATAAACCCACAGGTTTTCAGGCCGGGTCACCAGGAGAAGTTCCCTTGCTTACAGCTGCCCTGGGAAATGGAGCTTCTGCTTTTCTCAAGCACTGTGTGTCCTTGCACAAGGAGGAAGGGCTTGCAAGGAGAGCTCTCAGCAGGAACGGGGTCTGAGCTTGCTGAGAGAGGCGAGAGCACGGCTCTCCCGCCAGCACTGCTGGGGCAGGCAGCAGCGAGGTAGGACACTCACGGTCTAGTCGGCTTCTCAGCTCTCCCCAGTCCAACCAGCACCGGAAAATTGCTTCAGCTGCCACCCTCCTTGCTTTCGAGATGACCTTGATGAGACAGAGGAAGCGCAGGCTCCATGCTTGCTGCTGAGAAGCTGTGGCTGAG
This sequence comes from Pelecanoides urinatrix, assembly GCA_013400755.1. Taxonomy (NCBI): domain Eukaryota; kingdom Metazoa; phylum Chordata; class Aves; order Procellariiformes; family Procellariidae; genus Pelecanoides; species Pelecanoides urinatrix. The sequence continues at coordinate 63,278 of VZTQ01005720.1, forward strand.
GGTGGTCCAGAGGGCACGCTGCACATGTTGCAGGGAGAGAATGAAGGATTTATTTCCTTCTGTCTCTAGCCCAGAAGTTTCACAACTAATAAATTAAATGAATACTTCCAAAAATGAAAATTAAAATCTCTGGCCCGCAGAGGTCTGAAAAAGAATCGCATAATCTTTCAAAAGATTTTTTTCATAGTCATTTATTCAGATAGCACCCAATAAAAATGCAAAGCTGGATTGTTTTGAGCGGTGGGAAAAGTTTTAGCTTAGAATAACATTAAACAATCAAAACACAGTAAAAGATAAATACCTGGAGTGCAATTACATTTTGCCGAATGCAGACATGGTCATATATATATCTGACACCTATAGCAGTTTGGAATTGTATGATCCTGTAATATTTCCCAGATAATTAAATACAGCTAAGATTTGTGCACTACACAGCAACCCGAGCCCAGCCCAGTCACTGCTCCTGTGCTCCGGGATGCTGGGGGGTGTTTTCACACTGAATGCGTAACTGAATAACCATAGTGGTCAGTGGAAATATGAAGATAGAAAAAGTCAACCGAATGCCAACTTCAGTTGGCACTTGAGTGGTCATCTTTAGAGTTTTTTCTCCTTAAAATAAAGGAGATAAGGAAAAGAAAAATAGGTGGGATAGTTTATACCTTTCAGATTTACTTTTTCAGGGTCTCCAAATTCAGAGGGAAAAAACCCCAAACCCTGCATAGGTGTTTCAGTTCTTCAAAGACCCAAGTCCTGATACGACAAAATACATAGACCTGGACATAAAATGAAGTGAAATTAGGGTCTCTGCATTCTGCCTAGGTCCAGAACCTGAAATTCAGAAAACTCTCTGTCATCTGGGAAGGGGAATCTCTCAGAAGATAGGTTATGCGTTCAATGTGTAGCACCCACTCTATCTGAATTGCCCTTTGAGTGAGGACTGCATTTCAGGTCTTCCCATTTTATCCCCTAGGTAAGAGCTCTAATGACTTAGCTACAGAGTCATGCTTCCTCTGTGAAGAATAAGGAGCAAAGACAGGAAGCAATGCACTTAAATTATAGTAAGGGAGATTAAACATTAGCAAACCCTTTTAAAAGATAAGGCTGGTAAAGCACTGGAATAGATTGCCTCAGGAAGATGGGAGGCCTCCAACGTGAACAATTTTTTAGAGCATCTTCTGGAAACACTGTTGGCATATTTGGTCCTGCCCCAGGGTGGGCCATGAGAAGGTGTGGAGGAGGGTAAATTAATAAAAGTTGTCTCAAAGAAATGGTCTGTGTAAAGTTTGTCGTGTGCCTTTTCACTCTTTGTAGAGTCTTTATTGCGCAGCCTTCTCATTGCTAAGGTTCGAAGAAAATTACTTGAAACAATGGATTGTACTTTCAGATTCTGTTACAAAATTGTTCTGCCACCCTTAAGTGTTGTCTCAATATGTTTAATTTGTGTGTTATATATTGAGAGATTACACCTTTAAATACACTCAAATGTTTCTCCCAAAATACACATTCATTTCCCCAGAAAGTGGTTGTCATCAAAGATGCAATTTTTGACGACGATTTCCACAAAGTGGCTATTTTCCATACAGAAGCTTGATGCAAGCTGCTAACTTGTTTGACACAGGCTGTCAAATTACTACCAAATGTTTAGTTACTACTGAGCTGTGCTGAATTAGATGCTGTGAGCTGGAGGTAAAAAGCTCTCTTTCCAATCATCCCTCTGTCTTCCAGAAGACAGGCAAAAAGCACAGAGTGCTTCAGAGTGGGCCAGGAGATTTTTCTCTTAAAAATATTTCTCAGGAAACGTGGAGATGACACCATCAATTTTGTAAGAACACATCTTATCCTGTGAGAACACACCTTATCCTGACATTTCCTAAAACTTTTCCATCAAGCTCCTATTAGGAAAGTGGAGGTGAATGAAAGTGAGGAGTAAGTAAGGAACCTGTTGACAGATGAAAGCATTATCTACGTAGCAAAGCTACCCAGGCTTCTCTGGGTTGGCCCAGGGAAAGAAAAGGGATGTGTCTCTCTTTTTTTCTTTTTAGCCTGTAGACATTTACCACTTCGGTTGGATTTCAATACTCCACCTTCCAAGGGTGGAACTTCGTTGGCTTCAGTTAAATTATTACTGGTTTAGATATTGTTATGCTTTTGGTGACTCTCCAAATTCAGTTTAAACCACTGAGTTTTACATGGCTTCTACTCAAAACCATTAATTGGCATCTATTCAGTTGAAACTGGTCAAAGCTTGACGTCACCTTACAATACATTTGTGAATTTGCAAAATATGAGTGTTGGGTGATACCTGTCCTCATCATTTCCATTACTTCCTAATGGTAGGTGTGTAACAAGCCAAATCTTCTGCACATAAGTTAAAATAAATTTATTAAATCAATTTCTATTTGATGCTATACCCAAACATTTTTTCAGACTATGCTATTGGTCTGCATGCATTTTAAGGCACAGGAACATCGTACCTATGTTCTGCGAGTGCTTATTGACCAAATGCAGGTCAACAGCTGCTTAGCAAGCAGCTTTTGTCTTTTGTAATTTTTCTCCAATGAACAATATTCAGTTATCTAGAGTTTTCCAGAAATAATGACACGAAACTGTGTATGTATTTGAGACTTTAGAGCTCTATAGGAGGAGAACATTTGACAAAAAGAAAGAGCAGAGCTCTTCTTTTGAATTGAGGAGCTTGCCTTCTTGATTTCTCTTTGACTATTTGTGCTAACATCAAAGTTCATGCCCATCATGAAATGTATAACATAAAAAAATGCAATAGCAGAACAACAACCCTGGATATTTGGAGGATTACACCTTATTGTTTATTCAGTATGTTGCAACTCTTTTTTCCAGAATGACTTGGGAATCTGTATGGAAAATTCAGTAATTTAATGGATTAATAACCCTTCTCAGAGATTCTTTGATATTTGTAGGAATATAGGAAGGACAAAACTAAAATCCCAGAAGCGTAAATGTTTGTTTTCCATCTTTATGGAATAAGAGAATTTCTACTTTGTCATATGAAAAACATAGTATTGCCGATTAAGAAAAACGGCACCTATCAACTCTACTTCTGCTTTGATTGAATATGGTCAGCAACCTGGATGAAAAGCAAAAATTATATCTCCATGAATATTTTAGCCTTATTTCTGTGCAAAATATCTTGGCTGCATGCTGGTGAGCTCCCTGCCTAAAATGTGTTATCTGTCGAATATATAGCCCATTCCCCTTCTCATGACACAGTGCCTGCAGTGAGTCTCAAGGCATACGTGGCTCCTGAAGACTTCAGGGAAGAATGATGATGTCCACTTCTCTGGCAACTTCTTTCCTCCAGCACCACCAGGCCAGCAAACTTAAGGCTGTGCTGGGTTTAGCACTCCCACCTTCTCCATGGAGGCAGCACCACTGGGAGTACTGGGACTGGAGGACGGAGGTCTCCTGCTGCTGACAGCTCACCGGCGAGTCCCAAGGAAAGGTTTGAGCGGCAGCGATATGCAAGCAGGAAGGTGGTGGAGGAGAAGGACAGTGAGGCTATAAACAAGGAGGAAACGCTAATGAAGTCCAGAAATATGACTCAAGGGAAGCAGATATGGGGGAGAGGTTCTATTAAAGAGGAAAAAAAAAGTAGATAGAAAAAGGCGGATGGGGAGTCCGGAATGAGAGCACGGGATCTCTTGAAGGCTGTCCATGTGACAGGACAGTCTGACAGTTTTTGGGGGTAAGTTCAGGACCGTCTATCACTGCAAACTCTAGCAGTTTTCTTACTTAGTGCCTGGCTACTTGCTTATTTCTCCTGCTGTATGATTGCTAATTTAGATATTTTTTTCTATAGTCTGGTTTGAAAAGCTATGGAATACATCAGCTTTGTTTGAAGAGGAGGATTATCACAAGGATTTCCCTGAAGCACTCCAGTTCTCCAGTGGTGCTGATAATCCTTCCACAACATGCAACCTTGCAAAGTATTTCAGAAGTGCGTATCATTAATATAGCAAAGTTAGCAAATCTACAAAGAAAACAAATCTCTTTTTCTTTCCCCTCTTCCTTTTTTTCCAACTCTAGCTTTAAAGGTAGGTCAAGAATTTTGCAGGTGGGGTTAGAAACTTAATGTGAAGCTTTAATCTAGAATATAATGTATGGAAATATGCTTTTTATATGTGCGTGTGGAGATTGTTTTTATCAGAGGAAGCAGTCTTCTGCCCTGGGGTTTTTGTTGCTTCGACTGAAGAAAATGAGGCTGTTAATTCTGAAAACTTTAAATGATGGCCTAAGCCAAGCCTAACTTGATGAGGAAAAACTTTGTGCTGCTGCTAACCACTCTCCCACAGAATTTAATAATATAAATAATTACAGGAATAATACAAAATGCAAGCAGGCAGCACCATCTTTGTCCACTGTTTTTATAAAGAAGCCAGAAAGCTTTGAAGGCAGAACGGCAGAGGCAGGTACACTGAGGGATGGTCCTGCTCTGTACGAGGCAAGGGATTTAAGCCTTGCTTTTCATCAGTTCATACCAGCAGCTAGATTTGTTTCCAAAAGCCAAAAATTTGGTGTCATGCACCTAATTTCTAGTTACCTGGAGCCTTTAATGGAAGTCTTGTGCCTTTCATGGAAACTATGGGGCTTTGAAAAGTATAACTTAGCCATGGCTAATGCTGCTCTGCTTTTACATTAAACTAAAAAGAGATGATCTGTTTTAACACTCACTTTCCTTCTGCTTAGTGGTTTGCACCCAATATTAAAAAACGTTAGTTTTGTACGACTGCGTTTCCCCGGACTCATGAAGAATCTCGTGGCTTTTGCACACTCTGTTTTGCTAATAAGAGATGGGGCTGTAGGTGATCTGGACATTTTACTCAGCATATACTAAGCTCAAATCCATTGCTTTTTCCCCCATGCTTAGCCAAATTTTTTGGCTGTGTCAAAGCTTGGTTTGTGGGTTGAAGAGTATGCGCCTGGCATGCTGGGGAGTGCTGGGGGAAGGCGAGGCAGCTGAGAAACATATGGCTTCAAACCACCTTTTTGCTTTCCTTATCCTGAAGAATTGCAGGGGCTGTAAGTTTAGAGGACCCCCCCAGGGCTTCTTTAAATTGCATCCAGCTGCAGTGGCCTCTAATGGGAATAGTCCATCAGAGCGGTCAGCAACATCAACACCGCTCCCAGCCGCAGTTCCAAAATACGTGGGCTGTTGGCTGGATTATGGCCATCCCCAGTGGCTGTAGGTATTATTATTTCTCCAAACATACTGCTGAATGTTGTGCTATTGAAATAAAAATGTAAAGAGAGAGTGCTATGAGCACCCCTTATTAGTGGACCCTGCGAGGTGACACAAAATGACAAACTAGACCATAATCACAATGTTGTAAAGAGACCTCACTTCATGAAGGGACTTTAACAGTGTTTATACAGTGTATTTCAGAATATATTTGTAATGGGATTAAGGTCACCCAAGTGATATGTGTATGACAGAAAGCAGCAAGCAAATCTATTGCATGGTGTGTCAATAACAATTAAATAACATGGGGATTATTCAATCATTTTCAAGAACAAGTTAACAATCAGGGCACAATCAGTCATTAAACCACTTATAGACTCAAAATAACAGCTTCTTAGCCTACGGTAAACATGGATTTTTTTTGCTAAACTGTTGTAAAACATGAACAGTAACATACAGATTGTTATGATAACTCAGGAAAGACATAATAAACGCTAATTTAAACTGAAAAGGAGCAAATTGAAAAGGCTTGGATTGTTGAAGCACTATCATCTAACCCTTGCATAGGATCTGAATTAAAGATATTACAGCATGAAAGGTCAAAATCATCCAACATCTTCTCAAAGGACTTGTTCTTTATGGAATATTAATTCTCTTATGGGAGCTTGGAACCTCTTTCCCTCTGTCACCTCCTCCCCCAAATCCTAGGCACAAACCAAATGACCTATGTAGAAAGATGAATGAAGCTATTATAAAGAGATGATGGTCTGCAGATGGGGAACACTCATCCTTATTGTTGCTTCCCCCTCACTGTAGAATCTAGGAATGAAATCATGATCCCATTAAAGTCAAAGCGAATGTAGCCAAAGAAAAGATGGGTCAGGATTTTCACCATTGACCTCTATATGCAAAAACTTGAGAATCTCTCTCGACGAACCCAGATAGGTCTGTATACCTTCATTATTCCTGAGCTTGCAGAGGTTCCCCTAGCTCATGCATTTCTCTTCACTGTCCACATCTTTGAAGGCATCTGTCCACAACAGACCCTGGGCCTGCCCCTGTGATCCCGTTCCTGCTTGTGTGACGGGTCACCTACTTTCCACCCGGTGCCTGTGGAAGGGCACAGCGAGCGTACCCTGAACTAGCAAGGGTTGGTTAAGTCCCCAGCCTTTTCCCACCTCACTTGCCTCAAAACCAGTCTCATTTTATACTCTTCCTCCCCCAGAATTCATTACTTATCCCACCAGACCTCTGGCTCACAAGACATTTTCTGCCTCCTAAGTCCTGGCTGGAGGCTGTATCAGAAGGCATATGGACTAGTAAAAGGACAACTAAGAATTCATCTCTGTAATAAATTATGTCACATTGGTAGACTTGACAGATACACTTTTTCCGACTACCGCTGAGTTGAAATTCATTTGAAAAGTACTTTTGATCATCAGAATTTGCAAGTGATTGAAAGAAAATAACGTAACAACACACTGATTTATATACAGAACAACTGAAACAGAAAGACAGTAATATAATCAATGGTCCCACAAACTAACCCTGAACTGCCTATAAATGTCACACATGGCCCTTTCACAGGTTTCAGGACGCAGGGAGAAACTCCGAGGCAGCAATATAGGCAGACTCCATGAGATTTCTTCTGCAGAAAATAGCTGATTTCGTACTGGAGCCTCAGCAACCGCAAGCAGGTTTTGCCCCCGGTCTCACGTCTGTCTCGGCAGCTGTGGGACGGATCTACCAGGCATCGGTCCTTCACTGCATCGTGAGATGTCACAGGGTTTTCTGCATACTCAGTGCGTTTCGTGTGGACTATCCCAAGGCTTGTGCTGCTGCTGAAGGTTTCCAGGATTGTGCAGTAATTCACCTCTATTAAAACAAGCCTTTTTTAAGCTAGCAGCCTGACCTCATGCTTCACGTTTGCCAGGGGGGTATAACTGCATCAGATACAGCAGGGAGAATGAGCACTGGTGTTGCTTGTACTATTATATCAGGTATAAAATAACTATGTTTCTGACATTAAACACTCACTGCCATTTCTGAGGAAGAATCACCAGTCCCTGTGAAGAGTTAAGTCCCTTTTTCCTTAATCCAGTAGGGCTCCGCTGAAATATAATATCACGGGGCTTTGAGAGTGGAAGAAGAGGCACAGAAATGATCAGCACGTTGGAAAGAAAATCTGATAAGCAACCTTTGGGAGTCGTCCCTGACCCCCCAAATAGCTTCCCATCCATGTTGTGCCTGATTTGGAAGGTGGACTTCGAACCGAGCCTCCTGTATCTTAGATAAATGCCCGCCTTAATCACCAGGGGACTTGCTTACCGGCTTTCCAGCTCTCCTTCTCCCTCTCGTATTTTTTAACAAGATGCTTTTGGAAGGTAAAGTAAAATAATATGGGGCATTATGGAGAAAAAAAAAAGTTTCCCACCCAATACTGAGGGATGAGAGCATGCAGCTGATGGGAAATAGCTGGATAAATGTATCGTCTTTGATGTGCATATTTCTGTGCCCTTGCTGTGTTTGTGCTTCTTCAGCAAATGGGGTTGGAAACACTCTGAATGGTTTTTTTTTTTTAATATTTACACTGCAAACACAACATGAAAGCATTTCATTTGAGACTACAGTCATTCCAGGAATACCAAATTCAGCCTGGTTCACCTAAATTGTAGGCTTTAAGCCCAATTGGCGAGACCAGCTCAGATTTGAATCTCCAGCGTATCTTCAGTGATAAATTGAAGTGAGAGCAGACTTCAACCCTGTTTTTTAAAGTTGCTTATGATTTCAAAAACTCATCAAGTAGTGGTGCAAAGTTTTGCTTTTGCTGACAAGCCTCATTTTGTGGAGTTTTCCATAAAATGAAATGAAACTAAACAAAAAAAAAAATCTTCAGTGGTTCAACTCACAGTATCAGAAGAGTCAGCCATGGTCTGATTAAAGGTTAGTTATGTGGTTTTCTTTTCCTTACCTTGGTTTCTAACTTATCTTGTTGTAAACTTTGTTCTAGACAACACACAGCTTTGTGAGACATGGTTTTCTGTCTCTCTTCTGACAGCGTTTCAGGGCTCAGGAGGTCTGACCAGTCTTTCCACTTCTTCTTTGAGTTGCTCTGGCATCATGCCGGGTGCCATTGCACCCTCAGTTTTTGTCTGTGCCCGGCAAATCACTCAGACTTCTGACTTTTGAAATACCTCCTTATGAGAAAGCAAGGGACTGCCAAATTTATGGAGAATCCAGATTTTAGCTCACGTTGAAGAGCTGAGGAGCAGTCTCCCCAAACTGGGATTGCTGTCAGAGCTCAGGCCGGGACTTGCAGGCGTTGGTACACTTTCACCCAGGCAGGCGATTTCATAATTGAAATACTGAAGGGTGGGAAGTCACGGTGATGCTACGGGTGAAAGAACCAAGGCAGGTTGATAAATGAGGGTGGTTACCGAAGCGAGCTGAGTCTGTCCACATTGACGCAATGTTCCTGTTTAAAACCCAGAGTAAAGTTACTCTTGAGGATAAAGCAATAAAGCTGAAGGCCAAGAATGAGACTCGGAGGACCTCTGTAGTGGGTGTGAAGGGCACAGGACGTGGAGGCGATTGCAGAGAAGAGATACTACTCTCAGAAAAGATGCTCCAAAAATGGAAGTTATTATTAAACACACTCAGAGATCGGAGTAAGCGAAAAGGAAAGTTGTGTGTTCCCTGAAATGAAGCAGGTCACTGGCTGCGTTGAAGAGGCTTCACAGGGAGCAGAAGAGGAGGAAATAAAAGAAACGCTAATTTAATGCTTCTGGTTCATTTTTATACACAGTATAAGAATCAGTCACTTGCATTGTTAAATCCACTAAAAGTTAAAGTTCCAGCTTCTTTTTCTTCAAAAAGGTGATTCGTGGAGCTCTGCGGTGCCAAGACTAACTCTTTTATTCTCCTCCATCAAGCGTTTCACTTTTCCTGCAGTGTACCCTGCAGGAAACCAAAGAGTTACTGGGAGGGCCAGGATTTTTCTGTTAGGATCAATCCATTTCTATTACTTCTTTCTGTAAACTTTAATTGTTATTGCCTTTTCTGTGTTGCTTAAATAACACAAGCTATAGAAAAGAGAGCACAACGCTATGATCGGAAATGGAAAAACAATGTATTTCCCGCATGCCCTGTAGGAAATACCAGCCGCTGCAGCTCTCGGTTACTGGGAGGCGAACAGTGTTCTCCTGACTGCAGCATCTGCCTGTGTTAAGAGCTCCACATAAAGAAGAAAACACGTCTCCCTGGTCGTAGGCTATCAAATAGAAGTAATCCATCCCAAATTATTTACTGCTGTGCGTAAGGAAATACACATGCAGCGAAACACAAATAATAGTACATAGTGTCAAAATATAAAATGCTGTGAAATGAGTTTTCAAATCAATGAAATATTTGTACAGGATGTTGAATTTCCCATTAGAGTGACAGCTAAGTTTTCTGAATCAACAGAAATTTTTTCTTCATCGGGTTAGAGATATAGCAAAGAAAGGATGAAGTGGTACAAGGCATAACGATAAACAGGCTACTTCACATAGTAATGTGATGTGCCAGATCATCATCCATAAATGCATAACTAGCTATTTCCTGAGGATTATAAAGCCAGACTACTGTTTAACTAATGTCTTGGTTTCTGTGAAAAAAGCAACAGAAGTAATAAAATTTATCTCTCCTAGTTAAGTAAGACAAATGTTCTCCAGAGAAAGACAGCTTTCTGAAGACATACGTGCTTGTGGGTGGATGTGTATATATGTGTTTGTATAGGATGCCATGGTTAGCTGGTAGATTACCTCCTACAGAACCAGTCATGCAAGAGGATAAAAAGACAGATATGAAATAAAGCTGAGGTTGTACATTACTTCAATATTAGAAATAAGAACATTTTATATAATGGATTGTGAATCTTCATATCCAGATCACTGACTCTTACAGTCCAAGCTAAGATCAACGCTCTGCTTTATAAACGATTAGATATTCCCTGGATTAGAAAGAACGAGCTCCTTTCTGCCATAGCAGACGAGTGCTCTAATTGCCGGCCCTTAGGGCCAGTCACTTGTTTTCCATCTTGGACTCTTGCTGGAGCTCTTCCACTTTGTGAGAATGGTTAAATATTCGAGGGGTGAAAAAGAGACAACCCGTAGCCTGACCAGCAAGGTAGTCGTCGGAGAGCTGGGGAAGGGATCAGGTCAAGCAGGGAGGTCAGGACGTGAGTATGGGTTTTCCACTGGCTTTTGGTAGAAACATGAATTTTGACAGATGACTGTGTCCAGCCCCCTTCTTCTTAAAGCAAAAGAGAGAGTCACCCCAGAAAAGCCACTGCCAATCAAGTGAGTGCCCAAGGCACTTCTCTGCCTGATTTAGGACAGCCTGTTACCTGACTCGTTTTGCTGTTTTCTTTGAACAGAAATCCCCTGCTGGACCTAAGAAATCTGTCATAAAACGTCTGTTTCTGCATAATTAATTGAAATTGCTGTCGGCCACCTTCTCTGAAGATGTACAGAATATCTTCAATTAATCTTTAGAAATTCTTTGCTACTATTTTTGTTATAATATAAATATGGGGGGGTGGCACTGGATTTCTGGTGTTTTATGAAAAATGCGTTGTACTGCTACACCTGTGTATAGGATGATGCATTGGGCTGCAATTTGCCAGGCTTATAAATATCTATATATTGGCATACAGCTACTTACAGCATTTTTGCATGTCTTTCTCCACATTACGTTTTGTTCCAGATTACCGATCACTATCTAGTGTCTCTAAGCAAATCATTTGTAGTAATAAACTATTTATAATAGATGCTAGGAACAAGCTGGCTTACTAATCCTGTGCTAAAAACCTTAGTTATTTTGCTCAGGGTTTCACCCTCAGCAGCGGCTCTCACAATTTCTGCTCATATCTCAGCTGCTATCAAACTGCTAGTTAATATTTTATTTGTTTGTCCTAATCAGACTCATATGTATTTAAACTTTTTCAACAGAATTTTCTATGCTTAAATTGTGATAAATACCATTCTCAGGTTGGAATTACATTGAAAAAAAGTATAATTTATACCTGAAAATAGCCCCAAATATGTATTTTCCTGCATGGGAGTTTCGTTAAAGCAATATGTTTTAAGGCAGGTTCGTTCAGCACAGGTCTCCTATACATCCATCTAAGGTTAAAGCCTTTGAGAACCATTCTGGCCGGTTGTGAATTCTGGGAGCCTGAAGCCTTTTCCTTGCCCTGATTCTGGGGAAATTAAACTACAGACCAGCGCTCGGAGGGACGCTGCAGCGTCTTTCAGCTGGGGGACCAGGACTCCAGGGTGTCACTGGTTTGTGGTGCAGGCAGCTGGGTCAGTCACAGATTTCTCACAGTTCCCCACTATAATGATTTTTAGTTCCCTTTCCTTGTTTCTGGAAACAGGTCTGCTGGGGATGTCAGCTGTTTTACTGGGCTCTGCCTGTCCCACCTCTCATTTCTGTTTGTATCAGTTCAGTCAGCATAAACTCAATTATTTACAAAATTACCCTAAGTTTTCTAACATTCTTCTATTTGTGGTGATGTTTTTTCCTCACAAACCAAAGAATCGCTTATGGTGGCTGTGATTATACACTAAAAACCATGCCTATCTTTTCCTGAGAGGTATTTTAGGTACCAAACTCAAACCACGTGGCAGCCTTCTCTCTTTAGGGATTCTGACTGTGCACAAATGGCTGCTCTCTTTCTAAGGGCTTCAGGCAGAACCTTGCTGATACATCGAAAGAAGAAAAATACTTGACAAGAAACATCTACCTGTAGATAAGTATAAAATCATAGAAAAAATTAGGTTGGGAGGGAACTCTGGAGGTCATCTAGCCTGGCCACACATTCAAAGCAGGACCAACTTCAAAGTTACATCACACCGAAAAGTTTCCATTTCTAAATGTTCATCTAATTAGACATAAATGAAAGGTTGCAGCCTTTGAGTGGATGTATTCTGTTTCAGTTTCCAGCAAAGGTTTATCCATATCCTCTCCCAGTCTCCTGCCGGAGGGCAAGCAGAGCGTCCCTCCCAGCGTGGAGCAGCCGTATTCTGCACCCCGCTTTCTCTCAGGGCTGTTATCACTTTCTGTGGCACTACGTTGGCATTTGCACCGTGTTCAATTAAAAGTAATAAATGTTCTATTTACTTCCAGGATGACAGTCAATTCAGCTTCTGCAACGACGCGGTTTTGTGCACCTATAAGAAATTCCCATGACGGTGCTGTTATGGCCTCCTTGTCCAGAGCTGGTGGTTGCACACTGCTGAAAAGTGCTGTTCGTCTCGGTTCTCACATCTTAGCTTCAATTAATTTTTGCAACAGATGAGGATCGTTGTCCTGCTTCTGGGAGGTCCCAGGCTGAGCCCCAGGCTGAGTAACCTAGATCTCCCGATCTGAGAAAGATCTCTGGATTTTCCCTGCAGGAATCTGCAGCTGTCAAATGAATTTTTAAAAGTGATTTATTTCAAATCACCTGCTTGGTGATTCCATTTTAGTACCTATAGCAAACTACTGGAGATGCTGGCATATAGATCGGGTTTGTACAACAGTGTCAGGTCAACCAAGGAACTGCCACGGTGTTTCAGCCTCCTTCCTGCCCAGAAAAAGAAGACTGCTGCTGCCACTAATGTCTAGGTGATTTTACCTCCGGCATCTATCTTGAAAGCTGTCTGCAGAAGCAAGAGTGAAGGAAAATCAGGATATTGTCATGCCTGAGTCTGGGTGTGGGTTTTCAGATTAGCAAGTATTTAAACTAGCAGCGTTCCACAGATAATGAGGGACAGCACTTACAATTAGCATTTCACTCCGTAAGAAGTGATGAGCTACGCGCCCGGTATTCCCGGAGTTCAGAGGAACTTGAAGTTTCAGCCTGGCGAGTCGGTATCTCCAACAGATTAAGAAAAGCACGCCAGCTGGCAATTAGGGCTTTGAGCCCTGGTCACAGCAACATCTGCTCTCCTTATCGTGTGCTTCAGTTCTCATGTAATCACGCGTGGCTTTCTCTCAGTTCAGAAATCATTCAAGCATATAATAAATAGAAATCAGTGTATTGGAACCTCCTGCGTAGGCTGATATCTTGTCAAGAAGTTCGTTGAGTCACTTCAAGTCACTGAAGAGTTCTTTTCCTGACAATGGTGCTGACAATGACTAAATCACACAGCGTCTTTTCGGGTGTGTATCCTTGGCAGTGATAATTGGAACGACAGAAAGTGAGCCGCAGTGAGGAATGCACGGGATTTGTCTGCTGTTCCCTATTTCATGCATCCTGTTGCTATTTTTATTGTCAGTATGAACGAACTGTTGTTATTGTTGGATTTGGGTTTTTTTCTGTTTGCTCGTTTTGTCTTGTTTTTAAATTTGTTCAGCTCTGCACCTTATTCTTCTTATACTAGGTGTAAGATTTAGGAGAAAACAGTACTTTAGATGCTGTAGGTGTAGATAAAATTACAGCTGATCAAAGCACTAATACTCTTTTTCTTTTTTATTTAAAATATTATTACCCAAACGGGCAAAGGTGATAAATCTAGGAAAAAAAAACCACGCATTTTTTTCAGTAAAAAATAGAAAATAAAAAATTGTTGCCAAGTTCTAGAGTAAAACTGCAATGCAGCACGTCTGACTCTGTCCAGACTCGCATCCCAGCTCTGTTTTCCCCCTATTGAGGATATTTGTTTTCTGTGGAAAAGACCCCGAGAAATATAAGTTGTAAAGAGGACAAAGGCATTTAGCCAGTTTCTTGATCAGGATGGTTGAAAACCCAGACCATGGAAGTACCTAATGTAACTACTGACTGCCTTATCCTTTGTAGCCTACATATACATGGCTGATAATATAATGCAACATATTTCCCCTTATATGCACCCTTATATGAAAGGTCTAACGAACTTGTTCTATGGACAAAATGAAAATGTTTTTTAAAAAAATGGTTCAGCTGGATTCAAATATATTTTTCAGGTTTCATTTTGGCTTGAAAAAAAGTAATTTGTTTACTTCTAAAAAAACATATTATGCTATTAAATTATGATCTTAAGTTTCTACTAATACAGTTAGGAAGAAATGTATCAATACTAAAAGTATAATAACAATTATAATATTAATTAAATTATTTTACTTCAAATCTGTCAAAGTTTAATGCCTTGACTTTGCTGCTTCAATAATGTCACAAGACTGTTGTGGTTTAACCCAGCAGGCAGCTAAACACCACACAGCCGCTCGCTCACTGCCCCCCCAGTGGGATAGGGGACAGAATTGGAAGAGTAAAAATGAGTAAAAATTATCAAGAAAGCAAAGAGTCTTAATTTCCTCACTCAGGGAAACTCAAGACTTCATAGGCTCAGATATTAGCACTGCAGAAAACAGCGTCGCTTTTGTAGCAACTTTCTAGGCAAGCCTTGAGGAACTGGTTCAACCCTATTTTTGACCACATCGATCTCCCAGTGGTTGTCCCGTCTCTTCCGCCACAGATATTCCAGAACTACTTTGCTTCTTTCAGATTTTTTTTTTCCCAATAGTTTCATTATTAGTGTGGGAATCAGCTAAAATGTATAAGACTGTGGCAACAGGCTGCTCTTATTGTTTTGCCACGTGCCACACAGCCCTCCTTCTTCTAGAAAGGAATGAGCAGGCTTATCGTGAGAAACTTGTTAAACGGCGAGTTAGCAAATCTGACCTACAGCATTTAAAGAAAATTTCTGATTCATTATTATCATTCATACAGACAGTAATTACAATTGTTCATCGTCTACATAGTGCTTGTAAATCACTCCTAATGATTTTAGGGTAGTACTTAGACCGAGCATAAGCCATGGGATAAGGATACGGATAACAATGGAATTTCAGGGAAGATTTAAACAAATCCTCCAAGTGGGCTTACAGTTGTATGACCTTTGAGGACTTTACCTTCTGCTGACCTTAAACTCATCATCCCTAAAGGGATAACTGCAGAGATAGCAGGACACTAACAAATCTGGTGGCATCAGACTTTTACAGGTAGAGTCACTACTAGTCACTGAGGAATTCAGTAATTCAGTCAACTCACTCAGCCTTGTCTTTAATTTACATTTGTAATGAATTGGGGCTTTATAGCACTAAATCTCTGACAAAATCAGAAAGTTTAAGTTTGTATTAAGGTTTTAGGGCAACACAGAGAAAACAGGAAGAAAATAATATCTTTGAAACCGCAATGGTTTAATATGTCTCTAAAATCGAAGCACATTGAAACAAATGTTAAATAATTCTGGATGGAGGATGCATCTGGAGAAGCATTTTAGATTTTAGCATGTTTCTTAAAAAAAAACCAAAAACAAAACCAAAACTAGAGAGAGGCAATATATTCCCACATATGTGACTGCTGTGGTCAGCACTGGGGGAAGCCAGTCTGAACAATATTTCAGAGGAAGACGGCTGGAAACAAGCGCTTTCCCTGCACATTTCCACTTGTGCTTATCTGCAGGCGGTAACCGAGACCAGGGAGCTTCTGCTTTGTCCTGGGCTAATGCAACTTCACATTGTTTGAAGTAACCAGCAGCCTAGCCTAGGCTGCTCAGCACATACGTGAAGATACGTATATGTATATATATCGCTCTATATGTATAGAGCTAGTGTATTATCTGTTGTTTCACCATGAAACAGCCCTGAGTGCATGCTGCAAGGAAAATGGTGCTCACCCAACACAGGGATGAATGTGATAGAGATGAAAGACTAGATTAAGATAGATAGAGAAAATATTTGTTGCTGGCAGGCTAGGCAGCAAATGGAATTGGAAACATCTGTATGTCACATACATACTTATATGTCTCCTCAGGTCGTTGTTCCACTGATAGAAACTGCTTGTATTTGAGATTGGGTGTGGATAAAGCTAAAACAATGTTCAAAAAAACATCCCAAAAAGCCCTTCATGCGGTTTTTCCTTTTCCCCACGAAAGGTAGAATATGGCTTCTCCAGAGGCATTACAGCAATGGTGCTAAACATGATACGCTAATGAGTCACGTATGGCAACCCTTCCCTGGGCAGCCACGTGGACATTAAACAGACACCTCTCGCATCCATTAGCCTCGGTTCCCTGATTAGCCTAGGGCGCATGAAAGTATCAGAGATTTGAGCTATAGCCAAAACACGTTTGTCAACGAGTGTCCGGTTTTTAAAGTGCTCCTCCAAAACCATGCCGGTGTGCCACGTGGAAACGGTACGTACAGATTCTGTCCCTGCAAATGCTTCTCTTCTTATCAAGGTAGGGAAGCTGCGGAAGCAGCAGTAAATGTAAACAACTTCACACCCTTTTGTGGGCAGCATCCCTTCGTGAGGGCAAAGCTTACAGAGCAAATGGTACGAGGATGGTTTCTGTTTTCAGACGATGTGATTTGATTGCCTGGGCCACCGTACCCATCTACGCTGATCATCAGAGTAACACCTGTCTTAGGATCTCGTTCTGGGGTTCCTGCTGCTGAGCACGTCATGTAAAGAGATATTCAGCTTTACACCTCATCTGCCCACTTGAGGTTAAGAGTCTGAGAAAGATATCTAAGGAAGTGTCTAAGACTTCTGACAGTGCTGTAAAGACTGAAAGTATATCTGTTATGATCCTTGACTTTGTCTTTCATATGTCTTCACTTTCCAAGGTATAAAGCCACTATATAGATATTTTAGCAAAACTGTTAAACAATGTGTGTGACTAAAGAACTGAGCATGTGTTATATTGTATAACACCACACAATTTCTCCTTTTTTTGGAAAATCATTGACACACTTGGAAAAAATGTAAGATTTTTCCTCATACTGATTGTTTCAGATTTGTCATTACAGAACCTGAAAGCTGTGCTGTAAACAGTGGTTTTGCAGGTGGTTTTTTCAGTAGGGAGGGACCACCTTGGGCCATGGACTGATGATACCAAACAAAGTGCCTGACTGAAAAATGCACAATCTTCAGTTTTTGAAGTGAAGACATAAACAACCAGTGATGCAACTATTTGATACAGATATAGAATAGATCTGGAAGCACAAAACTTCATCTCCAGAAGTAGGAAAAAGTGATCTCTGTGTGTGTGTGTGTTCCATATGTGTGTCCCACAATTAAGTTAATAAATTAAATAGGAATAGCATCAAACAAGTAGAAAAATGCTAAGAATGTCTTTAGTGCTATACTGCACTCCTGACTGTCTTGACAATGGCAGAATTCTCATAAATTCTCATTATGTGAGATAAGTTAATGTAATTAACAGTAATATTGTTGTGTCATGATACCCTAATGATATATCAAGACATTTGAAAGTGGAGGTAAGCGAGTATTTTGGTGAAGCCACACAGCTACAAAAAACAGATGAGCTTTTTGGCACACAAACCCTTCCTCAGCCTAAAGAGAAACATCAACAAATCTGGGCCATTTTTTCTAACCTCCAGAAGGGCTCCTGTGCCCAGAAGTTCATCTGTTTTTCCAACTGTTTTAGCTGGCCTAATGCAAGTTGTTACCTCTCCCTACAAACGTTACCAGGCTCACTACACCTAGGCACTGAAGGCAGATATTGCTGATACCAACCACAAGAAGAAAAAAAAAAAATTTCCTGCTATGAAATCCCCATTCTTATATCTTCACTGTCAGGTATGGACTGCATCATAACTCCCACCTTATTAAAGAGAAGGAATTGAAGCAAAGAGATAATAGACTCAGGTTTCTATCTGCAAAGGCCCACTCATTCAGATGATACTGTAACAGAGGTAGCAAATACTTCACAGTAAAAATATTTCCAAACGTTAGATTATCTTTTCTGGCTGGCCATCCTTATGGATAGGCATTGCTTATCACCTGCTCAGCTGAGAGCGCCTGCTGTGAAAAACAGTTTATACATTATTCAGGCTTAGTCAACTGATAGAGTAGATTGACCTTGTCTCCTGTGAAAAGAAGCAACTTTTTCTTTCTGGTGGCTTGCAGAAGAATAACGGCTGTGACGATAATGAATAGCTTATTCATTTTTCAGATGTGAAATACCAACAGCATGCTAATTAGAGAAGGTCAGAGCACATGGGAATACAACGTGAACCTCTTAACCTTGAAGAATGATTAAGGAACTTCTATCTTTTGTTAAGAAATTCTAATCAGTCTTGGAATGGGCTCGTCGATGTTCTCCTCTGCACACCATCCCCCAAATCTTTTTCTAGGTCACTCCTTGCTGGAGTGCAGCGGGACCCAGGGGCCATGTGTGCTCTCAGGTAGCCCAAGAGCCCCTCAGCCAGCTTAAATATTTGTGAAAATGAACGAGATCAAAGCAGGAATATCTCGGTGCCCCTGGGGAGAGAGAGAGAATAGGAAGACCAAAGAAAGGAGTTACAAAGCATCAGCTCTGCCTTTCCCAGCACCTCCTTTGTCCCGTACGGGGCAGAGCTGTTTATGGGGAAGCCCAGCCCGGAGCTGGAAGCCCTTCCCAGCCTGGGGAGGACAAGTTCATGCGTTATCGCTGGCAACAAACTCTCTCCTCCTGTGGGTGATGGAGCAGGGTTGAACTGGCACCCTCCAGGATATAACTCTGATTTGTTACCATCAGGGCAGAAATTTTGCGATCCATTCAGAGGGAAGCCCAAAAGCCATCCAGCTCATGACAGATAAGAGCAACGATAATTTTTAATTACCGCTGTCACCTGCTTTGACTTGTTTATTAGCTATGCCAAAAAAAAAGTTATTTCCCCTGAAATGCTCCAGCAGATATTATACTTAGTGGCTTATTTAGCTGTTTTCATTGAAAGGTATGCAAAAGATTGAAGAGGTCTTTTATTCAAGTGTCAGAGTCCCATATCTGACTATCCACATAATAATTTTATATTTTCAGTCTAGGGCTGTATTGTTTTCAAAAGCCGAAGCGAATCGGCTATTTTGGAATCATCTGGTCATGAAAATTGTAATTTTTACACTCTGGGAGGTCTGATCCAGCCTCTATTAAAATTGACGGAAAACTTCCACTGATTTTAGTGGGAGCTGAACTGGGTCCCCACAAAACGTCTCTGATACCTTTTTGTATTTCAGTGGCTCAAAAATGGTATGGATTTAAGTTTCAGAGACGGCAAACGGTATATAGTGCTCCGTCTTCACTCAGTAATGTAAAGGGGCCAGCCTGGAAATGATTAGCATGCAAAATCAGGAGCTACAAGCTTGTGAGGGAGGAGTGACTAAGTTTTTTTTCATTTTTCCTAGGTTTTTAAAGAGGCTGAAGCAGGGAACTGAGGTGGCCCATTAAATGGTACTGGACATGGGAGACGGCAGTAGGAGAAGGAGACACCCCATCCCCAGAGGAGGGAGGTACACATTTCCTACCCTCTTTTTGTCTCCTGCCTCTAAATCAGGTGTGTGCGGGGGGGTTGGTGGTGGGTGGGTTATGATGGGAGTGAAAACTGGTTAATTCTGTCAATAAATGAAATGGGAGCGAAAACTTGTTAATTCTGTCAATAAATGAAATAAGTTACCTGTTGGTTGCAGCAAGTGCAGAGGTTAATTAAAATTGTAATTGCCGTAGCCTTAGCAAACAGGTCACAGCTTTCAATCAACCAGTGGCGGCGGACTGGTGGTTTATGTCCCTGCTACTGGCTTGTGCAAACAGCCAACAGAAATGCCTGACCAGCGGGTCTCCTGTACAGAGACAAGCTGACTGCTTAAAGCCAGAATTGAAGAAAACTGGTTTCTGACCCGCTGTAAAAGGATCATCATAAAGGGAATGGAGGGGAGCCAGGTCAGCCGGCAAATGTGGTCTTTGCAGCAGGCTGTTTGCTCTAGTCTGTACAAAATCGTTTCTTCTTTCTCAGAAGATTGGCCTCGGCCAGAGGGAAGAGGCATGGGGCAAGAGGCAAAGGTGGGGATGGCAGAAACAGCGCCATCTCCCTTGACTGGGAGATCCTTGGGACCTATAGCTATGAATGAGTTAATGTTGCCTTAAACAGACTTAATTTTCACAGGATCCATTGCTTCCCTCTCCCTGCCCTCACAACACTGCAACTGAAAATCTGGGCTCATGGTTGCACGTCCATGTGAGCCCACTCACCCTCTCAGCCTTGAGCTTGCCTTTAATGGCTGTGAAAGCCATCCCTGGCAAGGCACCGTCGCTTGGAGATGTGGTGATGGGAAAGACGGTGAGAAATCTCAGGTCACTCCTGGGTAATAAGTGAGGAATATTTCACTACATAAAAACGTGAGCTCTTCTTCCCTCTCACTTATTAGACGATGCGCTGTCCCTTCCCACCTGGATCCTGACTGGATTAGCCTGGTCTTAGGTCTGACCTTCTCAGAAATGAAAATGGTTATGGGAAGTAAACAAACTTCACTGCCACAGAGGTTATTAATCCATGTCAGAAGTATTTTTGGCAGAGTTAAGTGAAGAAGTTCAAGTTTTTCCTTTCAACAGAAAGGAAAAAAAGAAGTCAAAGTGTTGAGAGCCATTCAGAAAGGACAAAAGGGCATTTAAGAAAAACAGGAAGCTTTTGAACTGCATTTTCAAAGTGGCCTGAGCCAGGCATAGAGGCTGTTGATTTTTGTTAGTCAGGGACAGAAAAAAACAAGAGGATCCACATATACAACACTGATTTTCATTTGAAGGGTACAAGGTAGTGCACAAAGGTTTGGTCAAAAAAAGAAGTCTATCAATCATTTAGGTGCACAAACCACCGTGTTTGAATGTGAGGGTGTTGGATACAGAAAAATGAAGGAAACATTTTGTAAACTTGACGTTTGGAAGCAATTGGGAAAACACATATTAACCCGTGGGATGAGTATCAGCTGGAGTGTGGTTTTGATTAAATTCTGGTTTACGTTAAAAAATAAATTACTCCGCTACTGCTAAAACAAAAGACATCCAGTAAAACAGTACTTATTATTAACTGGTGAAATTGGATAACAGCTTCAACCTTTGTTACCGGCATACTATAATTATATTTTTGTTATAATTCATTTACTGACCAGCTGGCAATGAAAGATGTTATTTCTAGCAAAATGAAAAGCTCCTTGATTGAACAGAGTGGTTTGGAATAAAACGTTCCTCCCACAATAGGTTGTGAACCTTCCCGAGGGTCAAGGTCTAATGGCAGCAAATAGTTGCTTAGACAGCCAAGGGCGTAAAATATAACCATGGGACCCAGTTTCTCCTTGTGAAAGATCCTTGGTCACTACAACATCCTAAGGAGGGGGAAAAACCAAAAGGTATACACAGTCTGCGTCTGCCGTGCAGATGTTACGGTATTAACAACAGGTCATTTGCAGCCCTTAAGTGAATGTCAAAGCTTTTGTTTGCACGCAGTGAGCGCTCGACATCAGCGGAGCTGCAAAAAGCAATCTGTAAGGAGCTGGGAACGTCACTGACACTGACACAACGCTGGCACCGGGATCAATAACCACGTGGTGGCTTTCGTGGCTCCGCGCTTGCGTTAGAGCCTCCTCCTGTGACTTTCCTTGGGAGCAGAGAAGAGCATATTGTTTTTGCAAGTCATATCACAAACCCCTTCTCCTTGGAGCAACAAAATGAGTCAATCGATATGTTGCTTTTCCCCTGCCTGGTGAATGCTTGCTCTTCAATATTTAATAGGCTCTTGGCAGTTGTGCATCTGGTGTCCTCAGCCAGAAGACCGTGACCGCCAGCCTCCCTTCCCCTCCTGGCATCTCTCGTCTCGTGGGACGGCATCCACCAGCAATTCCCTTCTGACAAACCTCTCTTTCGCTGCCTGCTTTGGGTTCACCCGTGCCTCTCGTTTCCCTCAAACCCTGGCTGCTGCCAGCTGAAGGCGACCGGGCTGTTCAGAGGCGACCTTTCCTCACCACGCTCTACAGAGGTTTCGGTAACTGTTTCACAAGGCTGAAACTCCAGCCGTGGTCTCCCCATGCCAGCTTCAGCAGCCAAACCCCCTTCAGACATAATTGCTCCTAAGCCACAGATATTTGCCTGTAACCGATGGGGTCATGAGTTGAAGTGTGAAGATGGGAACAAATAGAAAGAAAAAAGAGATTTGGACAGAGAGGAGGTTCCTGAGCCAGTTTTACCGCTGAGGCCAATGTGCCAATGTCTCATGCAGCTTCTGTATCAGTTCGGTCAGTGGAAAAAATCCTACTGAGATAACTGGCTGCAGATCAGGTCTTACGAGTTTGAAGGAAACAAAATACATTTTATGTGATCTTAGTAAATTCCTCAAGTACCTGGGCTGAGTTGTTCCTGTAATATTTTACTAATAAAACCTCTGTACATATTTCTCAGAAAAATTTAGTGTCAATGCTGGCACATATACCAATTAGCTGTGCAGTTTGTTTGCCATATATACAAGTTTATGAGAAAGATTTATGACATGCTTAGGAATTCCCTTAAAAAATTATGTGCAAAAACCCCACGTTACTCTCAAGTGAAAAGCATAAAAGCTACAGAATATGTATACATGCTCCAGACGTGTTTAATTTTACTGAAATCAATGGAGTAACTGTGGATTTGCGGCAGTGTAACTTAATGAAATTCAATGCATGTAGCTTATACAGTCTGTGAAATTTTCTGGAATACTTCAGAACAAAAGATGTTGAATTATCTCCGCTACATGGAAAATGTGTGCTTGAAAACTGTTTTTCTAGTGAGCCACAGATCTAACAGAGAAAACAAACTACCTGTCCACTTGGAACTAGATGCTAAGCTGAGAGTCATCAATTACCATAATCCTCTACTCAGCGACAAGATTGGATGTGTATGAGGATGGATTTATTGCCACTGATGAGATCTCAGTCTCAGCATCGTCAGGGTTCAGGCAACAGATGGTTCCCAAAGGAGCTTTCCCTAAGAAAGCAGTATATGTAAGTAAACAGTGCCTATGTGTGTAGGTATGTTTATTCACACACACACATATATACATATATCTCATTTAGTGTTCTCTTTTTTATCACTTCTGGGTCTCTGAATTTTAAATAAACTGCGGACTAACGGTTTGATGGATAAAACATACCTATGCAATCGCAATAAAATTTTCTCTTTTTCTTGTGTCCAAGGTGGTCTGATACAGCAACTTTTTTCATCAGTTTTCCCCTCATTTGCCTACCTTCCTGGTAGAAAAGAGAAACTGCTTTTGACCTGCATAACCCTGCATGTCTTTTCTGGCCTGTTGATCACATGTGGTTCCTCCAAGCCGGTACCCAGCTGACAGCTACACCGCACTCCCTCGCTGACACGCTTGGGTTTCTCCGCACCCATTTTCCTCTAATCTCAATGACAACAGCCTCTGTTGGTCTCTGGCCACTTCTCTTTGGAATGATTTTCCCCCAGATGCTCCAAATCTAAAGCGCTGACACCAGACCGCTTTAAGAACATCAACTCCTGCCACTATCCTCAGTTGATTTTATCTGTGGATATAACCTCTACGCCATTAAAATGGCATTAAAATGGCATTAATGCCATGTGCTGGCTCTTCAGCTCTTCCCACTTTGTTGTGTCCGGTGTGGAATTGCTCTGGTCAGCCTTCGCTTCTCCCCTGGACCAAGTGCTTTCGCTGCTAACCCTTTGGACTTTCCCTGTCTAAACTTTGATGTTCACCGTACATTTGTTTTAGCAGGGTGAAGTCATTCAGTCACATGCAATACTCAGCGGAAAACACCTAACAGGAGAATTGTGCAGCAGTTACA
This sequence comes from Pelecanoides urinatrix, assembly GCA_013400755.1. Classification (NCBI taxonomy): domain Eukaryota; kingdom Metazoa; phylum Chordata; class Aves; order Procellariiformes; family Procellariidae; genus Pelecanoides; species Pelecanoides urinatrix. The sequence continues at coordinate 87,124 of VZTQ01005720.1, forward strand.
AATTACGCTTTCTTCAAGGCAGACTTTTTTAGTTGCAGGCTTTTTTTTTGCAAACCTTGAAACTTCGTCATCCTTTTGTTGCCCCTACAGAACATTACCAATACAACCTACAGGGGGGTGCTTGCTCCCAAAGACCTTCTCTCCTCTGAACAACCTCCGCCCGTGTCAGACCGACTGCGACCTCGTCGTGGTGCGCGGAGCCCCTGCCTGCTCCGTTCCCTCTAGCTCTCAGCTACGCTAGAGTTGATAAACACCCCTTCAGCTGAAACGGCACGGCCGCTGGAGACAGATCATAGAATCATAGAATCACTAAGGTTGGAAAATACCTCTAAGATCATAGAGTCCAACCGTCAACTCAACACCCCCATGCCCACTAAACCATGTCCCTAAGCACCACATCTACACGTCTTTTAAATACCTCCAGGGATGGGGACTCCACCACTGCCCTGGGCAGCCTGTTCCAAGGCCTGACCACTCTTTCAGTAAAGAAATTTTTCCTAATGTCCAATCTAAACCTCCCTTGGCACAACTTGAGGCCATTTCCTCTTGTCTTATCGCTAGTTACTTGGGAAGAGAGACCAACCCCCACCTCGCTACAACCTCCTTCCAGGTAGTTGTAGAGCGCGATGAGGTCTCCCCTCAGCCTCCTCTTCTCCAGACTAAACAACCCCAGTTCCCTCAGCCGCTCCTCATAAGACTTGTGCTCCAGGCCCTTCACCAGCTTCGTTGCCCTTCTATGGACACGCTCCAGCACCTCAATGTCCTTCTTGTCGTGAGGGGCCCAGAACTGAACACAGTATTATATGATGCGATTCGTAATACTGTGTCAGAATAATGCTCACCAAATATCCTCGGTGCTTTTCACATCGTTTGTATGCCGCCCTGGCATGACTTCGCAGCAGAAGCGGGTTGAAATAGCTGGAGGAGTTCACAAGTACCTGAGCAGCGGCTCCCTGTGCAGGATGATAGTGCGTAGCCCCAAACTGCGTGCCCAGATGCAGTTTGGTCATGGCAGTGATCGTTGAACTTTATGTTGCTCATGGGCAGCATCCAAGAGCTGAGATTAAATGATTACTCCATTAGTTGGTTCTGGACCATTGTTTCTGTAATATGGGAACAGGCTGTAAGGAATTACATGATTACTGGATTTTAGATGTAAATAAAACTGATGGGTGGGTGGTTTTAGCAGCAGAAAAAAAGGCGTTTATGTACTTTTCTTACTACTGGAGAGCAGAGGAGGTGTTTTGGTCTCTGTAATGCTGCTCATTCAAATGGAAGTGGTGGCTTTGGTGTTGTCTGCCTGATGAGTTTTCAAGGTATAGTGCAGCTAGTTTTACATTTCAAAAAAATTGGAAGATATTTCCACATTTTACTGGATTTTTTCTTTATTAAATATTAATTCTCATACCCAACTGGCTCATCTAAGTCACACCATAAATGATCATTTCCTCAGCAGAAGAGCTGCCTAAGACCAACGTGAGCTGCCCTGTCCCTGTCTGACTGGTCCACGGAGAGCCTGATACCGAGAGCAAATAGGGTAAGAGTAGTAGGTGTCCTCTCTGGGTGCTCAGTCCTGCAAGTGCTGAGGATGGGTGGGCAGCCTGGGTGAGATCTCTCCAGCTTAGGACAAGCGAAGGAATCTGCCTCACATTGTGTGGGTGGCAGGTGTGGTGTCCCCAGGGAACATTTTTATTTTCTCCAGCAAATCGGTTTGTAATCACAAGCTCCCTCAATTGTCCCTTCCTTGTGAGTTTTGGACCTAACATTTATTTCAGATATCTTTTACTTAAACAGCGTCTCAATATAGAGGAGATACGAACACTTTGTACTGCTGGTACCTTGTCCGTGGTGGGAGAGGGAGAAAGAGATGTGATGAGGTGTCAACGATATTTAGGTTTGTTTTCCAGTCAACAGGGATTACATATACACGTTTGCAGAAAGCACGCTGGAAAAAATCTTTCTGGGGAATTGTTACAAAATACTAAAACAGTCAGTTGAAACTTTTAACAGGAAAAAATAAAGTTGCACCATATTATCATTATTTGACAGAGAAAAGTATAAAAGAGGTCATCTGCACCTCGCAAACTATTACAGAAGTAGTGCGGCATTTTCTTTTCTCATCTATTATTGTCTGCACAGTTCCAACCTTACAGTAAATCAAAATCAAAACCTGACCCTATGGAAAAAGGATGGGGTGGATATGAGGGGAAAAAAAAAGGCTTTCCTTCCTTTCCCTGGATTGTGTGTGGTCAGACTGGCATGGCGTGGCTCAGAGGTAGCTGACATCCAGGCAGCCCTCGTTGTTACGTTATGGGGTTGACAATGGATGGTCAAGGGAGCGTCTTGGCCTGAGACCTGGGAGAACATCCTCCGTTCTCGCCGTCTCTGACTCACCTGGGATCAGGCCAGACTGGTTCTCAGGTGCAGACAATTCTCCCCGTGGGACTAGACAAGCAAGATCGTATTCATCTAATCTTGGCCATAACTCAGACCTCTGGGCTGTTTGTATTATCTGTCTATGCTGTCAAAACTCAATGAATCTTTTCCCAAAAGTCTCAAGGTTATATTTTTCAATCTCTTTCCAAACCTACTTGTACTGTCTACTGCATTTATTCTCCTGTAAAAATGAATGACCTATATGTTAAAAAGAGTTGAGCAACCATTCTCACGCGCAGCAATTACTTCTTGTGTTTTGAAGCCACCTACCCTAGCAGCTAGGACTGGTCTTAGCTCTGTTGCCTGGGCAGAGGTGGGAGTAAGACTACAAAGCTGAGCCATCGGTATTCCTCTGCTCAAGGTGTTGCACATATGACAGTGTCATATAGAGTACATCCTACACCTTGCATGTGCGAGGTTGTCTGTGCCCAGGGAGTGCCACACCATGGCTCTGTGCAGCTCACAGATTTCTGCCTTTCCCTCATCCCCGATGTCAGGGCAACAGTATTTGCTTGATGCAAATGGAAAATGCATCTCTTCTCAGCATAGGTAATTAGATGGAGCTTCTTTAAAATGGAGAATTTTCCACAACAGACACTTTATAACAGCCATGGAGTTGTCACTTGGGAGGTTCAGTTGCCAATTTGCAACTCTCTTTATTATATTAGTATTTATGGAGCCCGATTACTTTGGCTCTTCGGTGCTTTCTTGACAGTTTGGAAAGAATATCCCACTGTGCAAGGAGAGACTTCGCATAGGTGCTGACACACAGTGAATATCTTTTTTTAATCTGGTGCCTACAAATCATTAAGGGCTTTGGTGCTGAGACTGTGACAACTGGGAAATGTAGAACTGGGTTTATAATTAAAAATCCCTTTTTATTTCCAACCAGCATCACACATCAAGCACTGAATAATCACTATAGTACCAATGATTTTTTGGGGGTATTGTTTCTATCAGAAAGAGAATTTGTCCTGGGTAATCATCACTCTGCTGTCACCTCTTTCTTCCTGTGATACTGGGAACCCGTATTTGTGCTCCTGATGTCGCTCCAGGAGGAGTGAATGGTGTGCGCCAGATAACGGCAAAGGGTTCCAAAGGCTGTTAGAAAGGGAGAAAGTATCCTGCTTCACATATCTGTGTCAAGCTCTCGATAGCCATCCGCAGGCTACAGAAAGAAATTCAGAACCAGTATCAGAAGGGGGAAAAGCGTTCAATACAGAGTTTTACATTTAATATATTATCGCTTGCTTCAATTGAAGTAAAGATTTTTGTAAGCTCAGATAAAAGCGAATTCTGTCCTCTGCTACGCTGTGGTCTTCTTTCACTGCAAGGAAACTCTTCCTGCAGCGTTTCATCTTCTGGTTTAAATGATAGACACATATTTTTTATATGTCTTTTAAAAGATAGACATATAATAAATTCTACTCTGAACACATGGATAACCATATGACCAGCATTCCTGCAAGTCCATCCAAGAGCTGCTCTCAGCCTGGCAAAATATCCTCAAAAGCTCTGAGTGCTTATTGACTTAGAGGGAAAGGATTTGGCCCTGAGATGATCCTCGGGTGGACATTTTCTGTCCACGTGGCAAAGCATCGTAGTGCTCTTGGTAGGTTAGAAGAGAGATTTCCCACAGTGTGGATATTCCAAGGTCCGCCACTCTTGGCAAACAACGTATTTAGTAACAAAACACTTTTTCAGGGATAACGTCCAGTACTTTGACCTTTCCCCCTCTCTCTTATACAGTCATTTTTCATTTCCTTTTCTTCTTTTCAAGCTGAAGATACTTTCATGGATTTTCTAATGCCGTGTAACAACTAACCAGCACAACAGAAATTGCAGTCAATGCAGTTCAGGCCTTTGGGAACATAAAGGCATCTTCTGGATAAATAAACCAAAAATAAGAGACAACTCACAAGAAGGCTCTGGAGGCAGCTGGAATCTAAAACTGCAGAGAAACGCAGAGGGGAGGGACCGGGGGGACGCACTATGAAAATAGCCAGTAGCCTTTTTAATTTCTACCAGCCCCGTGTTCGAGGTGAACTTCCCACAGATGGAGGTATGCGATAAGCTGGCACCAAGGACAATTTTCTATAAAGCAAAAATCCAACGATCTTCACATACCACCACCAAAATCATGCCTATGGAGTGATGCTGGAGACTAGATTTTTTTTTTTTATCTTTTTTTTTGTTTTTCTTTTCCCTCCCCGGCCGCTCTCTTACGCACACACGCTGACAGTCCAGTCCCTGGCGCAGAGACCGATCAGCCCCAGATGCTCTTGGACACAGGCGCATCTCACAGCTTGGGATCCGGGCTTTGCCCCTGCCAAGAATTCCTTGGGGCTAACCTAAGCGTTGCTGACCCAAGAGGCATGGAAAACCCAGAAATGTCGGGGAGCACATTCATCTTTTGCCAGAAGGGAGGAGGAGGCCCTGCCAAGTGCCTATTGAATTTCAGGCATGTGCCATCTTCTGTCGCGGTCCCGCTGCTGTTGAGCGGGCAGGACAAAGCTGGATCCAAAGAGGCAGTTGTCGCGGAGCCGGGCTGCGGATGCTCTGGCGGAGATGGCTGCAATGACAGATGGAAGAGAGGGAAGCATGTTTTCCAGATCTATTCCAGTCTTTCTACATCTTTGCTTTTTTCCATTTATGAGCACCATCCGTTTATTTTCCAACTCGAGTCTGTCCAGAATTAGTAAAAGATAAGAAATCTCTTCTGTTAGAGCTGCTCCAGAAACAGAGCAGGTTTTCATAGGTAGGTATTAAAGCTTGTTTTACACTGAACTGGCATGTCCCAAGTAAACCCATCTGCAAACATTTTTCCTGTGTGCATACAGACCAGTAACAATACTGGTCTCTACCCTACTGGAAAACTGCTCTGCCGTCCTCCCACAAGAGCAGAAAGGCATGTGAAAGCCACATTTATTATACACATGAAAAAAAAAAAGAAAAAAGGAAAAAAGTTTCTAGATACCGAAATAATATTTCAGCCAAGAAAACACTTCTCCTGTATTGAGTTTACCCCTGGGTTATATCTTAGCTGTCACTAGATACACGAACTCATACTCTCCCTAATTCATATCCATCAGTCCCTTCCCTGCATTTATTTCATTGCTTGTCTAGATGGAAGTCTTTCCTCCCCCTTTTTTTTTCTCTTTTCAGTTTCAATAGACCAGTCAAGAAATGTACTCACCAGTAAGGGAGGCACTCTATAAAGTGCATCATTATATTTAATTTATGTAACATTTATGGTCTCCATGAAGTAGGAGCTAAAAGTAATAAGTTTAATAACTAAGTAATAATTATAGTGTATAATAATTCTGTTAAATTAAGATAAATGATAAACAGCAGCTACAAGTAACTGCTAAAAAGTGTATTTTTTTCCTGTGTTAAGATTAAAGGATTTTTGAAAAAATCATGTATAGAAAGAGAGGAATCCTGTAAGATGTTAACTGTGCAAATCTGCAATGTTAAAATGTGATAGAAAAATTGCAAAAATTAGGTTAGGTGAAAGAAAATGGAAAATGATAGTTCAAAATTATCCTTTTGCTCTGATCCTTTTTAATGTTGGCTTGTTGTTTTGTTTTTTTTTAAATCATTCCTCATGCCTGACAATTTTCAAGAGGAAAGCAGTCCTCCTAAAGAAGAAAGCCTAGGATAGGCAGCTGTGGCATTTGAGTCACTTTTATCATGTATGGACCAAACTCTATTTCCTTTCTCTTGTGAAGAAACGTTTCCGATAGCAGAAAGACTGATTTATATGGCAACAGCCATAGAGTAGACACAAACCTCCTGCTTTTCCCATACACTTATTTCGTTATAACAAGAGTAATTCCTACATTTCGATGTTAGTGTAAGTAGCAATTTGAGCCTTGTGCCATATAGTTTGAGAAGGTGGAGAACAGAATTTGGAAAACGTAACTGCTAGCAAAATTAATGCTGATCATTGCTAATATTATTTTAAGTGCTTTGGAGGTTGGGGTGCTGTTTCCTTTACTGTTTGTGTCTAATACATGGGCATGCATGGCACAATCCTGAGAAAAAGCTAGGACATTATTTAGCTATATACAAAAGCCACTTCTTCATCGGTGTAACTCTGGGTTGAACTACCTGCATAGAAACTCAGGCGAGCTCTGGAGAAGATGAAAATGAAAATAGGGCCCAGTATACCAGCATGTCTATGCCAGTATCTATACCAGCAATACCAGCGTGATTTTACTTAAAATAAGAATTGAAAAAAATACTTAAGAGGAGGAGGAAGAAGTCATGTGACAAGGAATTGATGGCAAAGAAGAGGAGCAGAACAGTGTAATTACTTACTCAAGGTGGACTGTATTAGCAATTTGTATGTATTTTCAAAATTTTAATGCTTGTCCACATATCAGAAAATATCAGTCAGAACCAAAAAGATACTCCTCTGCTGAACTGTACAAGCGTCAGGTTACGTTTCCAAGAAGCCAACACCACCCTGACGTGCCTGGCCAGCGGAAACGCGTCGACACCTTTCTTTGGCAGATTGTTTAATCTTATTTCTCCTGGCAAAGCAGTGGTTGATGTGGCCTTAGAAAAGACTTTTCAGATGTTCTGGTTTTACCCTTTCTAAGGGTCTTTCATGTTGCCTGGGCTCCCAGTGAACTCTGCAAAATGAGACTTTATGTTGGCCTTACATGAATATTTCAAAAGGACCCCATTTCCCAAAATACTGCGCAGATGAGGAGTGAGGCTCTTCTAGACTGATGCGAACGCTTATCAGTGTTATCCTGAGCGGGGATAACCAGTACCCAAAGGAGCAGGAGTGGAGATGAGGTCCCAGGCGGCACAGAGTCAGTTTGCCAGCCTGTAGCCTTCTTCCCGCTGGGACACGACACGGAGGCTTTGCTTCCATCTCCTGAGGAACAGGATGCTTTCGGTTCTGCACAGGCAGCATCTCAGCATTTTCTGGCATCCGAATGTCACAGCGTTTATAAGGTGCTGAGCAGCCAGCTGTCACAGAGCAGTGGGAGCTGCTCCTGAAGATTTATGATGCATCTTTTGGTCCCTCTCTGGTCCATTTCCTTAATCACAATGCTGATTAGAAGGGCAATTGTTTTTGGTTCTTTCATTTCATTTTACTTTCCTTGGAAACCATCATGAATCTTTATTTTTTTTTCTTCCCCTCCACCCTTTAAATCAGCTGCTCTTCTCCCAGGCAGCCGTAGGCATGGAGAACACCTTGCAGGCACTGTTGTGTTAAAGGCACCCGAGTGTGAAGCAAAATAATTAAATGGTGCTGACATGGCTTTCAAAGAGGTTTGCTGATCTATCCATGACAATTAGATGGCCTCCAAGCGTTGCCCAGCCACTCGCAAGCAGGGCGAGGGTATTCAGAGGTAGGCTTTCATGCTCCTCCCAAGAATTCTTTCTTTCTGGCTCAGGAGTGCACTCCCAATTATTTATTTCTGCTTTTTCATTCCAGCTTGATCTTTTCTCCGGCTAATGGGTATTTTTCAGGCCACGTAAGCAGTTGGGGCTTATCCACCTTGCCAGGGAGATGTCAGGGGAGCCGCAGCAGAGCAGGTCAGGGCTGGCGCAGGATAACCCATGGCCGAGCTGCTGGAGAGGGTCTTGGGGCAGGCAGATGGGGGACGACCGCCAGCACCATCTGCCCCAGACCCCCCCAGGTTTCCCCTCTCGGTCTCTCCCTGGCATCTTCATCACCCACAATGGCCTGGCCCAAGCTGGCTGGCATGTTCCTGCCATGACTAGTGCCGACAGGTTTCTTCACCAGATGTTTAGGTACCACAAGGCTCACGAGCGATGGGGATCCTGCAGAGGGGACACTCACGCCAGCCGGGGAGAAGCGGCCATCCTGCCAGGGGTGCAGTGGCCCCATCCCTGTGCCCGCGTACTGCCAACTTGTCACGGATAATGGGTGTTTTGCTACGACCCTGAAGCAAAATGTACACATGGTCCTCTCGGCATGGCAGGATCGAAGCACCTGAGGCTGCTGGCATAGCTGCAACTCTGCTGATCAGGAGAAGATTAACCTGCAGCTAATTTTGCAGCAAGGTTCATTTTTGCTTCATCCCCTCGCCCCTAAATATCGGGAAACTCTTGAATGTAGCTAATGAAAGACGGCGGAAGAAAGGGCTACTAATAGGGCTAATTAACAAGTGGAGCTGAAAAAGAATGTCATGTACTATAAATCAAATGAAATACAGCTTTTAAGCAGCGACCATTAATTACATGCTTGAAATGAACTGTGTATATTACTCATCTGTGGGGCAAGTACAATTGCCCATCAGACTCTTACTGAATACAAACACAAGCTAAATTTGACTTCAGGAATAAATATAGTTTTTTGGTGAAATTCCTGATACAAGGAACCAAGTGTCAGCATCCAAAAAGGGACAAGGTACCTGCAAGGTCCATTGGGTGGAATTTAATCTGTTTAAGTCTAAAACCAAGAGGTATGTGTATACAGATGGGGATGGGTTAGATACACAGGAAGAATACAGTTTTATAGTCATAGTTCTATCTAAATGGATAGTATATTTGCAAATACATATATATATGCATATATTAATTTCTATTACACAACAGCCAAAACAGCAGTGAATTCGCCAGTGTGTTACTGTGCAGCCTTGGTGTGAACCTCCTGCCCTCCCACCAGAGCCCCCCATTTCAGTGGGCAGGCAGAGCACTCCTCTACCTGGGAGGCACCCCGTCTCCCACCAGCATACCGAAGAGCTGGTCAGTGCTGCCTAATTTGGTGATTAACACAGTCACAAGGACTTCCTCGGTGTCTGGCCAGGACCTGATGGGTGCCAGCCCTGGTACGGGTGGGTGGGTGGCAGGGGTCTCCCCGTACCAGTGGCTGGGGCAGGGGTTGGAGTGGACGTCCCCCTGGGTCCCTCCCAACCATGAGTTATCCTCTGGTAGCACCATCAAGGGTGAAATGCTGTCCTGGCACAGAGCCAAGAGAGGTTTATGATAAAGCACTCCCTTACTGGTGGCCCCTGACTGCAGGATTTACTTTTTTTTCTTTTTTTCCCCTCCCTTTTGAGCCTGTGTAGGAAATTCAGGGAGAGTGAATAACAGCTCGGTTGAGTGATTAGTAAAACTTCTCTGTTTATCTCCTGTTAAATGAGCTCTTGCTGATTTGAGGACTTCTGTGAGATAAACGTTGACTTTGCTTTACCCGGCTTGTGCAGACAGCGGTGTGTGCACCTCACCAGCCCTTCCCTTGCTGTGCAAGAGGAGGAGAAAGACAGGACAGCATTTCCCCCAAGGGTTCCAGTTTAATTCCCCACCTCAGTTCAGCCACTAATGTTTCAGGACCTGGTGGTACACAAGGTGCATGCCAGCACGAATAAATCTTCAGGCAGGCAGAGTTTCCCACAGTACCTCCATCAAGCAGCGTTATTCCCCTAATATTCAGGAGGGGAAGAAAATTGCTAATGAAGTTGGCATTTTTGTCCCAAATCACAAATTTCAGTAAAGACTGAAAGCGCCATAGGCAGATTATATACAGTAGTCAGCTATTCAAAAATATAGAGAGAGTGGAGATTTTTCCTGAAGAATTCCTAGGCTGTAGGTAGAATAAATATCTCTCAGTATATACGCGCAATATTGTCCTGTCCCAAAGAAGAGGCCCAGCTAGCAGATGCCACAGAATCTGGCTTGACAGTTTTATCCATTAAACTTTGCAGAAATACTCTTTTTGTCCTTTGTGGATAAAAATACCATAGCATTAAGTATGGAAAATGGTGATTCTAGATTGAATTCTATTGGACTTCATAAAAATAGCTGTGTATTAATTATTTCTCTCCTCTAAAACTTTGGGATGAAATTGTTGCAAGAAGTTCTCATTTGTCATGATCAGATACCTCTTACCTCTCTCACTTTCACTGGATCTTTTCAATAAAATCAAGGTTTCTAAGCCTTGGAGTTCCCATTGATGTCCACCATTTGCCAACAGCTGAGGAAAAAGAGATGGCACAGGTTTCCTTCCGTCCTCCCCACACTTGGAAGTTGCTGGGTAATTTTTGACTCCGCAGTAACACGGAAAGATCATATGTTGATGTTTCGTACCTCCAAATGACATGGACCTAAAATCTCAAACTTTTAGCTTCTTCTCTTTCCAAGAGGCAATCTTTCAAAGAGCTATTCTTCCTATTTTCTGTCTCCTCTTCTCCTGACCCATTTAAGAGAAGAAAATCCCAAACAAAATCAAAGAAAAAAACTTGACCTATTGGCACAGCGAATTTTCTGGGGAGGTGCTGCGGAATCGGACCAGTAGATGAGTATGAGGAATCTTACAGGGAGCTCAGAGGGCTCGTTCTGGTCCTACACAGATACATTTGGCACCTCTGCAGTTCTATCGACAAATGTAAAACGGCTCTTGGTTTACACTGGTTCAATTCAGCCTTGCCCCGTGACTCAATGATCACAGAGCCATCCAGTGGGCCATAATGGAACCTTCCTACAGCTGGATCAGAACAAAAAATATGGAAAACCGTGTGGGATTGCACACCTTCTTAGCTGTACCCCAACTTTTGTTGTCAAAATCCTTCCCAGGCGCTCCAGACCATGCCTTGGTGCGTTGCTCCTCTTCCTCAGACTTTCTGAAACTCAATGGTTTGGAAGGGCCAAAAATGTCTAAACTAAAAAGTGACAAATTCTAACAATCTAGGAAAATACAAAATGTCTGAAATGTTGCCTTTCGTTTGAAAGGATTCCTTCTTTATTTATGTTGAGTAAATGCTCCAAACTCCACAAATTCTGAAGTTAAACTACTATCAGTTTCTAACAGGTAATCTTCAAACAGTAACACAGGGTTGGAAAAGGTATCTGGTATATTTGGCAGGAATCAAGCAGTTAATGTTTTATCAGCTTGAAGTTAATGATACACACACTATTAGTGCTTCTGCCTGTGTTCTCATAAGATTTTCAATATATAACCCTGGAAATGTTGTCTGATTTGGTACTGTGAAGGTAACTCTGTTAACTCAAGTGCCAAGAAACTTAACTAAATGTTCTTCCATTATATATGTAAGTTTTAATGATAAGCTGATGGGGGAAGGCAGAGAAAGACTGAGAATGGAGACTGCAGGAGTTGGTGGAAAGCGTTTCCTCTGCTCCCTCTGTTTCATGGCACCTTCCCTTGAAGGAAGGGAGAGCATGGAGATAAATAAGCCTCAACTGAGCCTAAACTCTTTCTTCAGAGTTCTTCAGATGGGGCTGTAGGTATCTCCCCGAGAAGATGTCCACGCTCCTGTGAAATTTCACCAGTGACAGATCACATTCAGAAATGCTTCTGCGAGCAGTAGCTGTGAGTGAAGATCAACCCTGTGAGGTCTATTACTGCTTTCTTTACTGTAAGAGCAAAACTTCCTTTATCATTGGTGGGACAGCTGCAAAATGCACACATAATCCTACAGACGTTCCAACGAAGTGAATCAGGAACAGAGGGCAAGAGGAAAAGGCGACCATAGCCAAGTTTCTTTGTGGTTGGGGCTTTTTACATCAGGTTAATCATCTTGTACAGTTTGTGTTGAGTGTTTTTTATGGGCATTGTGGGCATTAGGTATAACTGCACCCAGAAGTCTGGATTCTGATTGAATCGTTTTGGGAGATACTTAGTGGAATACGTGAATACGTTTTGCTCAAACGTTTTCTTTCCCTACAGGATGGATGAAAATTCAAATTTTAATTGACATGCTGAATCAAACTGCAGATCAGAATGAATGACTGATGAGATCCTGTACTTATTTACTGAGCTATCTATTCAGCCGTCAGAAGCATGCTATCCAAAATTAATCGTGCCACTATAATCTCAAGATCACTTGATAAAACAGTAGGAGTCCTGGGAGTTATTTCTCTTGCTGAATCACACACAGAACTCCCACCTTCTGCAAATTTATGTTTCTTATGTGCTATGGTTGTACTTTGACTGTAGTTAAACAGATGCGGTGAACCTCACTTTGTATTAAAACCCTGACACAAAGGAAGACTAGTGAGTGTGTTCAAAATGAGCATTTGCTGATATGTTATCCCTGAACCAGCCCAGTGATATGAAAATCTAGCAGATATAATAAGGAATGTGAGCCCTTCCCTGAAACCTTTGCAATGGTAAAGACTTTCTGCAGTCAGATGGTTTAGGGACACATCTGAACCCCAGGGAATGCAAAAGTCATCATTGGCTTGACTCCAGAGAGGTTCGGATTAAGACCTGGGAGAGGCAATGGCAGCCTTAAGCAGATATTGGAGATATATATGGGATTTCTTCTTGGCCTCGAGTCAAAGACATCTTCATATGGACACTACTGATTTTCTATGCTCTTTAGCTGGCTGTACGCCCAGCAATAGGCAAACTGAGGACAGAGGAACTACAGTGTTCCCATCCTTCATGCACGTTTCAGAGATGCTGGAATATTTATGTTCCCTATTACGAACTTGTGTTACATTTAGTGGAGAAGCAAGCGTGAACTGCAGGGAGCATTATATGTTGTTATTATTCTATAAAACATGATGGCTAATGATTTCTTGTGAGCAAGTGTGACAGCTTCTTAATCTTCTGGGTTGCATCATAGCTGACTTTCCTGCACTTGGTGCTTTTCACTGCTCCACTCGCTGCTTGGTAACTAGTGCCTGCTCCTCCGAGGTGCTGGGCAACCACAGATCCCATTTACTTCCATGGAAAGTCATTAAGCACCCAGCAGAACCGTGCTGTTCCACCGTATGCCTGTTACGACAGCCAGGTCCCACCGGTGCAGAGTGCCACTTCCAGCGCAAAACAAACAAGGCCATATAATAAATCATTAATAACTCAACAGGCCACAACTGTTGTTGTGAGAGGCTCGTGAGGTGCTGTCAAACCCATTTGGAGGGGCTCTTACGTTGCTGGCAGGGTTGTCGGCCAGGACCCCCGAGAAGCTTTTTGCAGCAGGGTGCTGGACACCCTGGCTGGCAGGTCACACCGAGCCATTAACGTCACCACCGTCAAGATGCGTCCCGGAGCCGAGATGGATGATGTTCTCATCTCCCAACTCAGAAAGGGGCTTCGGTGCTGGGTTTGTGGCTTTGTTCTTGCTGAGCCCAGCAAGCAAGGCCAGGTCTTGAAATCAGCCGGCAGCAAGGGGGGAAGCTTTGGGCAGCTGCACTGGCTGCTTGCGAGCACATTAGCAAACCAGAACATATCTGCACGCATACATTTCTCCTTGGGCTGCAGACAGCAGAGTAATTGTCTCACACTTAATTGTGCGATACACATGGCTAACAAGTAATACTCTATTTAAAGAAAAAGGCAATCCTCCTTCCCAGAAGCTGTTGTAACGCTGTGAACAAATACCCAGAGGGAGAAAATTTTTTCTTTCTTTCTCTTTCCTTTTTATTTTAGACTAATCAGAAACACTGCAGATTCAGCCATCTATAAAAGCATGCCTCCAAAAGGAATTTGATTTATTTTTGTGAAATGAATGTGTGGTTTTTATTATGCATGGTAGGTATGGTTGGAATCCAAGTATGAAAATTGTATTTTACACTGTAGACCCTTGGGTAATGAATTAAACGGCACACAAACCTATCTACCATTGAAAAACGCCACAATATGAAGGCCCTTTCAAAAAAGCTAAGTAAACGCACTGTAGGAGAAGAGCAGAGAAGCCTTTTTTCTCTTTGGACCTCTTTTATTCAGTGCCATTTACATCCTTTTTTTCTATTGAGGAAGGAGATGCCTGTGTTAGAATAGAAGCTAAATTCTGGTCTGTCTCATCTACGCAGCATCCTCAGACTCTGCTGCTTTGTCCAGCTCTAGCATCCCCTGGATGCATCACAGAAACCACAATGTGGAAGGAGGAAAAATGAAGACTCGGGACTCATCTTGGAATAGAGTCAGGATGAAAGAAGGGTACCTAGACCATGAAATCAATATATAGGAAGGTTTTCTGAGTGGCCCTACGTCTGTCTTATTCCAACACTTTAGTAAAGGTTTGGTCTGTTTGTTTTTTTTTTTTTCCTTGCATGAAGAAGTTGTTATTTTTAAGCTGGTTCAGTTTTAGGATGCCCTCCAAAAGGAACCTCGTTTTCAGTGGATGAGTGACAGGCGCACCAGCACACAAAATCCCCTTTCAAATCCTTCCACTGCCCAGTCTCTGGCGGAGCAGTTTTCTGACATTGTAGAAGCAGGAAATCATCACATTCGAAATATCTAACAGCAAGTGTTAGCGACGAGGCTGGCTGAGCACACATGCTTTCCCGTTGGCAAATGTCTGTAAACTTGCAACAGCAGTTTGCATTTTTGAGAGTGACTTTTTCATTGGTGAATTTAATTTCAACCCATGCAGCCTGGGGCAGACCGGGCTTCTCTCTCATTTGATGCTGCTGGCAGTTCAGAGCCTTATCCTGAAATGTCACTGACCCCGCAGCCTTTGGTGCTGGTCACCAGAGAAGGATACCAGAGGGCACTGCTTTCAGTAACGCACCCTCACGATAGTTAAGGTATGACTGATGGCATGCGGCTGCCTTCCTCGTATCCACCTACCGAAGGAAAATGGTCCTCTCCCCTCCCTTACCTGTAGGCTGACTGCAAGTTGTTATAACTGCAGTGTTATAATAGCATTTATTTATATGTCCCTCACTTTGTATGTTGGCTATAGTGGCCTTAGTTGGTGCTATCATTCAAAGTGCCACTTTGCTCTTAATCATTAATATCCTTCAGCAGAAAAGCAAAATTTTAGCACTAAGGTCATACAATAAGTCATTTAATACAGGATCAACAGTGCTTTCAGGTTGGCAGGTCTTTGTTTCTCACTCCAACATTGGAGACCGTGAAGAGGGAAAGAAGAGAATTAAATTATGCTTTCTAAATTGTATCTTTCCACATTAGTAAGTAAGCTTTAGGAATTGAATAAATAAAGAGCAGGTAAGGGATGAGTGAGAGCTGAGACCACACTGTGAGTTATTAGACTTATTGAGACTCACTATGTAAATAAGAGAATTACCAGCTGAATCCTCCACTTTTCCTCTCGTTCCCATAATCTCCACTCTCAGGCTGTTACCACGGAGAGGGGAATGAACCAGGATTTCCCATCACAATTACTTGCCCCTTTCTATCCGCCTATTTTGCAGGGAGCTCTGAAATAAATCTTAGGTTGAATTTCATACGATAGTGCCAGTTATAAAAAATTGTGGGCAGTCTTACCTCCACTAACAAGCAGAGTGTATTCTTAGCTTTGATCTTAATGGGAGCTTTTGGATTCTCTCTTGATAGTAGCAGCAATGGACTTTCCAACCATGTCTACTCTTACAGGAGTATTAAGAACACATCACATACCTAACACTTATTAACCATACAGTGCCTTTCATCCAGGAAGCTCAAAGAGATTTGCTACCCTCCCCCCCCCCTCCAGAAAATGTAAGGAAATTATCAGAATGTACAGAAATGTACAGAGAAAATCCTAGCCGACATTCAGGTTTAATCTTTCTTTTCAAATATATGTATCTTATCTGTGTCAGCAGTGGAACACCAGTATCTGATTTGATATGTGTAAGTTTGGTACTCTCCATACTATAGCACTAATAATGTTATATCTATAATATATATATATTAAAATATTATATCATATTATACTACTTATATTAATTATATATATATAATGGTTTACAACTTACACAGGTCTTTTTTTTTTCATTCAGAGGAACAGAGGAATTGGGTAAATTAGCCAGCACGGAGCTTTACACTGTAATGACTAGATCGTTTCGAATACCCATCCCAACAAGCAGAGCTGAGTCCCACATTTTCATCCAGGCCTTGGCTACTATGTTTTTCAAACCTGGCTCATGTTTTATATCTGAGGATACAGCTTCAACAGCGTAATTCTCTGTAGACACTGAACAGCTAGAGCATGTGCTGATTGAAGCAAGGGGCTCTTGGCACACTCTGGTGCTCGAGTCCCTCACATTGACTAGGGCAGTTGTAAAGGAAGTAATCCAAAATATACGTTAATGTAAAATTGGTCATTACTTATGTGTGATCATGGAAAGACTGATTTCATTACGTAGACAGAATAACGCCCTGATTTCAGCTGTTTATTTTTCTTTTCAATTTTGAAACAATGAGCACAAGTTTTTGTGTGATTGCCATCATATTTTCTGCCAGATATACTTATTTTGACTCCAAAGCAGACATAAGTCTGACTTTCAGACGTGTCTTGGTTTTGTTTTTTACTGTTAACATTGGTCTCATTTTTATTTCTATTCAAATCCAAAGGATAATTGTAATTATATATTGCAATAAATGATAATAAGGGATTTTTAAAAAATAAATGTTCAACATTAGCTGAAAGGACATTGTCAAATGTTAGTCTTGATTGTAAACCCAGAATTTTTAATTTTTACTCTGTGTTTTCAGTTTTCTCTTTAAGGGATCAGAGAACTTGGCAAAGTTTTAAAGTAATTTTTTATTTCTACTTTTCAGGGCAATAGCTATGCTTCAGTAAGTTCTTTTTCATATGATTTACCAATTACAACAAAATATTGCATGATATGTAATCAGAAAGAGAGGAATGTTTTTAAAAGAATTCTTTAACTTCTCAGAAACCCAAATACTTTCAATTACCCAAAAAATGGACTCAGAAAGCTCTAGCAGTATTTTATGGAAAATGAAGAACAAGAGTCTGCTAATTCTTTTTTTTTTAAATCCCTGGATTTCTGCCTGCGTGCTCTTTCCTGTGAAGCAGCCTCACCTGCCCTGTCATTTGGAAGATCAGTTCAACACAGAAGAGGTGACGTGGCACAGGGACCTCAACACAAATAGCACTAGAAATTTGTGGTGGCATCTTTGCATCCAAGTTACGTATGCATGTGTGTGTCTACAATTGTGGGAGGGAAAAAGAAAGGGGAGCATTTCTTTTATGCAAAAAAGTTGACTCTTTGTCTAGAAAGCATTCTCATGAAAATACTAATTTTGTCAAGTAGCCAATTTTCTGTTAAAACAGTCTGGATCCAACGTCTTTGATTAGCCCTGGTGCTAATGGGAAGTCCCGTTCTGTAACTCGTGCGATGCGAGACAGAGCATAATCTGAGTCCTAGCTTGAGTTTGCAATGCTGAGGGGATGTGGTTTCATTTTCTCGATTCATAACATAAATTCAATAAAACTATTGACATGAAGAAGGCTGCTATTTATAAATGTTTGCAGACTGAAGCTTTAATTTGAAAATTGAACCATTTTGATCTAGAAATAATTTAGAATCAATAAGGCGCTATTTTTACAACCATTTTCTAGAAATGATCAAGTCTCAACATTTAGAACTTTTTAAAATATTCTCTTATGACCATGCAAACACCATTACTTGGATTATGGTGATCTGAGAGTGATTCCTCCAAAACTGTGGGTCTGAGCGTTGAAACTGGAGGACTTGATAGTGCAGCCGTACTCCACAGGCAGATTCCTTAGGACAGTGTTTGCTAAGGTCTAAGGAGACTGTTACCTGGTAGCACCAACAGACCCCCTAGCAGATGTCCACAAAAAGCTTCTTCCCTCACATGTCAGCATGAGTAAGGTGGAGAAGCCAAGAGGAACCCAAGAACTAAGGACCATCCTGGCTGCACATCATTACAGGAGCAGGGTAGAGCAAGAAGCGATTTGATGGTTTTATCACCAGTTTTTCTTGAGCTGCTTGCTTCCAGGGAGCTCTGCTCCTCATCACCACCACCCCAGCCCTGGTGGCTGCACCCTTCTCTATGGTCCCTCATTCTCCTGCTCTTCCTCCTGGACTGGGACAGTTTCAGACCAATAGCTCCATGAGGGGAGCAGAGAAGGGACATGACCTTGGCACTGCTGCTCCTTGGCCTGACCTCCGTCCATTTCTACCTCCCCAAGCCACCCCACTGGACAGCATTTGCCCGCGCCATGGTGCAAGGAAGCTCTTGGTTCCTGCACTGAGGTTCAGCAGAAGTCCAGCCCCTCGCTCTGTGGCACCTCTGTGGATCTTCTTCTCTTATGTTGTCTTTATTTGATCTGTCCCCTCATTTCTTTTTATAGTTGCTCTCTATGGAAATTCCCAACCCTTGCTTCTGACATGCTTATGAACCATTAAACCTTTTTTTTTTCCTTCTAGGTTTGGAGGAAAATTCTGCTTCCATAATAATTTGTTCAGGTTTGGGGTTTCAGTTTGGTGTTTTTCCCTGTCTCTTCCAATCGCTGTTGATTTTCCCAATGTCTCTTTGTTCTCCTGCTGATCTTTCCACTGCTCCCACTGCATACGCTCATAGCAAATACACAAAACAAAAGGTCCTGTAGAAATAGATTTCCTAAAGAAAAAAAAACCCCAGCAGCTAATCCATTTTAGTCACCTACTCTCTGATCGGCTGGCTCAAGGTGGCCGCTTGTGAATAATACACCACTGAGAGTCTCATAAACCAACTGTTTGCTTCTTGCTAGCTCCCCATATTAAGCCCTGATATATTATTGCTCATTAATGAGTTATCTCCTCATCTATGAAGCAAGAAATCATGTAATTTCCTTCATTAATAATATTGGTCAAGATGTATCTCATTTAAAGAAATTTTACTGAATTCATCCCATATTTTAAATCCACACTTTCAGAGCTTGCAGCTGACCTGGCCATTAAGCTCCACTAATATTTGTTCTTTGTGCTATGCTGAGGGAGGAGGGCACAGAGAGGAGAAATACGGAGCAATCTATCTTTTTTCAGTATTGCCATCAAAGCTTGACAGAAGGTTTTGCAGAGAAACTAAAAATGCGAGATGAGGCTTTTTTTCCCCACATTTGCTAAAAAACACACCTCCATCATTTCTGATATTCCCGGTTTTGTATGTCCCCAATTCTTTTGATAAAAGGACTGAGATACCTTTTGTTTCTCCTTTGCTCCCTTTCCCGTATGTCTCAGTGGGCTTGCGGGGCCCTCTGCGGCCTCCCAGGCAAGCTCAGCTTGCGTACCGGTGCCAGGAGGGCTTTGCAGGGCCAGCGTTCAACCAGATCAGCTCCCTGGCCCAGGGACTGTGGGCTTGCGCAAGAGGCAGTGTTCACCGCAGGGAGGGGATGGGAGAGTGTGGCAGTCAAAATCCATGGCGATATTCTACCTCGCTCTTATAACGTCTGACGAGTTATGGCAGTGAGTCTGGGGATCTGATCACAAGTCCATGTGAAATTATGTCATTGCTTACAGTAGTTTCTTCTTTTCTCCATCATGAAATCCAAGCTTTATCAGAAGACAGACACTGGTTTTGTAAACAAGGGATGCTATTTTAGGGTGTCTTGGTGAATCTGCATTGTGTTCAAACAGCTGCTTGATGATTTAGCTTGTAGTCATGCACTGAGCAAACTCTAACACTGAGCAAATCATTGTTATCTGATTACCTTCATAGCTTATTTGTGTGATAATTTGGGAATCATTTAGATACGGTAGCCATTTAATCAACAATCATAATATATAACATGAATATAATGTTTTCTAATTTTGTTTTCATGTACAACTCAGATGCAATGCCTCCGATGAATATGAAGATTAATTATAATTAATTAATGGCTATTTATAGCAAAGGCCATCACATTAGTTTCTGTGACCTCATTACCATGTTACATGCAATCTAATTAACTAATACAAAGGTTGCTTCAAATGCCTATTATAATTTTAAAATGATAGATCCTCTATACAGGTACATCTGACATTTTCTCGACTGTTGCTGCTCTAGGAAATGGATGGAGGCAGATTAAGAGCACTTACTATTCTCCTTCCCCCTACAGAAACTAAGGTACAGCTGCACAATTATTCAGATTCTGAGTCTCTGAGCATATTGCTCTGAAAAAAGTAAAATAAACCCCACAATTTTTTCTTTTAGAAATTTAACTTTTTTTTATCCTTGGATTTTCCTAGATAATTGTGTATATCACTGATATACATAATGATGATTCTATGACTCTATGATTCTGTATCATTAACAATGCATGAAAAATAATACAAGAAAATAAGCAGCCAGCAGTTTAAACAAATGGTGAGATTATGTACCTGATTCTATGTATCTTGGGTACTTGAACTTTAATCAGAAGCTCACACCTCTTTTTCCTGTAGTTGCTGACGTCTTTTTCAACTCTCACATGTTTGGTCTCAGGATGGCCGTTTGTTAGGCCACGACAGAAGCAAACTGAATCGTGAAGAAGAAGGGATATTGGTGTGTAAGTGAATGGGACGATACAATAGCCATGATAAAGAAAAGGAGACAGAGCTATTGCAGAGGCTTCTGCTTTATACTGTTTAGTTAAAAAATAAACCAATACTATTTCTACTGAACAGAAACAACAGTGGTCTCAGCCTCTGAGAGTTGGATTTGGTGGATCTCTTTCAAGTCCCTTGGAAAGACCTGAATTCCTTTCCTTTATGTCTTCCTTTGCCTCTACCTCCCTCTTTCTTATTTTGCCTTCTGTGTCAAACTTATTATTTGCGCAGAAATATGATTACTGAGAGCAAGAGACAAAGGACTACAAAATCTGTGCAAGGAAACATTTTAACTGTTAGAAATAAGAGGACTGTTCTGCTTGTAGGCTTCTCTGGAGGACCATAGATCATGTGCTTTGCTTGCATTGTGCAACCATATACCCATTTTTGTTTTTTAAAAAAACAGCAGTAACATGGCATTACAAAAAAAGATACTTCATGGGCAATACGGCAGATCGATTTAGTAATATTAAACGTCTTGAAACTTGAGTTCAAGTCTTTGCATGCTGAGGTCATGCATAAAATATATCTGTTACTCAAAACTAGTGTGTTCCCCAAAATAAACCCTCAAGAAAGGAATAGTCTTCTTATCTACATAGTCTTCTTATCTACATTGGAGGAAAGTTAATCTGAGTGAAAATGTATCTATACAGGTTAAACTGTGCTGAACCCCAGGTGCATAATTTCATTTATAATTCAAGTAAGTTTTTTTTCTTTCTTCGAAGTTAGCTTATCTCAATGCAAAAATGAATCAAAGTGATTCTTAGTAAGGGTGATTGGCATTGCTGTATCACAAGTCTGTGCACCTAACTAAACTTCACTACACCTTCCGTTGATTCAGAAGAACTTTTCTGAGTCTAGACCAATTTTGCATTTTCTGCCTATCATTTCGAGAGACAAACAGGTCAGACCTTGTTGTGTGAACGGGGCAAGGCCCAGAGCTCCCAAAGGCTGAGCCCTTGATACTTGCATGAATCTCAAGGGCCAGTAGTACAATACTGCCTACACAACTCATGCCTTTCCTTCCCCATAAATGTTGGAGGCTTTTGCCCAACAAATCCCACTCCAGCTGGGGAAAACAGCCTTTGTGTTCGCAGTCTATGGTGCCATTCCATACAGAGCCAAGAAATTCTTGGAAGCAAAGAAATTGTTTGCCAAAAGCTGCAGTTTATTTTCGCCCCCAAACTGTTCACAGACTTAAGCTGAATGCACTCAACAATTGCAGCTGGAAATACTTTTGGCCAAGAATAATTGAGGCTGTGATCCACCAAAGGACAGAATAGCAAGGGCAGGCTTTTACCCAATGATCCAGTGACTCATGACACAGCACAGCTGCAGGAGACCAAGGCACAACTTCTCCCTGTGCATAAAGGCAGCTGAACTTCTTTTCTTTTCAAAAAAATATCCTAACTGTGGGTTATGAAAAACCCTGCAGCAGGGCCCTCTTGATTCCCTCTCTTTGGACCCTGTCTGACCTCGTTAAAAGCACTAAAATACTTACTGAGGGAGGATGCAGAAGAGGCACGGCTCCAGGCGAGGATGGTTGGTGGGGGAAGCGTTGCTTGAAGTCCTCTGGCAAAGCCAACAGAAGCCTTTGACTGTCTTCCAGAGAAACCCAGACCCAGAATGGCAGAAATGTTGTTCAGATTTTAGACATATTAACAGATATGCGTAAAGGAGCTTGGAATACCTTTCATCTCTGTCATGCCCTCACTTTTATAGGCAGCGTAGGTTAGTTCACACTTCCCACGCTTGTCTCAAGTGACTACAAGACCTAAAAACCTGGAGCCCATCTTTGCTAACAGATCTCTACTGACATCATTAGAGTTTTGCAAGCAAATAATGTATCTCTTGCCATTAAATGACTCCTATTTTTTATTCTCGTGGTAACTGCTGAAAATTGGTTGTAAGGATGTGATTGTCCCAAAAGAAGAGAAAATCCTCCCACGTGTTGACTCTTCCCCCTCCCTCCAAATGTGTATATTGATGCTCCAGAGTGTTTAGCTTATATGTGTTCAAGAGGTAACAGGAGAATTTGGTTAAGCAGTTAATCTGCTTGGCTCGGTTGCAGCAACAGCATGCAACTCACAGAAGAGCAATGGTGAAGTGACACCATTGAAAAACAAGGTTTCAAAGGAGTGTTACTTAAAAAAATGCAGACAGCACCCAATAGAGTAATAACACCTTGGCTCAATGTGACTTCAGAAAGGAAACCTGTGACGGCTGCACCGCACAAATGATATTGGCACCAGTAGGAACGCAGGTGGGGGTTTCCTTCCTCATTTTATGTTCTTCTTCTTGGCTTTTCTTCAGGAGTCATTTTTTATCCTTTTTGGAAAGTCAAAATCTTAACAAAGTGCTTGAAAAAGAAACAGTAAAAACCAGAGCATGGCTGAAAATCTGGATGGCTAGAGGACTTTTTTTCATTCCACCTCCTTACTTATCTGCATTTAGCCATAGCATATTAACATATTAATACATGGAAATGCATATTAATAGCACTCAGCTTATCTGCCAGGAGCAAAAAGCAAATGATTGCAGCATGTAAAAGAGCAACACGAGGTGCAGAATTCAAACCCGTGAATAAGAAGGAAACAACACAGCCTATTCTTTTATCTGTTGGTGTTGTCATATCAATGAAAGGAGAATTTAGCCCTTGAAGTTTAATCTTACAGCAAGCCATAGACCCATCTTGGAAGTAGCCTGTGTTAAGTATTAAGAAGGTAACCAAAAGGGTGTACAAAACTGTAAATTATTTGGCATTCTCATGCGCTTAAGTTTTAATTTTTTAAATAAGATATATGTGCTTGACTGCCTGATTATATTTTTTGGTTAGAAGACTCTTTTTCCCTGACAAATAAAAATTAATGCAGCCTTGAGATATTTGCGCTCTCTAAAAAAAACCCCTTTCTGATAAAATCTCACTAATTTGTCAATATTCTTAATGGTTTGCATGAAAAAATAAAGGAGATAATCTCACAGGAAGATAAACCCTCCAAGTCTTCATCCCAAAGGTAAAAGAAACACTCAAGTATGCTGATGTTGTGCTGTTTCATTGCAGATCAATATACTGATCACAGCAACGATGGTAATTGCTGAGTCTGTCTTCTAGGAGCTAAGCATCCTCAGCTCCCATGAAATCCGCAAAAGTCAAAAGCATTTGACATCTTCCATCAAGAGGCTTTAAAACAGTGAAAAGCAAACAAACAAGTGAGCAAACACATAAAATCCAGCTGCTGTTTCATAGAGGGTCACTTGATTTCTCCTGTTTCCATATACACACGTTTACTAGAGCTGAACTGCAGCATCACGGATGCAGTCTCCTCTGAAGCTAATCAATGCAGAGACCATTTGAAAAATAGCCTTTTGTTTCCCCCATTTCTTTCACTGAAGTCAGTTTAGGTCCCTGTATTGTGCTTTTTGATGAGCAGGAAAAATAGCTCTGCTCACCTATCTTCTTTGCCTCTTTTTGAAATGTTATGAGAAGCTACATTTTTCTTAAAAGTCTGAAGCTTTAATCTTTACGAGGCATTTGGCCTTAGATGAAAATCTAAGTGGCATCTTCATTTTAGTCCTCTATATTTTAGAAACATTTATAGAAATATTTAGAAACAGAAATGCTTGCTCTGTAAAGAAAATATTGGATGTCCATGGGGACCACAATATTGATATTGTGGAAAATTCTGTTTCCAAGTTGTTTTTTACCATGACTCAAAATATTCTGAGTTGCTTGGGTTTTTTGTTGTTGTTAAAGATTTTCCATTTAAGAAAGTGAAGTCAGAAAAATCTTGACCAGCTCTATCACAAAAGAAATTCTTCCACGTGGCAGATTTCCCTACCACACTCTGAGGAGCCATGTACTGGTCTGTAGGACTTTCCACCCACCATGGCAACCTGTTTTCTTTTGATCTTCCATGGTTTACATTACAGGCTCTTTGAAGCAGGGGCTCTAATGCTGAGTTTGTGCTGAGAAGCAGCCATGATCACCTTTAGAGCCATAAAAATAAATCTGATACAGTACTCTTAACAGCTTCTAACCCCAAATATTTAGTTGAGGCTGGCAAGACTTTCTCCCATAGCGGAAAAAGAGTTTGTTAAACTGGTAGCTGTTGCAAGCAGTGAAGTAGTCTGATATGTAGTGCCAGTAGTTAAATGAAAGCTATTGTAGAGGATTTATTTGTCATGCTTTTTGATCAGAAGAAGAAGAAAGTGTAGCAGAACTGATATTTTCAAACATTTTCAGAAACTTAATTAGTTGTTTTTGATGTAAGGGCAGAAAATAGGAATTAAAGATACAGTATCTAAGTTTGTGTAAAGAATGTTTTCCAAAATTAGCAGGAGACAAATCTTAAATGTCTGAGAGGTTTCATTTTCTATAAGCTCGCAGAAATATCTGATGTTAATCACAACTCCCTTAAACCTGGTTACTTAGGAATAGGATGGCGTGTTCCAGACAGCTTGTCTTCCTCACGAGTCTGAGCAGAAATAAACACCCTAAGGATGGATCATACAGAAGTATATTGGAGTTTTTTTGCCTAAAAAATAAGGAAGGAGATACAGAACTGTGTAACAAAATGGAGACATCTTTGGGCTGATTCTTGATTGGAAGGCAGCTGCCTCCTCTCTCTGTCCCTAGTCCCCAACCATCCGGATCACAGACATGGACACACTGTTCCTCTGGTCTATGAAAACCAGGATTTGGGAAGAGGAGACTAGCGTACTTCTGCTCTGGCTCTGACACAGCATCAGGCTGTGAGCGGGGGCTCAGCCAGGGGAGGGGGGATATTCCCAGACTCATACACTTAGACGCAATCTAATTTATTTTACAGCTCTAAGAAGCTGTCACACTCAAACAACGTGTTACGAGTTCGACAGTTGTGCATCTTGGACCCCGAGCCGCCCTGCATATGTTCACACAACCTGTGCAAGACTTTGGGTGCTGGTCCCTTCCCCTCCCTCCCTGCATCACAGCAGGCCGCCGCACCCCAGCAGGGACCAGGCATTTTTCTCTTGCTGCTCTCCGATAGGTTTTCTGCCAAGGAAAATCAGCATTAGTCTCTTGCTAATGCTGTCGTGAAGCTCAACACTCAGTATGCGTTTATGGTGTGACAAAAAGCCAAAGACATCTTGTCCGGGGCAGCTTTCCGGCTTCTAGAAACCAAATTAGTTTTCATCTAGCTGGCCTGGGTGCCTCCACACTCCACATGAGTATGCACAAGTATGAGGGGCTGCGAACACCGTTCAGCCTTTAGCTGAGTAACCTTGGCTCTGCACGTGTTCCCCCATTCCCCGCAGCAGGCGCGGAGCCACCAGGCCACGAGGCTGCCACGTCGCTTCAACTGCTCCTCGGTGCCGACGGACACCCCATGGTGCAACACCACGGACATGACCTCCAAAAGAAGCTGCACCTACAGGTTGTGGGGGAAGAATGATTTGGACTATTATTAGCTATTTAACGTCTTTCTGGGAGCTTAGACCCATCACTCATTATTTTTTATACCACTGTCTATGCTTAGGAGCACCACAGCCTGTTTCATGAGGAACTCTGACAAGTCAGTCATTTACTCTTTCTGAGAGCAGCCTGGTAAGCATTTTGATTCCTTAAGGCAAGCAAAGCCTACTTCTATTTACATTTATGTTGTTAGTAGGGAAACAGTTGGGAATGTGTTTCATGGCATTCATCTACTGAATTACTGGCTTTTCTCTTCCCCATTAGGGTACAAGGCCATTTTGGGCAAAATGAATAGTGAAGTTTAATAAACATAGCTCTCCGCTGACTCCGCTTCACGCAAGCGAGTTGGCAAGAATCAAAGTCTTTAATGGATATTTAATGGTGGATGAAATGAGCTTTCTCCTTATTAGCGCAGTGGCTTATTAGAGCTGATTACCCTCTGTAAAGTGCTCACCTGACTCACCTCTCAAGCTGGTGCTGAAAAACCCAGCTCTGATGGCTAACCTCAGATTCCCTCGTCTAGTGCTCTTACAGTAAAACTTATTTCAGAAGAACCGCAGTGGTTGTCTTCCTGAGATTTGTGGTGTAATTTGCTATTTCATTGAGGTCGTTACGTTCTTCCCTTTGATGTCTCTTTATAGGGAGTCTTTAATGCCTCCCTCTTGCCATGAGTCAAAGGTTAAAAAAAAAGTCATCAGGGTTCTTTGCATTTTCCTGCTCTGATATTATGCCATACGTGTGATGCTGAATTTTTAGGATGGGTTTCCCTGACCATTTCTCCTTCACCTGACCAGAATGCAACTATCTTATTTTTGGCTGCCCCTTGGCTTGAGGTTAAGGAGATCAGGATGGAACATAAGGTTCTTCTAAACTTCTCTCTTTGTTAATTGGGATTTCAGTGTTGTTGCTTTCTGCAAGAAACTGAAGCAGTGACTGATGTTCCCTCCACCATGGTTTTGTCAGGGATAAGGAAAATCCCTGGGGAAAGAAGGGAGGGAATCCACGAGACTGTTGTGACACACAGGGGGAATGGGCTGCTGCTGCTGTCCAGAAAAGTCATGCTCATGTGCACACGTTTTCAAAGCAGTGGTCAGCTGAGACCGATGCGAGTAGGTAGAGAAGAGGTAGCCGGGCTGTGAAATCATAGAATGATAAAGGTTGGAAAAAACCTCTAAGATCATTGAGTCCAACCGTCAACCCAACACCACCATGCCCACTAAAGCATGTCCCTAAGCGCCTCATCTACATGTCTTGTAAATACTGCCAGGGGTGGTGACTCAACCGCTTCCTTGGGCAGCCTGTTCCAAAGTTCAAGCACTCTTTCAGTAAAGAAATTTTTCCTGATGTCCAATCTAAACCTCCCTTGGCGCAACTTGAGGTCATTTCCTCTTGTCCTATCACTAGTTACTTGGGAAGCCAAAATTCCGCCGATGGCACCTGATCCTTCCACCACTCACCCCAGTGCCCTGAAGTCCCTTTTGATCACTTCAGGATCTTCACTTCTCTCTACAACCTCCTCACTGCCAGCCTGTACAACCAATAGTGGGTAGCAATCGGAGACCCGTACCAGACCAGGGAGTTTCCTAGTGATGTCCTTAACCTGGGCCCCAGGGAGGCAGCAGACTTCCCTGTGGGATGAGTCTGGCCAGCATATTCAGCCCTCTGTCCCCCTCAGAAGGGAATCACCTATGACAATTACCCTCCTTTTTTTCTTAGTGGAGGCAGTCGTAATGCGTGGGGCTGACTGACTCGCCCTGGGCAACCCCCTGCATGGGCCTTCATCTACATCCTCATTTGTCTGGCCCTCAAGTTCCAGCGCCCCATATCTGTTGTGTAAGGGCAACTGGGAAGGCTGAGGTGAGGGAGGCTGAGCGGGGATTCGCCTGGTGCCCCAAGCAGGGACCTGTGTCCATTCCCCGCCATCTCTTAGGTCCTCTCCTTCTGCCTNGTCCCCCGGCGCGACCCCTCGCCTCAGGGGCTTCGCGGAAATGGCGGGTACCCCGGCTTTTAAACTGCCGCCGTCCCGCCCGCCCTCGCCCCCCGTGAGTCGGAGCTGCCGCGCCTCAGGAGCTCGCCGCCCCGGCCCTGGGGCAGCTGGGCACCCTCTCTCTCCCCGCGCTTCTGCCTTCGCGGGTTTTGCCGCGGTTTTGCGGCTCTAGGAAGGGTCCCCCGACGCCATCCTCCGCTCCCGAGCCCTTCGCCTCGGTGGCTTCCACCAGGACTCCACGGATCTGGGTCCTGTTCGCAGCTCTGCCCCGGGTTTTCTCTGGTTGTGCTGATTGCAGGACCAGGCACTCCGCTTGCCGTGGCTCACATCTGTCCTGGCCAAGTTCATTTATCAGTTTTTACAAAGCTGCATTTAATCTGCGCTTAAATACTTACAGGTTTCCTCTGTCACTTGACAGAGGTAAAATATTACGAACTGCGAGGGGTTTGGAAACTGCGGTGAAGACTGCCATAAAATACCTGAGTAGTAATTCACATAAGATAGCTAGAGATTTACGTATATGGTTGTGTGAATATAATTGCAGGCCCTTATTTGAGGGTTTAAATACGAGATGTGAAAAATCGTATATTTGCCAGCACGGAAAATACCTTCTTGTGCATGTGGCTTGTGGAAATCTGGGAGGAGATTTTTAGCTCCACCTGCAGTAACTGGAATTTTAGCTATGGATTTCACTAGATCTGGGTTTTTCCTCAGCTTTTTCACTGGAGACAAAAAATTAGATGCAGCTATGTACATAACATTGGATGCGTAATTGGCCGGTGGCCTGTGTTATATATTCAACAGAAGTAGTTGTAGCTATGGTATAACTCACAGTTATAGCTTGTAGTCAGTGAGAGGCACTGAGTAAGTCTTGTCAAATGAGCCAACAATTTTCTTCCTGTCAAACAAATGCAGAATTCAAAGCTGCAGCAGCTTTGGTATAGGAATTATTAAATGATGCAAAAAGAAAAATATTTGTTAAACAAATTACCTAAGGAGAATATTGGAAATTTTCTGTGTCTTTTGTTTTTAAGTGACACTTCTGGCAGAGACACTCAACAGCTTTTCTCATTTTAAAAAGGTAGCCTGGTTTATAAGATTATAAGTAGTTGATCTGTCTTAACATGTCCAAGCTTGGGAGTAACTCGGGAAGGTGTTTGTCATCATTGCCTGCAGTAGCTCATCTGTACCCCTTGGTACATATGCATGGACATGAAGATTTTTTTTCTTGTCCGTCTCCCTCTCTCCCTATGCTTACAGAACCGAGACAAGACTCGCGGTTGGCCTTATCAGGGGCATCAGCATCTTTGGTCCGAGAGGAAGGGAAGGGGTTTACTGTGCGGCACAGCTCTCCTGAAGCAGAAGGGCTGTGGAGATGAGCAGGGGAGGCTGGACCAGGCAGGGGCAAGGTCTGGTCACACCAGGGAGAAGGCATAAATTTTGCTTAAAAAGTCCAGAATTTAAATATTTTTCTAAATATCAATTTTTTAAACGTATCCCAGAATAAGAAGTTATTCGGGAGACTGTGCTGCGGGGAAACACAAAATGTCTGGAAAGGCAGCAGAGCAGAAGCAGAGCTGGTGGGAGTTGGGGGGAGTCCTTCGGCTGATGGCTTGGAGGAGACACCCCATCGTGGTGGGGACGATGTGACCACACCAGCTCGCAGGCGGGGGGACGGGAGGGTCTCCCTTGAGTGAGCCACGTGGCAAGAGCGGGGACCTTCGAGGTGGATGGCAGTGTTATCGGAGACCCTGGAAGAGCCAAACTGTGTCTGGGACTGGGAGGGGTGGGGAGGAGAGAGCCCTGGTGGGCATTTTTGGAAGGGACCTGAGTGGGCAGTGGGCGTCTTTCCAAAGCTGAGTTAGGGCAAGTTACAGCAGCTGCGATGGGAAATGCTTGAGGGAGGCAAGGGGAGGGCTGCAGGGGATTTTTGTTGTCTGAGCAGAAGGAAAAGGCCAGGTATTGGAAAAAAGCTGTGGGGGAAGAAGCCATGGGCTTTGGATATGGCATGCGCTTACAGCGCAAAGTAGCCGTGGTTTATTTACCTTGGAAAGGCTCGCAGTACTTTTCCCTACTGAGAAGATTAAACAACGTGAGTGTTAAGTACAAAACTGTGTACATTACAATCGCTTCTCAGGAGGTAGCAGAAGTGGCGTTAAATCTTGGCTCGACCCTCTCCTGAGGCTGGCGTAATTCTTCCCTGTCCACCACACGCACGCCCCTCTCTGCCTCAGCAGTCCTTTTGCCGTAGGCTACGGAGGGCCAAATACCACGGTCATGCGTGCGAGGTCCTGGTGGGAGCTGGCCCATCCATCATGGCACCCCCGTGGTGGGCACCCATCCCTCCTCCAGCCTGCCTTGCACTGGTGAGGGACCACCTGCTCCTGGAGGGTCCCCCCCGCTCCCCTACGGCGATGGAGAGAGCTCCTGCCCTGCCACATCAAAGTCTGTTTGCTCATATCAAAAGACTTTGGGGTCAATACGGAGCTATACAACACTTAGGTGTTGTCTGGCAACTTCCTCCGCGGTGGCCACCCCCCTGCTGTGACGAGGGGGTGACAGTGGGTTTTGACTTTCATCTCAGGGCCGCCTTTTGTCTCCTGGATGAATTGCGAGCTGACCTGAGACAACAGGAGAGCCTCCCTTAGGAGCGACGCGCCGAGCCGCTGCATTTCTATTCTTTCCACACCGTGTTTCTGTGATGTGGTCCTGCATGCTTAAGCTGGTAGGCTGTATAATAGAGATGCTCAGTCCTTCGTTACGTTCCTAATATAAATTTCCATTTCTCATATTCTGTTAAGCTACAGTCTAGTGAAGTATTTTTTTTTTGTAATATTGCTCAGCAATTCATTGTGAAGCTCTAAAAACAGGTAAAAAAATTTCCAATATTGACCTTTCAGTCAGCACATATGAAAAGAGCATCCGTCATGATTACTGAACTTCATAAATGACCTTATGAGACTACTTGGCAATAGTAGTAAATATAATAAATAAATTACATTAATTTCTTCTATGATGCCATTATTTTCTTCCGTGTTGTATGAGAGATGATTAAATGAAGGTCATCTAAGGTCAAAACATCTATTCAGCAAATTTGAGCCCATTTCCATACACATGCTCTTTGAGCAGGGGTTATAAACATGACATCAATTTCAATTACATATACTGATGCCTAAAAGATAATGAGCTGATTTATGGGGACTGTACATTACACTGGAACACATTTATTAATTCGTGGACTGTGCAGGAAGATTAGTGCCTGTATACTGGATACTTTGAAAATTTGTAACGTTTCAAGATATAAGCAATAATACAGTACTGTAATGTTAATACAATGTAGTTCCTCTTTTGTAATGCCTTATTAAACAATGCTATGAGCGATGTAACTTTGAACAGACATAAAAAGTAAGGAATAATATGTAAATGTGCTTATTTATGAACAAGAGATCCTCAGTTTAGCAAGAACTCTCTTTTTTCTGGTTATTGGCCACTCTGCTTCGTGAAAACAGCAGAACTGAAGAAGTTCCACGTTAGTGAAACCAGATCAGCTTTGATGACATGAGGCCAATGAAGAGCTGACTGAATTTGCCTAAAAACAGCTTTTATTTGGAATAAAACAGGATTTTTCTTTATTGGTAATTCAGGTATTAGACCTACTTTAATACATATCCTTTGAAGAACAAACAATAGCACTGTTCAAATAATCTTCTAGCTTATCAAGAGCATATTTTCACCTTATATTAATTGTTATAGCCACAGAGTTTTAATCTATCATAGCGGAGGATCTGCCCTGATATTTTTGAATTCATAAGAATAAAACTGGCCCTGCAAAACTAAGTTGAAGTCTGATAATATATTTTCTTCTAAACTCTCTAGTATTTTTAATCTGGGCAGAATACAAACTACATCTTTTTATAGATTTAAAAGATGTATTTTGATAGATCTAGATGGTGTAAAAAAAATAAAAAGCATCAGGAATGAAACAAGGAGGGAATAACAGCATAACATTTTATCCCAATTTTCCGGAATGCCTCAGGTATTTTTTTTATCTTGAAGTATCTGGTTTCTTTCTCCGAAGAACTGCCCCAAGAGCTACCTGCTGCTGCTCTAAAGGCGCTTTGTGAATAAAGGCAGTTCCTGATGGTAGCGAACAGATAATCTGGCTGATTGTAAGTGAGGTGTTGGTACTAACTTTGCTGGCTGTTATCTTATTTTCTGGTGCAGGGGGAGAGAAAACCCCTCTGTCCTTTTGCCAGCAACCCCTAAGCCACAAAAAGATAAAAGAGAAGCAGTAGCAGTTGGTCCCTTAGTACTGAGGAGCCAGCAGCCAGTTGGCTGCCAGTTTGTTAGATGGAAAGTATGGGAAACACCATCTTGCTGAAGGAAAAAAAAAATGCTGAGGCATGCTATCAACAGAAGCAATGTCATTGCTCATCCAGCTGGATTGCTGAGCACCCTCTCTGTGTCCCTAAGTGTTGGGGACAACACTGCTGAGGTACAGATGAACCAGCCCATTAAAGGTGAACGACCACCGGTCAAGATGCTGAAAGACTGGGATGGCCGGATGGAAAAGAAAAGCAGGGAAAATGAAAATTGCTTCAAATAAATAAATAAATAAATAAATTCCTTCCCAAATCCTGACAGATTTATCCCACTGAGATGCCATGTGTCATTTTGCCTGAGCATTTCACAATTTGCCTCGGTAATTATGTATTGCATTTAGTATTTAAATCCCTTATTTTTAAATACAAAAATCCAGCAAATAATTGCCTGTTAGTTAGAGCAGTTGCCTATCTGAGTGTACATAATTAGTCCCTTCCCTCAGCAACTGCTACCAGCTACTGTCAGAGACGGGGTATAGGAGAAGGTGTTTCAAAGGCTTGTTCTTATGCATTACGGATTTTATAATAGATTTAAAAAAAAAAAAAGGAAATTATGATATTATTAATACCATCATATCCCTGGAGAAAGGACTGAAGAGCTCTGCCACCTGCGCTGACAGCCTGCTTGAATCAGTCCTTGTAACTGTAAATCGTAATTAATGAAGATGACAAGAAAACACCATGCCCGAGCCTTTCCATTTAAGAGGGAAAGTAATTGTGTCCCGGTAGCCCTGTTTAGTGCCGTGGAGGTGTTGGGCACACGAGGAAAGCCGTGAGAAGGACCTTCCAGCCCCAGCAAGCGTACCTGACAGCTACTGCAGGTTTCCTGATTCCCAGCGATGCTCCCGCTGCGTATTCCAGCAGCGGATTTGGCTCACTGGTTTTCACACAATGGAAGTCGGGAGCAATTATCAACCACGAAGAAGAAGTGATGTTGATTAATATAAAAGAAAATGTGTGCTTCGGTAATTTATTTGCAGAAAGATCTGAAGGTGAGGAGACCCTGCAGGAAAGGGAAGAGCTGGTGCTCCCTGCTCGGAGATCTGGGGCAATGCTTGACACCTCTGCCTTTTTTGCTGGCTTCATTAGTTTTTCCAAGTTCATATACATTCAAAGCAATAGTCTGGGTGAATAACAGTAATAAAAGAGAGAACTAAGCTAGGAGAGATCATGCTGAGGCTCAGATTACTCGCTTCTCTTCCAGCAAGGATTTAATACACACTTATAGCCCAGAACTGGGCTGTCCAAGAAAAAACTAATGCTGTTGCCATGGATTTAACATAGATTTTGGCATAATCCGTACTAGACCAATGTTTAATACTATTGTAAACCCTGCACTGAATTGTTCATTACTGGGCTGTGATGTTCTTTCCCCTTTGAAATGGTTTACCAGTTGCACACACACTTCCCATCGCTGCCGTGAGTGCTGGATTACTGCTGTACAACAGGCATCTGTCTCAGGAGACACTGATGCTGCAGCCCAGATGTCTAATTGCTGTTGACTGAGGTGTATCCCACCTACATTTAAACAACCTAACTGGGCACCACCGATTCCACGCGGTAACATGGAATTCAGAATAGGCTTCAAAATAGTTGGGCAATTTCCGTGCTTTGAAATCTGTGCTGTGCTGCTTTGTTATTGTACCCCAGGGAGCGAGCTTAAAGATAGCCTGGTATGTCGACATGAACTGTAGTCATACCACTAGGCTGCAAAATAGACCTGCTCCTCGTAAGTCCTAGATACAACTGATTAGGTGTGAGGAAAGGAAAACAAGAAAAATCTGAAAATTGGCTTTTTGGCTTTCAGGTTTCAGCGGCTGAATAGCATGCAGGCAATTAAAAAAAAAACAAAAAAACCAGCCCTCACAAAAAATCATTCCAAGACAGAAATTATATTCAGCCATGTATCCTTGCTCCAATCAAGCAACACAATACATTGCTTTCATGTCCAGCATGATTAAGGTTTTGTTATGTTTCCTACTTCAATACAGTATTGCTTCATCAAGAAGGAAATCCAGTGGGCTCGCATGTGATTTGACTCAGGGGAAGAGTGGATTGCTGGGTTTTCATGTAGTCTATAGGCAGCCCATAATTGTCCTTTCATTTATGACTCTAAGTCTGACATTTCATAACTTTTGCCTCGAACCAGCCAAACACAAAGATGACCCAGAGGAGCGTGATCCCAAACGTTTTCCCCTCTGTTTCCTACCAGGCAAGTCTCAAGATTAAAATGTTGGTCTATTATTAGCAATCATGGGTCTGTCCTTGCCAGGCGGGAATGATGGGGTAAGTGCTTGGCATCGTCAGGGCCATTGGTCCTGCTTAAGAAGGAGGATTTGGAGATGGACTCTTACCCCCTGGCCTCACTCTGGTCATTCCCTGTTTCCTGACTTGAGGGGAAGAAGAAGAAGATGGAAAGTTGGATTCTGCCAGGTCCCTGTCCAGAAGAAAACCTCTCAGAGCTTTCTGGTGCGTTAGGAGTTGGGCAGGGAGGTGATCTGGGGCCCAGCGGCTCCCCCACCCTTGCAGAGGGAAGGGGATGTCTAAGCCCAACCCTGGATGCTCCCCGCTCCAGATGTCCCAGGAACTGCTTTTACCCAGTGTTTCTATTTAAAAGACATTTGAAACAAGCTTAACATTGCCAAACTAAAACTAGTTACAGGATTTTTCTCCACTTACGCCCACACGAAATCTTTTCATTTGGAGGTCATTGCAGTGATTTAATGGTGCTCAATGGGTTTTTTTTTCACCGAATGTGGAACCAATCTGATCTCAGTCCTTACTTATGTGTTACTGGGACGTATCATCATGTGGCACTGAGATAAGTTTGGCATTAGCAAAACCAGAGGATTTCTATTCTGTCAGAGAACTCATTTTCCCCTCTTCTTTTGTTTCCCATAAAATCCTGTTAGGGCAGAGCGGAGTTCTTTAAGTAGCCTGCAAATTCATTGAATCAACACTATTTGTGCCCAGCTTTCCTTCCTTACACTCTGTTAGGAGGTGAAGCAGTCGCAGCAGAAAAGCTGGGATATGACAAGAAAGCAGAACGTTTTGATTTTGTGACCAAAACTGATCTGTGGGCGTAACTCCTGATGATCTTGGAAATTTACTGAATGGGAGGTTGTATTGAAGCCAACACTAGAGCTGATACCAAAGCAAAAAGATTGTTTTGCAAATGTTCTCTTACTCGTGCTAAATAATTTCCTTTTGTGTGTTTTATCCTGCAGTCTAATAGCAAATTAGTTATTAGGTATGAGAGCCACGAGATCCACTTTGAAGCCCAAGCTGCATCACTCAGCTGATGTGGGATCTCGAATGGTATTTTACTGTTTCCACATGCAAAATTGATCAAATGCTCCATCTTCCAAAAGAGATGTCGTGTAGATTCAGTTAATTTTGACAAAGAGGTTTTATCGCAGAAAGAACTATTTCAGCAGATTCACCCTATAAATAGCATGGCCTTGTTCCACCGTAATACTTTTTCCATGCAGCCATCTTTATAAGCAGCTTGGAAAAAATCTCTTGTTAGCTACCAATAAAAACAACCATCCGTTGCAATTTTGACTACGTAAGTAATGTCTAACTGCTCCATCTGTATAAAAGATGTTGTCCAGATCTCCTGATGATGTATAGAGCTTGCCCTGATTGTAATGGCAAATCATTGGCTGTGTTAAAGAGAGGGGGAAAAAAAAAAAAATTTTTAAAACATTCCAGTTCTATGATACAAAACCTCAAAACCCAAAAGAGTTTGCCTTTTGCTTTTTCCTCTCTGGTCTCTGAGGTGTCCAGACAGCCTCAGCAATGTTATTAATTTCTGCTCACTTGTGACAGCACTACAGGAGCACTTAATTTATGGGAAACACATATTTCCTAGGGATGCAGCACCAATCTACGTCTCCTGTTAGAGCAAGCAGGGTGAACCTCACCTCGCCCTCAGATGTGCACATCTGGTCTTCTCCCGACAGCGCCGCACGAGGATGCCCTGCGGCACTGTGGGTGACCGCGGGCACACGGATCTCTACGTGATGTGCTCAGTATTTTCTTTTTTCCCTATCTTTACCGTTTAATCTAATGGTGCTGTTTCACAGGACTAACCAGAGAATTCGCACCAAATTTACCACAGTCCCCAGAGCTTTTAAGAGGTGAAACATAGTTTATTGGTTGAATTATAGAAGTTGCTTGTCACTGTTGTCCAGCTATATCAATCACCTCCTTTCAATGACTCTCAAGAGAAAAATTCAAGCTGTCATCCTCATTAACGAGGTGAATGCTCCTAGGACAACTGATAGTTGAAATACGGTCTTAAATGTGGACATTAAGATGTGTTTCACTATGCTGATGTGACTTGTAAATACAAGTAAGCACATTCAAAGGCAACCTCATCCTATAACTTTTTATTTCCAAACCTCTTAAAAATGAAAACTCTTCATTTTGAGGAGAGCTTTCGATGGCTCCGTGGTCCATCTATCACAAAGAGAGCTTACTCAATCCACCACCCCTGAGCTGCCAACCATTTCAAATAGCCTGTGTATATGCCCTGGGATTTTGTAAGAGATAAAACTGATAATCAGAGCAAGTTTGTGAACATTACGTAATATTTTGACTCCATACTATGCCTGTTTTTCATTCGTTGTCTTTTTAACCTTTACCTAAAAGCTGCCTCATGTCTGTACTTACACATTTTCTTTCCCCAATAACTTTTCTTTCTGGCTCAGTGCTAGGCACTCTTGATGTGGCTTCCCTGCTTACTTATTCCTTCCATATAAAATAATCACTCATCTATAAAGAAAAGATTTTAACGAGTTCAGCCAATCAACAGACCATGAATCTGCCTCCTTTCTCCTCATCTTCTGTAGAGCTCGGGGAGAAAGACAAATCAGAAGATCTCTTACAGATTTTATCTCTTACAGAAAAGTTGAGAAATCCACTTTTACTGAAGTCGAAGCAGAATACGTACCTCGGCTTTCAGGCACCAGACACCCATCCTGATAATGCTGGGGCTTTCAGACGGGACAGCTAGCCCCTCTTGTGGTCTTTGCCCGAAGTCCTGGCCTGTGCTCTTGGTCCTATGTTATGTCAGGAGCACGTGTCCTTCTACTGGAAGGACATTGTCAAGGACCGTTTCAGCAGAGTCAAGTAAATTGAAATATTTCCTTACAAAGATTTACCTGAGCCTTTTCCCTAACATCATTACTTCCCACTCCCCTGCCACAACAGTTTTTATATATTCCGAGTACATTTATTTTCGCTCCCCATCACTATGTGTGAGGACAGGACAAACTCGGGGAGAGGTTGGAGAGCAGAGCAAAGCGTTACGCGCAGGGGTCCCGAACTCGCTGAGGTTCACAGGTGCCAGGTTAGTGCTGCTCCTCTAAATACTCGGCTCTGGGATATTTGCCCAAAGCTGCTGAGGTCTGTCTATAAGCCAAATAATGACAAACTTCACTTCTCATAAGAATACTTGCATATCATTTCATAAGGCTTGAGACACTTATACAGGCATAATAAATGCAAGTGTCAAGTAGAAATATGCAAGTTTAACAATTTCAATCTAACTCTAATATAATGTAAAGGAGAAAAGAAGGGGAGAAAGGTGAACAGAATGCCCGTCCTGAGCATTTTCCCTCGTAAGAGGTATTTACCACTAGCACTCAGGTGAAAAGGTATTTATCTCTGGCTAGCACTATGGCAAAATCTGGCTGTCATATCAACATTTAAAAACTAGCAGTGAACAAATCTCTCTGCTTAATGACTCATATGCAATTTGAAATGGAAATAGAATAATATGTTTGAAGTCTATATTATGCATTTAAATAGATTAAAGGGAGACTAAACAATTAGTGATAATATGTGTGTGCATTAATGCAGGAGAGAATCAAGTCTTTCAAGTCTTTCAGATTGCTAAGAGGCCTCGTGGTTTAAAACTGGGAGGAGAGCTAGCTCACAAAAGGATTAAAATACATTATCCTACAGGGTAAATTCATTATTCTTAATGCACCAAGATATTTTTGGTCCTCAAATGAAAGTTTTGCAGGCTCAGATAAGTAGACCACTTTGGATCTCTGAAAAATTAGAAGCAGATTTGTCCTCCAAGAGAACAGAAAAAGAAGAACATACAGATCGTTGATGAACACCAAACATCTCAGCCCAACACCTGCTCGAGTTTGTGGTTTTTTTTTTTTCAGCAGCACCTTTCACAGGAATAAAGAGCGTGAGCTAAACTTTGCTTTTGGAGATCCAGACCAGAGGAGGGTTGGGCGGAGGGTCTCCTGGCTCCTGTGCTCGGAGGGAGGGGGATGTCCTGGGCAACAGCACTTGCCAGAGCTTTAAAATCAGGTAGCGTCTCACTTTGGTACAGGCATTGGTGGTGGTATCAGAAGATGGGGTAGGTGTCTCCAGGGTGCTGTATCCTCCCTGCTGTGACTCTGGAGCACGCAACTGAGATATGTGCAGTGGCTTCTTCCCATCCAGAAATACCGACAGGAATGGGCTCTGCCTGGCTTGCATCAGAGAAGTCCTGACAAGCAATATGGTAATATTTACTGTACAGAGCTTTTTAGCAAGTGTTTTGCTATAAATACTTAGTCATAACACTGCAATTCTTTCCCTAGCTACAGTGCTGCAAGCTGTAGGTAATCTTCTGTTATTGTTAATTTTCCCTTCTCTTGAGAGCTGCCCAGAATAACTCAAACCAAGTCTTTGTGAAGAAATGATTGTTTCACTACCTAAGAGAAATACCATAACTTTTATACCGCCTGACAAGGAAGCCAGGGCCTGATAATCAAGTTGTAGTTTGTAGGCATAGGAAAACAGACACTTTTCAGCTTTGGGAAATGAGTAAATTAAATTTGCAAAGGCCTGACTGCAAACAATATGCTAAAAAACTGAACTGAGGCTTTGAACGGCATTGCCAGATATTTAAGCCAGGGTGGCTTAAGTTTGACACCAACCTCCAACTAAAAGGCATGATTTGGTGTGATTTTCAAAGGTGGCCACACGTGTTTGTGGGAGGGAGAGGGAAGAAAAAGAAAAAAAGACAATTTTCTTCAGGTGTCTCAGTAGGACCCTCATTTTAAGACGTATATTTGAACATCAGGTCAAGATTTTTAAAATATCTTGGGGTCTGCACCCATACTTCAAAGAAATTACTCTGTAGTGTGTGCCAGAGGCAGACTCCTGGGATGCAGTAAGGATTTAGCCGAGGAGATGTTGATGCTGGAAAACTTGGAAAAGCTGGACTGCTTTGGAGGGTGGCTAAGCAAGGGCTTGGTTGCTTGAATTGCTGTGTTATATGACAAGTGTATCTTCCCCCCAGAAGACTTTCAGGTAGTGGGATCAGGCCATTTTAGGCTTACTGGAAACGCACCCAGCCAACTCCTGGCCTGACAGGACCTTACCTCCTCCCCATACATGTGACATGGCCCCTCTGGGTGCACTGAGGTCCCCATCTCTGCTCATCCGATTCCTCTTCTGTTACTGAGGGTACCCGTATGCCTGAGGCATCAGTAGCATTTCTATTAGACCTCTGCCCAACACCATCGAAATCCGGAGACATATATTCAAAAATAGAAAGGGATTCACAGGCTGGGGAAGGGCAGCTGCTATAAAGGACTGCAAATGCAAATACCCAAGGAAGGAGCCTCTCCCATGTGCTAATTTAAAACCCCTCTGTAAATGGATGATAATTTCTACATTAAATATACATGTACGTACTGTTAATCTGTGTGATAAATAATTCAGTGCTATAATGCCACTGAAAAAAACATGGCGCTAAGCATGGATTTGGTAGTGCATTGTATATTATATTCAGCTTCATCCCTCTATATACACCAAAACATCTTTCTTTTCTATTTTTCACACATTTTTTTTTTTTAAATAAAGGAAACTGAAGCAAATTGCTCTTGCTTTTTATTTACCCCATTATCAAATGCAAACTAGTTCATGGCGATTCCTTGTTCTTCCCTCTGCTATAAATGGTAGAGAAGTGTCTATCAGATTAAACTTTAATGGACTTAAAGTCCTTTAAACTGATGGGGATCATATGGGACCTTGTTCATAGTGCTGTGACGAACATTTCCCTCCACTCTCTCCCAGTCGCCCCAGTGATGAATGGGGACTCCCCTCCGAAGGCGGGATGCTCAGCCCACGCGAGGTTTTGGGGGCACATCCCTTACCTGGGGCAACAACTCCCGTCTGCAACCGCAGCTGCAGAAACTACACACGGCAAAAATGAATCATTCTGCCATCGGTCTGGGGCGGGAGCCATCGCGATGGAAATTGGACTTTTTATGTCCTATATGAAATCTCCTTTGTTATGGGACAGCTCGTCCAGATGCAGAAAGCTGGGGGTGAAATAAATCATCAGATGAGAGAATGAGGGCAGTGTCAATATTAGTCTGGGTTTTTAAGACCAACTGAGCTACAATCCTCGTTCGGTAGAGCAGTTTGTTGGAAACCACCTTTCTGAGGATGGGGGCTAAAGGCAACGTTGGCCGAGAGCCCCTGTGGCATTAGGAAAGGCGCAGAGGATCAGACGTCCCATCCACCGCTGGCTGGCTGCCTCCCGAGGCCCTGGGGGCAGAGGGGAGTCCTCTCCTCTCCTCGGGACTGAAAGGGGGGAGGTTGTCCTTCCCCCACCGTAATGACAGGAATATTCTTCATCGTTGGCTGATGGGGATGGGATCATTGAAGTGCCCTGTGGTGCAGGAGGGTTACATAAATCAGGGCAGCATCCTGAAGACTTTTAAGGACATGTAATAGCTTTGATTTCCCCCGGCACACAGAGATTTACCTCTTGTCCCAGACATGGCAAATTTAGAGTGGCGACAGCCAGAGACGTTGCAGCAGTGTTTTGTCAGGCGTGTAAACCCCAAGCCTTCAAAGCACCGGCAGAAATGGATGCTGTTCGAACCAGATATATTTTGACATCAGAGAGCTGCCCCTGGGTGCTGTTTGCAGATGGAGGATGTTGACCTTTTGATGAACAGCTTCGATATTGAGTCTATGAAGAGCAACATCCCTTTCTTTCTACGGGAAGATCTCTCCCAAACCCAGTGCTTGGCCTTACTTCTCACTGAACGAAATTGCACCCGTACAACCAGCAAAAGGGCAAGGCCCTGCTATGAAGAGAACCTTGATTTATGATTACGTTCACAAATTAAAATTATGAGTGATTCAGGCATGTTGCCATTTCTCTGTGAGGACTCTAATCATGAGGGGTTTGTGAAACCTGAATGTTTCACGGATTGCACGATGAGTTATTATCAGTCCAACAGTTTCTATCAGAAAGTGTAATTTATAATCAGAGCTTTCTTTTCCTTCTTCAGATGCTTCAATCACCGAGGTGGGACAGAAACAACACACGAGGTCAATGGCTAATCACACAGCCACCTATGAGGCAATCCTTTATCACTCGAGCATTATTCATCCAAACTGTTCGGAGCATATTTATTAACAAATACCTGCTATCATGATCAGCTCACTCATGACTCACTTCCAGTCTGGATAATTTTCAGAAGAAGGGGAAAGGGACAGTGGAAGAATTGTAATTGCAACATGATGAGAGTTCCTCCCGCCTTCCCCTCCCTCGCCACTACAGGAGCTCAAAGGGCTAATTGGATATTCATATAGGAATAGGCTGAGAAGCTAAATCAAGCTACAGGTCAGCCAAATGCTCTATCTTTTGTTCACAGCAAACTTTAAATGACTGTTGCAAGGCAATCGTTTCCAAAATGGCTTTTTTGGAAAGGCGTCACAGTTACTGAATTGCTTCAGAAATACTGCAGATAGATGTGAAGAATAGGAAGTCTTTGGAAGAAAGGATTATCTGCACAGGTTATATCTGTGCAAGGGATATTTGTCCATACATAGCATTAGGAAAGCAAAATTATGTAGCAGAAAGAGGTGACAAGGAACACATGAAATTGAAAGCTACCTCCATGGGTGGTAATGTTTGGCAATACCATCACTATGAACTGTGCAGCCAGATAGTTGCGTGAATAGGTTAATATGGGGGTTAGCAGCCCCTATCAAACCTACAAGTTACTCAAAACACTGAGGTTTTTTGAGGTGTTACTCAAAACACCTTAAAGGTTTTTGAGGTCCTCTGAGGTTGCATGTCAGCCCTTTATTTTTGAATACATTTTTGATTTAAAAAGTTAACTCTTTTTTCTTTGTAGAATGTCGAATGTTAAAGCGATTCCCATTGTATGTGGTATGTAAGGAGTACTGCGAATATTTACTTCAATGCTAAAACATCATTTCCTGCTTTTCCATTGTGATTAACTGAACATACACTAGGATTTTACAAAATTGAGCTTATGGTACCAAGATGATTTTTGTTGTCTATGTTTGCATTTCCTTGCTTCATAGTACAGGTTTTGTGCCGTTATTTCCAGAATTCCCTAACATGGCTATTTTTCTTCCTGGAAGATCACTGTACCTCAGTGAGTTGAGTTGCATGACAATATTCCTGAATTTGGGATCTGATCAGTAACAGAAACAAGTGTTTTCTATGACCAGTAATTGGTAGAAATCATTGGTGGCCTTAGAGTGCATCACAGAAAATTAACAGAAGCAATGAAGCTAGAGAGAAGAAAAGGTATATTGGGCAAGCTGTTTGTCTCTACGTCTCCCTCCTTTCCTTTTTATGTCTGATAACCCTGAAAAATTGTTCCTCTGTCTAAGCACCAACCAGGTACAGCATAAACAGAAATAGGATGGAGTATGCAGCACCTGGCAACGTTTCTGAGCCCTGAGCTGAAATGACAACTGCGAAAGAACCAGAAGGGAGGTGCAATTTCTACACGAGAATCCCTGTCATGCCTGCTAATTAATGCCTCCGGCATGTGGACCCCTGTCCCTATCACACTGGGCAGAAGCTGAAGCTGTCAGCTCATTTGGGGCAAGTCACTGCAAGGGTTATGAGGCTGTAATATCCCCTGCAGTTTTGTCATGTTGTATGCAACCCAGGACAGTACAGTCAGTGCAGGGAAATGTTCAAGGAGGGAGGCCAAAAATAAAAAAAAAAAAAAACCCAACCAAAAAAAGTGTTGGAAAACAAGAGAACAGAAAAGCAAAATCACATAGCAGTAAGAGGTAACAAGAAACACGTGAAAATGGAAACTACCTCCATGTATGTCAATATTTGCTATCTCCAGC
Source organism: Pelecanoides urinatrix (assembly GCA_013400755.1). Classification (NCBI taxonomy): domain Eukaryota; kingdom Metazoa; phylum Chordata; class Aves; order Procellariiformes; family Procellariidae; genus Pelecanoides; species Pelecanoides urinatrix. The sequence goes on from VZTQ01005720.1 coordinate 130,763, forward strand.
AGTATGACCTCCAGAACAAAGGCGACGGGTTCCCTGCTGCCTAGTGACAGAAATGAAAACAAACATTTCCTACAACCCAAGCCTGGCTGCAGTGCTTGCAAGTAATCTCTTATTTATATATTCTGCTCAGAGGATAACCTTCGCTCCAGAAACGCCTGGCATTTCAGCAGAACAAGCCCCTCTTTGGGAGGCGCACAATAGCCGAGCGGCAGGCGCGGGGCTCCCTGCTGTGAGCTGCAGGAAGGGCTGTGATTTCCCTTCTTGGTTCCTCTGCATTTGCAGGGGTATTACTCCTTATTCATGAAAACAAAAGAAGGAATACAGTGCATATGTTCCCACCTTTTTCTCTCCTACTTCAGCATATTTAGCAATTACCGTGAGATCCCATGCTGGGGAGATGACTTCTCGCCTCCATTCTCCTATCAGAAATGCATTTGCAGGATCATTCCCAGCAAATTAGTCAAATCAATGACTCGGTTGTCATTAGATGAGAATGTAACACAAAATCTCATTACTTTTCACATTGCCCCCCCCCCCGAAACCACAACTGCCCGATGAAAATGCTTTCTATCAAATAGTACCTGAGGGTGAGGTCTGGTGGTGCTTGGAACTGACCCTCATCCCCCACCCCACGATCCCTCTCTTCCCGGCCTACACCTGTCCACTCCCTCATGAGCACTCATGCCACGGGCAGCTCAGGCACCAAAACCACCTCCAAATCATAGAATCATAGAATCATTAAGGTTGGAAAAGACCTCTAAGATCATCGAGTCCAACNTCTCCTGTGTCTCTCCTCAGAAAAGATTAGGTTTTGGCGAGTTGGGCTCCCTAACCTGCCTCAAACCTCTCCACGTGGGCTGCAGGGATGCGTGGCCAAGGGACGGAGGAGCGTGGGACGGCAGCGGCCCTGCCTTGCCTTGCCCCACAGCGCTGGGGAGCGGCACCTCGCCCTCCGTCCTCGGCTCTGCCTGCATGGCCCTGAGCAGACTGCTCGGCCTCCGGCAGCTCTCGTGAAATTCAGGAGGAGGGTTGCTCCCCAGTTTGCGTGGGAGCCACTGCCGTCACGCTGAAGATCATGCAACAGTTTGGCAGGCTCCCACCCCCTCGCCCCTCCCGACGCGGAGCTTATTTTGCTGCCGTACTACACGCGTGGATAAAGTCTTTCGGCATGTGTTTCCTAAGTGCTTTTCAAGGCTGGGTATTAGAGCTTGGAATAAATAATAATGCCATATAAAAAGTGGGTGGCAGGGTGAGAAACAAAAGAAATAATTCTGTGTTCCTTCCCCCACTGCCTGAATTTCCGACGTCCGAGCAGCCCAAGAGACGCAGCTCAGCAGCCTGGCCCCAGCGTGGTGGCAACAGGGAAGCGAGAAGATGTTGGAAGAAAGCCAGTCTCCGCCAACACTCTGCACTTGCCCGGGGTTGGCAAGGGGGTTAGGCTAACTAACTTCTCCATTTGGGATCAGTTCCATCAGACGACAGCCCCATTGGTATTCTTGTCACCGAGGCGTTTATTCTCTAGCTCTCGGGGTGAGGGACACCTCGACAAGGGGCAGATGCTGCCCTGGGAGGACGGTGCTGTTGGTCCGGTGGATGCTGCAGGCCCTGTCTCTCCCTCTGCTCTCTGTGCGGAGGCGGTGTGGGAAGATGGATTAATTTGCAAATGTAAATACTGGCTGTCAGAGAGGGCAGGGGATTAGCTTTACATATGAAGAGAGAGGTGGCACTGCATGCTGTCAGGCTCATTAGGGAAGCAGGGCCGTGTAGCTGGGCCATTTGGTAATGATCTACCCACTCCATCCTTCCTTTGTTTCTTTAACAACCCTCCGGCTCAGGCCAGACTCCCTGGGCTTTGACGTTTTCCCTTCAAAAAAACCTGTAGCCCCCACTCATTTTAAGACAGGTCAAGAAATCCAATACACATGCAAAAAGGATCTGTACGATATGAGACGTATCTATTTTTACAGTAAACCTAGATGGAAGATGTATTTATTTTTACAGTAGACCTAGATGGAAAGGAAACTGCAGCTGATAATGGTGTTTTCCATGCGCACACCACAGCCACCGCCCGTCACGGGTCACATTCTCCGGTGGTGTGTTGCACTGACACGTGGAAGATCTCTGCTACTATTTATTGTCCGGCACGTCCTTCAGCCAAAGCAAGAGCAAACAAGGTAAAATGTATGGAATGAAACTTCTTCCTCGCATCCCTCGCCTAGGTCTACGCTCTTAGGAAAAGTAATTCAGATAGGAGATAAGACAGCCCTAAAGGCACAGGTTTGAAGCTCAGGCAGATCTGAGATTGCTACTGCTGAAAGAGGCCCTCCCACCCTCCTCTCTAACCCTGGCCATACCTTTCCATAACCAGCCTTGTACCAGCGGTTGCACTTGCGTGATCATGTGGCAAACGGGATGCCAAACCATGCCAAACATCAGACCTGTAGGAGAATAATGGACTTCAGCTGGGTCCATGGGCTGATTGCATTCATTGCACAGCCACCTGATCAAATGCAAAATATTTAGTGGGAACATGCAGCTGGAGGTGGGAGAGCGTGGGTGGGAAAGGATGGAGAGTCTGCAGTTGGCATGAGGTGATTGCATCCTGAGACACACAGCAAAAGCTAAATTACCTGGACAGGGACTCACATTGTGCTACCCATCTTGGGCCAAACGGGTGCTTCAGGCCAGAACAGACGTGATACAGAAGACACCTGGGAATTTCACCATCTCACTCCTGAATCAAGCCCATAACTTCAGCTAAAAACAATATTTCTTAAAAAAAATCATATTCATGACCACTAGAGCTGCAGATCACTGGCTCGTGAAAGGATTCCTCTAACCTGCAGTTTCTCTCTTATTCAAATCCCTCGCTTCTCCACAGGTATCTACGCTAATAGAAACCGAAAATTCTCTTTAAGAGGTCTTCTGCAGCTGAAAATTGGCCACTGATTTCAAATATTCTTGGACGGCACACGTGCGCACCCACCGCACCGTGCTTGCGTTTCCCCTGCGCGCCAGGAGACCGTGCTGGAGAGGAGCTGTGGTTCAGAGCTGGTTGGAGCTGGCACGGGGTGGGCTGGGGGAGCTCCAGCTTTCTCCATCCAGCTCTGCTATTTCCCCCTCAGCCCTGATGGGGCTTGAACGCCAGTTTCCAAGTGACTTATTATACTAAAAGTGATATTTATTCCACAGCTTAGCACCTTGCAAGCCTTTCTAGAGGAGAGTGGGAACAGACATTTGTCACTAACGTAGTCACTAACATAGTCTCAGTAACATAGTGACCAAGAAGGTCACCAACTTTCTGTCTTTCATTCTCTGCTGTGTTTGGTACAGACGGGTTCATATTGAGCACACAGTAAGTGTTATGCTTTTAGGAGTGGTTTCTCTAGGCAGGGAAGTGGGTGCTGGATGGGTTTCTGTTCTCCCTTCCCCATTTAACGGGAGAAGAGCACACTCCAGGCTTCTCTGCAAACCCTTGATTTTTGACAGGGACTAGCCTCTTCATAGTGTGAAGGTGAGGAGGAGAATTAAAATCTTTTTTCTAATCCTCCAATAAATGCACGCAGAAGGTTTTCTATTAAAAGTGCCTTTTCACATTCACCGAAAGGAATTTGCATTTACATGCTTCCACGCTCAGGAAGCCCGTGGTTTCATCACCTTGTCTTTCTGACTGTGACAGGTGAGGTCATGATGCCCAGGTTTAACTAACCATAGTTTTTCATCCCATAAGAGATAGAATTTCATTATTTTTGTTAACAACCGCACATTTGCTTGCAAATACCACATAATACATACAACAGTATGTAGCAGAATATAAATTTTCTATAACAAGTCATGCAAACAAGACATCATTCACATTAGAGCTCAGACAAGAATACATTAAAACACATGCCGAAGGAGTTGTAGATTGCTATATTGATGGGTTTATTTTCTTTATTATTCCTTTAGCTCTGACTTTGAGCTAATAAAGCCTTATTATGCACCTGCCGGCACTGAGAAAGAAAATTATTGTATTTACTAGGAGAAAAGGATACTATATTACATCCCAGACTACCTAAGACATTTTGCTATTTCTGTGGGTTCTATAAATGGACTTTATATTGCCTTGAAAATATGTTAATACATAAATGCATAAAAATTATTCTCTCACCTGCAGCAGACAACTTGACAAAAAAAAAAAAAACAAAATCTGAGTGGAATAGCTGTGTTCTTTGAAGACTGCTAAGAGTTTGGATAGTGCCATTGCTTTTGTGAGAGAAGACAAGCAATAAAAAGGTCAGAACTCTGTGAAAAGAAGAGTACAAAATAAATGGAAAGCATAGCAGTTCAAGGTTTAATCGAATTTTCATTTGGTTTCTCCTAGAAATGGTAAAAGCTTCAAAATACAATTGCATTTTGCCCAAGACTTGAATTTAGCTAATCTTTTAAAACGTGATTATATTTTCTTAATTCAATGACTTTTCACTCTCACACCCTTCTGTTCTTCTGGTTCTTGGTGTTCAACATGCTCCAGTACCATGAGGAAATGCAGAAGCAGGAAATAGGAGGAACTTAATTAAATTACAAATCTCCTTAGAAATCCATGCAATCTACTCTTGCAAGCCAAAAGTCATTCAAGACTCTGTCGATCAACTTTTGGATCCATATCTGAAATGGACACTACTGTTTTCTTCCATTTCATCATCTACTAGGGTTTTTTCCTCCCTTTTCCAATCTTCCTTTCCTGGAAGAGGACCTAGGCTCTTCATACTGTGTACAAGTAGATTTTCTTGGCCAGTAAAATGCAGCCTAGGTTCGGTTTCATTTCGGTTTTCCTGCAAAAGTGTCTGTTTTACTCAATTGAAGAGAGATGGAGAATTTTTCCAGCATCCTGCCTCTTAAATTCAGGTCTGCTAGAAATTCAGAAATGCAAAATCTTGGCGAAGTGATAAATTGCTGCTGCTGATTTGTATTTCCTGGAAAATTAAGCAGAGTTTTGTTTTGGTTTGGTTGAGTTTGGCTTTGTAAGTAGCATCTTTGCTGGGTTTTGTATTGTTTCAGTAAGAAAACTTCTGTTTTGAGAAAGCACTCTGGTCCAGGGCTGTGATGGGTCCCTCCTGTCTGTGCCCGCATGGTAGTTGCCACCACTGTGGCACAACACTGGAAGAAGCTGTCCGTCTCCCATCACCTGGGCTGCCTCCCCCACTCTCCTTTCACTGCTTTTCTGCCAGTCTCTACCCAAAGTTTAATAGAAACCACCTCCTCTTCACTAGCCACCATGGTGAAAAAGGGGAGAGGTTGGTCAAACCATGGACGCAAGCGCTGGCGCTCCCCAGCGACCTCCCCTCCCACATCCAGCCCCGTGCTGTCCCGTCCCATTGCCACTATTTCGTCTCTCCCTCCAGAGGTATGTAAAACCAAGGCATAGTTTTCAAGCTTTGAACTTTAGATGTAGATGAGGAGCTTAGAGACATCGGTTAGTGGACATGGTGGTGTTGGGTTGACGGTTGGACTCGATGATCTTAGAGGTCTTTTCCAACCTTAATGGTTCTATGATTCTATGATTTAATTAAATAGGTGTCAATATCTCCTTTCACGCAGGCCAGAAGAAAGTGAAAGATGAGACCAGGTGTTATTTGTGCTCTCCTCCTTTTAGGGTTTTTCTGCACTGTACCGCTTATCCCGTCCACTCTCCGTTCTGCTCTCCATAGCCACGGTTAAATATAGTGCTTCAAGATTGAGGAGGAAGCCATTGGCACTGGGGAGGCCGGCAGACTTGGTGGAAAACCAAACTGATTTGCTAAATATCTTACTGCTGTAAAACTATATCATCACGAAATCTTAATAGAAGCATGGATTACTGTCAATAATGGAAAAATGTCTCTGGGGTGTCCTCTGAACCAATGTGTGCTGATAGTCATCCAAAGCCAAAAAATGATCAGACTTAATCATGACATGGCTTATTAGACTTACATTTCATGTGAACATCCCTGAGGAAAATAAAGATGCAGGTAACTGCTTCTGTGAAGCATCCTGGGCCAGCGCACTGTATCCCGGTCAAATCCACATTGTTCATACGTGGCATTTCAGCTCAATTGGAGGCAAATAGACATCTTCATATGCACCTGACCCTGCCCAGTACACCTGAGTAAAACTAGCTGCAGGTCTCTGCATCCTCCTGCAACCAGGCCAAACTCACCCAGGGCCAGATCCTCCAGAGGAATAGTTATTTCAGCAGGAATTAAGTCTTTCTGCACCTCTTAAATATGAACTTTGTTCCTGTCCTTATGCCTGCCTGCTCTTACAGTTTTGGAGGGTGCCTGGGGGCAGAGGGATGCTTTTCAATGTTGAACAGTGGCATAATTTCTGTTTTTTGTAAGATATGGTAAAAACAGGTATCAAAACAGAACTGACACTGTCTGTATTTGCTCATACGTGATGCTTATCTCACTCCGCATCGAAAAGATGCAGATTCCCTCATACAAATGCCTTTTGAAATGAACTGTAATCTAGCTCTACCTGACTTAGAAGCAAAAAAGTTAGATAAGGCTGGGAATCCAAGACCATTCAGGGTTTCTCAGAATCCCTGGAATTGATAAAAAAAACCTTTTTTTATTTATTTGGCATTTCAAACAACAAAGCTTGAGAGCCGACCCCTATGTTTCTGTATTCACCAGATTTCAAAAGAAAATAACTTTAAACATATTCCCTGTTAAATAGAAGTTAATCCTACACAAAGAATAAAGACTTGGCTGTGAAAGTGTTTTTGCCCTGCTTATAAGACTCCTGGGGGAAAAAATGTAATATAAATGCATCAAAAACCCAATGCAAGCGTCTAAGGCTGCAAAATACCTGCACCTGCACTTATATGTGGAAAATAAGATCCTGGCCCAGCAAAAATCAGTGGGACTTCTGCCCTCAGCTCCAACAAGGTCACTGTTTCTCCCTGTGAACAATCAGACTAAATGAGAAGGACTGTGCGTAATCAGCTACTCCGCAAATGCAACTATTTGCAAGGGATTGTGCCCATGTTTTTAATTCTCTCCTAAATTAAAGATTAATTATTTCCAAGTGTCAATTTTATCGTCTTGCTAATTTATCTGTGTATGAATCCCTATGCCAGCTAGGCACATAATAATGTAAGCACCACTTGTTTTAAAAAGAGCTCAACCAAGCGAAATGCTGAACATCCTTTGCAGAGCTTAAGTTCTTTGAAAGGAGCAGCGGAGGCTGCGCAGCGGCCGGTGGGACAGCCAGCCTTGAATCCCCAGCCGTTCCCAGCACTGAGCTGCATTAGTAGAGCTGAAAGAGCAATCTCCTGGTGTGAAATTCTGAGCAAGCTTCTGGCTGAAACATTAAGAGCAAAAGGAAGAGGATACCATGACAGTTTTCCAGTTTATATTGAAAGGGAATTGTTTTTTCTCCTTTAGTAAGCAGGTAATAAATAGTTTGCAGAGTCAGGAGGGAAAATCACAAGCAGTCTGCTTTCATTGCATGAAATTCAAGTTACGTTTCCCCCTACATCTCTATCATTCACACTCTATGTTAGGAAAAAAAGTGGATATTAACTTAAGCACGTGCAGCATTAAAAGCCAGAACTGAAAACCAGTGCCATCCAGCTGTGCGCTGCTGTTTCCCAGATGGAAACTGGCAGAGTCGTAGTGCCTCCAGCTTCAGGTGAGCTACGAAAGGTGGATCCAAACAGGCTTTGAGGAAACCACCGTCATTCCTGTTCGTGGCAGAAGCACCGAGCAGCCTGGCAAAGTGAATCTTGATTTAGACAGATCGAATCCAACCTGGCTTTAAGAAGGAGAAAAACTAACTTAATGACAGTTTATTTATTTTTAGCCATTGCCAGGCCACATCTCAGGAGTCTCCTTAAACCTTTTGTATCAAATGGCGTGTCATGTGCTGCACTTCACAAACAGCTGCAGCTTCCCTGTAAATATTTTATATGTCTTCAATTAAACATCTGTTTTGTTGGCGCGCTGCAGCCCATGCTTGACCTTGACTCCTGTCAGAATAATGCATACCTCAGGGCATTTCAGTTTCTGAAATCGCATTTGAATAGATCACTAACTTCATAAATAGGGACATCTCGCCATCAGGTCGAAATGTTAAATGGATCTTCTCCAGGAAGAACAGTCTGGTGGAATAAGACTTCCCCTTACACGTACTCATGTTCAGCTTCAACAAACATGTGCAACACATATGACAGCAATATGCAGGAACAGAAGGTGTCCATCTTCTTGAAGAAGCAAGGCCTGAATGGGAACTGACTGGTGCAGGTTTCCTCCAAAGAAAATCAAAACAAGCATCCAAAATGTGAGAGCTTCAAAAATAGCATCTTTCTGCTGCTCAGCAGGGAGTGAAGTTATTCATTGCCCCCATGAAAATTACCTTGTACTCTTCCTGTAATGGTTTTGGTATCTTTCTGCCCAGGTGAAGATGAAGTGGATTTTTTTTCCCCGAGTTTGATTTAATACCAGACAAAATATGTAAAAGTAGCGACACTCGTACTGTGTATATCAAAATGCAAACAGAGGAAGAAGCTGCACAAGGACAAAAGATTACAAGAGGAGAGTTGTGGAAATGAAGAGAAATAAATGGGATGCAGACCCGGTTTGCCACACTACGCAAATCAAACTGCCATTCTCTACAGCATTAATAACTCAGCATTTATCAGCCTGAATTTTTCCAGGAATTCAACTTCAGGATTTGGATTCTTAGTTCAGGATTCAACACCTCTATAACTATCAGATCAGCAGAGAAGATGGGAGCTGTGCATCAAGGATCAGAGCTGGCCCTGCACGTGTCCCAGAAATGCCTGGCACAGCAGACACATTTAAAGAGATGGTTTCACAGCAGGCACACAAAATCACGACCAATTGCAAAGAATTAGGTGTCAAGAACTGAAAAATCTCTAAACTTCAGAAGATAATCACATGCTTAACGGGAATCCTAAGCATGTTTAAAAATAGATGTTTCTCTGACCTGGAAGCTGCTGAGCCCCCAGATCTGTCGCTCGGAGCCATCCGAACGCATTTCTGATTACAGCCGCTGTTAGCAGCAATGCAAGTGCAAGCTCGGGAGTTCCGTGTAAACGGGCCAAAGACACTGTTTTTTCTTATAACAATGAATGCTCATTAACTCTTGCTGATTGTAATGGAAAGCCAGCAGAAAACTTCACTAAACTTAGGGAGAAAAAAAAGAGAAAGAAGGGAAAAGAGTCATATTTGGTAGTCTCTGATAACGAAACTTGGCAATTCAGCTTTGGTGATTTTAATGGAGAAGGAATCAGGCTAGCGACGTACATAAAATCTTAACGTGCTGCTAACAAGCAGAGCTAAGTTGAAAAAGATGAAACCCAAAGGTATTTTGCTCCATGTCTTGTCTCTGAATCCCATCACATCTAATGCGTAGAATTAAGCCCGGCGCTACCGCGTAGCTGGTTCCCTTTAGCCGTGCTCAGCCCCTACCCGTGTTTACTTACCGCACTGCCCGGTATTGCTGGGCCGAGCCCTTCGTGCAAGCCCGGCACCTGCTCAAAAACTGCTTTTGTGTTTGCACGTGGGGTGCATCCAGTAACACGGTTGATGGCTGTGGCCTGGGAAAGTAATTACAGCTATTGCGTGACATCAGCAGTTAAGATTCCTGGTCATTAAAGTTTAGTAATAAAGGCCAGGTTGTTCTAGTAGTGGATTTTACCTAAATTAATACAGATGTTATTTGTGACCCCCCCTTCAGCTTCACTGGAACCTGTTTCACATGTTTAAATCCAGTCAACAACGTGATGCCTGGTTGGCGAGGGAGGCCGTGAACCTCATGGGCCTCAGCTCTCCCTTCTCTCCCCAAGCTCTCCTGGGGAAATAAACACTGCAGATGCCTATGGAAACAGCAAAGGCGCCGCTCGTATGGAAAAGATCCCGTCCCCTGGAGAAAAATATGGTTATGCAAAGGGAAATTCTGCGATGGGACTTGCTCTCCAGAACAGGAGGTGCTAGATGGAGGTTGAGCAGTGTGAATTCAGTGGGACCGGCAGGTGAAAAAAATGAATCATCCAAGAACAGAGCAGCAGTTTGGGGAAATAAGCCAATGTCACTTTTTTACTTAGTCTTCAGGCAACTAAGTGTCCTGATGCTATCGGTCACCCAGCCAGGTCCACACCTGAGACTCATAAAACACCAGGCAAGGGACACCGTGGGCAGGACTCCCTGAGGAGTGGTTGGTGGTGGTGGGGTGGCAGCAGTCTCCAGGTGGTCCTTCGCACGTGACGGGAAGGTGCTCTGTGCACGGCTGGGCTACTGGCCATCCATGGCCATCCCCATCGGTTGTCTTCCTCCTGCACTTGATCACTCAGAGTTCACATCTGCTCTGCTTGTGTGTGCAGGAGAAAGATGAGAGCACTGGGTCCTGAGAGCTAAAATGAAAAGGAGGTGACACCACCTTCCCCATGAAAAGCAGCCAGGAGAAACTGAAATTACTGGTTTCTGCAGTGCTGGAAAGCTCGAGCAGCCTCTTGGTTGTGCACGTTCTTCCTCACAATTTCCAAGTGCTGGAGGCTGGCAGTGCTGGGTGATGCTCCCCTTGCAATGCTCCTTTCCAGTGGGGGGTTTCTGGGTCTCTCCCTTCCTCTCCCATGGGGGGTTCTGTGTCTCTCCCCTTCACAAAACTGTGCTTTGGCCCTGTTTCACCAGCCGGGTGGCCACTGCCCTAGAAATGTACCTGGCCACTGCGATGTCGAGAAAACATATCCTTGTGGCTCCTTGGAGAAGTGTTAACAGACTGTCGGAAAGATTTTACCACAAAGCAACAGAGGCTAGCACAGTCAAAGATTTACCTAGGCCCATACTAAGCTTTACCCACACGATGTGACTGCTTCCCATTGCCCTGCCTGCATTTTTACACTGCCTGGATGGTAAGCTCAGGGGCGGCTGCCTGGTTGCTCAGCTGTCCGCAGAGCATACGGCTTGTCAACCTCCTCTACCTGGGTTTGGTTTGCAGCAAATCGTCAGGTTTGTGACTTCATGAAACGGGTCACACAGTCTGGCAGCACGTGTGTGGCGGGTCAGGGGTGAGCAAGTGTCGTGGTTTAGCCCCAGTCAGCAGCCAAACACCACACAGCCGCTCGCTCACTCCCCCCCCGCTGCCCCAGTGGGATGGGGGAGAGAATCGGAAAAAAAAAGTGAAATTCGTGGATTGAGATAAAGACAGCTTACTAGAACAGAAAAGGAAGGGAAAAATAATAGAATCATAGAATCATAGAATGATTAAGGTTGGAAAAGACCTCTAAGGTCATCGAGTCCAACCATCAACCCAACACCCCCATGCCCACTAAACAATGTCCCTAAGCACCTCATCTACACGTCTTTTAAATACTTCCAGGGATGGTGACTCAACCTCTTCCCTGGGCAGCCTGTTCCAAGGCTCGATCACTCTTTCAGTAAAGAAATTTTTCCTAATGTCCAACCTAAACCTCCCTTGGCACAACTTGAGGCCATTTCCTCTCGTCCTGTAATAATAATGATGATAGAATAAACCAAACAAGTGATGCACAATACAATTGCTCACCACCCACTGACTGATGCCCAGCCAGTCCCCGAGCAGCGATCACTGCCCCCCAGCCAGCTCCCCCCAGCTTCTATACTGAGCATGACGTCATATGGTATGGGATACCCTGTTGGCTGGTTGGGTCAGCTGTCCTGGCTGTGCCCCCTCCCAGCTTCTTGTGCACCTGGCAGAGCACGGGAAGCTGAAAAGTCCTTGAGTAGCATCAGGTACTACTTAGCAACAATCAGTGTGTTATCAACTTTATTCTTGTACTAAATCCAAAACACAGCACTATACCAGCTATTAGGAAGAAAATTAACTGTATCCCAGCTGAAACCAGTACAGCAAGCCTTGGCAGAGCTCTGCAGGGGAAAATTTCGGGCTGCCGGCCTGCCTCTTCGGGGCCTGGCTTACCTTGCTGGTGGTCTTCATTTCCCTCAGAAGCTTGGGAGGAAACTGTCAGTACGTCCTCTCCGACACTGCTCTCATTTTTATTTTTTACTGTTTTTTTTTTAAAACTCCTCTATTTTTATCACTTTAATCAGAAATTCCTCCATGGACATGTTGGTTTTTTTACTGGAGGAGCACCTTTCTTTTTTTTTTGGGTAAGGAAGAGAGGTGGTGCCTCTCATTCCTGGTCTGGTAATGGGTACAATCATCCCGTTTGGCAAGTCTCCCTACAATCCTCGGGCAATTACAGGTCACATTCTTCAGCTATCAAACGGCAGGTTCAAAACTTTTCAAGTGCTGTCGGTCCTACTTGCCATAATTTTGAAAGGTATAAGGCCTCGAGTAGACGAGCGTTTCTGTATCGAGTCCTCGGTGCTTGCTGCGGCTTCAAATCCCCGGGAGGGCAAAGCCCCTTGCCACAGCGGGGGCTTTATGAGCGAAACAGCTATCGGGGTTTCAGGTGATGAAAGGAGAGATGTGCGTGCTTGCCCCTCGTGTTAGATGGTTATACAGACGCTTGCTAAGAAAGCTAGATCTGTGTTAGACCCGCTAGCAGATTTATGGCTTGCTTTGCAATGCTGTAGGTTATTCGGAGAACAGCACAGTAGCTTCCTGTGCTGTTATTTTAAAGCAGGTTTTCTGTTACCGTCGATCACAGAAGCCGTCTGTAAGCTGAGATCTTTCCAAGGCTTAAGTCTCGATGTGAGGGCTCAGAGGGACCCCTGCATCCAAGGAAAGATATGTGCTCTGCGCTGGGGGGGTAAAAATAAAGTCAACATAAGCTGTTTGTCCTTGAGCAACTTCAACAGTTTCAATTTCCTAGCAACACAAAACTTTGCCCATGACAGAAATGACAATTGCCCTTCAATTCAGTGAGGAAATGGTTCCTCCATGCTCCAAATAAGATTTGTGTGCCTGTGCCCTACATTCCTATAGGGTGCAATATACCACTTTAGGGATGCTCTTGCTAATCAGTGTGCAGCTGCAAGCAGAAGTGCTTTCTCCTGGTATCTTGGAAAACATATTTTATATGAGAAAGGTCTACTCAGTTTATATCCTAGAAATGTATCTCTGCTTTCAAATGTATATCTTAAACGGAAAAAAAAAAAAAAAAAGGAGAGAAAGAATGAACCTTAGTATAAAACTTTGTTGAATATTTTCAGGTCCTGGTAAAATCTCTTAGAAACACACAGAAGAATGGCAGCATCGGGAAGAGCTACAAAGACAGGGTCCGTGTGACTCTGTGTATCTAAGTTTGTCCCCTTGTTTTTTTTGGTGGCAGAGCCCACATTTCCAAAGTAGGAAATGAAGTCTTTCCTCACGGCTGGTTGAGTGTGGGCCCAGATACTTTTTAAAAAATATTTGTAAGTCAGCAAATCCAAAATCAGTTCCTCCTAGTCATCTGCCTCGTCCTTTGCTTAACGCAGAACAAATGGATGTTCCCAGTTCCTTCACATCACACTTTATAAGGGATTATTATGAGAAAAGCTCATTAATCTTGTCAAATTGTTCAGAACACTGTTTGAGGGATTATTTAACAGCAGGTTCTCTCTTTTTAACCCCTCTTATCCATTTTATGCCTTTTCTGTTTGCTCAGCAGTTTACAACCTCAGTCATGGTGCACTGCGTCTCCCACAGAGGTGACAGTGCTCCCAGGGACATCTGACGTGCTTCAGGGAGCACATACAGGGAAAGGCAGGGCTGAGGGTGCCAGGGCAGAGACAGGGACCGCTTGGCTTTTCTTCACAGGCTAGAAAAGCGAACAGGGAATTTTAATTATCTAGAGTTTTTGCAAATGAGATTTGAATTAGTGTTTTAAGGTAAGCGTTTTTCTTTTTTTCCCTTTATAGTCTGTATACGTGTATCTTCCTCCAGGTTTCTCTCCTTTTCCCAGCTCTTTGGCTGCCCTACATGTCTTGCGGTCTGCCTCACCAGGAATTCATCTTTCCTCTTTCAAAAACACCCTCCATCTGGGCCTTCTCCCAAACTACTTATAGTCTGTCATGGGAATTGCGTCTAACAATTTCTCACCTTTATAATGTGCCGCTTCGGGAGGGTTCATTTCTCATACGCGTGGCAAAGCTGGTTTCAACAAGAAAAAAAGAGCTTGCAGGTTCATAGATACCACAAGGAGACGACGTTAGGTGTGCTAGGACTGAGGTATATTAAAAACAACTGGAATCTCTAGCTACACTCAGTTACGATCTGTGAGGATCCAAAATATTTTTACCGGCAAGAAAACATATGTCCTGTAAATGAGCTGCATCAAAGTTAGAAATAGTTGAATATCTGAGTGTAGAGGAGCATTAATTTCACTGCTTTATTAATTAAAGACTAACTGCTGTCACCCTGTGTTCAGGAAGCTGCTTTGATCTAACTGTATGTCTGAGATAGGAAAGTTAAATGATAAATGGCATCTAACACATTTGATAGGTATGTTTTACAGCGAAAAACTACAAAGCAATTATAGTAATAATTTGTGTTTCTTTTCTGGTGTGTTCTGAAATATCTTTTATCGTGGGAGGTGTACTGTAATGGAGAAGGACTAAGTACTGCCATCAGTTGATCACAGTAACGAGTGTCGTTCCCATCCGTCAATCACAAACCTTTGTCAAGAAACTAGAGAAACAAAAGGAGTTGATAACTGTGAAAATTACAGCTATCACGATGAAATAAAGCTTTACAGCAACGTAGGTATCAGTGGTGAATAATTCGATTCTGTGCAAGAATGTGATTTGATCATGCTGTAGAAAATCAAAATGTACCCTGATGAGCATAAATGGTTGCTTGGCTGGGCAGGTCACATATCGCCCCAAACCGAATCGATGTGGCTACGTGTTTACATAGGCAGGTACGTACGCATGAGTCCTGCCCCAGCCCTTCTCCCCCCTTTCACCTGCGCCCGAGGGGGCAGAGCCGGCCCCGGCCCCTCCGCCGTCGCCCCACTGCCTCCCAGCCACAGCTCCCCAAAATACGGAACTCAACTGTAGGAAAAAACAGATATATCCCAAATTCACAAGACACTTAAGTTAGCGATTTGAGAGCAGTTTTTCCTATATCTCCTTTATGGAAGGAAAAATAAAAGAGCTTGCAGATTGTTTTGGCCTCGAGAAATAAATCTGATGCTTTATGGATTCTTGTGAGATCTCTCGCTGTTCTCTTTTTGCAAATCACTCTGTGTTTCTGCTTTCTGCGGAGCTATACCTACATTTTTCCCTTAAGTTATCCAGCTTTTTCTATAGTGGAACTAAGGGGTCATAACTCTAGCTATGTGGCAAAGAAGCAGACAGATACCTGAAGTCCTCTGATGAATATACATATATCGCTGAGTTTCAGGCCAGAACGAGCGTTATTCAAAATTACAAGCCTCCAGCTTCAAGAACAGCTAACAGAAATACTGACAGAAACTAAGGCTGCTCTAAGAGCAAGAGAGTGCAAACAACTGAAAATTTGTATGCCCTTGAACTATTATTCTGCCTTGGAAGGATTAAAAAGGACTTCTGACTGACCCGAGTTCTGCTCTGAAAACAGAGAGAGAAGTACAGTATTCCCCGAGTCCCTGACTAGTTTAAGTACGTATTTGTTAAATTTAAGACCTGCCAAAACCCAGCTGTTATTTTCTAGCTGCTTTGTACCCAGCAGCTTCTTATAAGAAGTGACATGGAATATTTCAGGGCTTTTATACCAGCAACAATAACCATCATAAAACTTGTGGAATATGATATTAGACTGAAATATCCGCAGCATATGTTCTGACAACATTTTATATAACAGCAGAAGACCTATGAAGGGTTTTAATACAATTAACAATGCCGTTAAAAACCCCTGGAATAGCATTAAAGACATTGATAGGCATTCTGTGAATAAAAATAACGTAAGTTATTGTTAGCTTTCCTATTAAAGTCAAGTATTATTTTAAAAACTTGTGCAGACTTTCCCGGTAACACAAGAACTGGGTATAAAGGGTTCAGTGTCAGAGAAGTACTAGACTCCTTTTAATCTTTACAACAATTGAAATAATTAATTTACTAACTCATTCTGACTATAACAACTTCACCCTAGTTTTCGTTTGGCTTTGAACAGACATTTAGCAATTTCCACTCTGGAAAAAAAAAAAAAATTAAAAAAAAGGCCTGTCTGGAGGTGAGGGTTTGGTAACAAAGCTCACACCGGCGTAGGGGGCTGTATCCGAAGGCTGTAAGGGAAGGAGCCCCGTGTTAACACCCTGCAATCGCTCCCGCTGCTGCCACAGCCCCTTTGTAATGACTTTGGAAAGATTCGGGCTGGCTGGTGGCTGCGCTTGTGCTCTCTGGATCTCCCACCCACTGTGAATTAAATGACGGTAGGAAGAACTGGACTTTTTCTTGCAGAAGAAATGCAGAGACCATCTTTTTTTGCCCTGATGACAGAGGATTGCCATCCATCACGAATCGGTATTTGTATGTCCCGAAAGGAGTGAGTTAGTGTGCTTAATCAGGACGAAGATGGATAGGAAGGAAGATTTGTACAGCTCTTCTTTGGTATGTGGAATTAAAACAAAGCAAACAGGCAGAATCTGATTTCCAAAACAGACAAGCAGTCTGGAACACTGTTTAAATAAATCAGCGTGTTATTGATACGAATCGATTCATCAGCACAAGTAAAAATAGGTCCAATCTTCAGCCTTCTGCAATTCCTTTTTTTGTTTGTTTGTTTGTTTCTTTTTAATCCAGGCATTTTCTGAAAATTAATCTTTGGCCAGAAAACTAGAGATGATATTACTTTTGATATGGGCTACATTTTTGTGGGTTTTTGGGGGAGGTTTTTTTGGGTTTTTTTTGAACATCTAGTCCTTCAGCGCTTACTCAGAGACGGCAGTGAAGTGAATAGGGGTGCTCAGAAGCATCTGCCCCATCCCCAGGTGTGAGAGCCCTTCCCCAGGGCCGCCTCCCGCCGGGCAGCGCGGCCCCCGCCAGCCCTCAGCCCGGCCCCAGCTCCCCACCGGCGGAAATTTAAGGCAAGAGCTCCCCGCCACCCAAACGGGGGGAGCGCTGGAGCCGTAAGCCATCGCGAGCCCGAAGCTGGGGCGGACGCGCCCGGGCTTTGTGAAGCTCAACCTGGAAACAGGCTTTTTCTTAACCCGTAGAGAGTTTGAACGAGAGCTAGTCTCTTAGCAGAGGGAACCTCTGAAATTATTCCTAATTTCATATGAGGTTTTGCTGTTTAAGTGGGACCCAATCGCAACTGCTTGCGTCGGCGCATGCATTTGCTATGGCACGGCATGAAATTGAGTTTCAGCAATGGGGGTGGAGGGGAGGAGAAGGGGGCCTGACTTCACGAACTTGATCCAGAGCCTCACTGCAACGGTGGTTACCCAGTGACCTTGGGAAAAAGAGCATCTCCACCGTCCCCACCCCAGCAGCTACCAGGGCCGGTGCTGGAAGCCTTGCCACCACCGAGGGTGGTATCCAACCATGAACCAAAGATGTTTTCTTTTGGCAAACGTTCTCTGCAGTCCAGCTTTGAGGCCCATGAATAACTAGATTAGGACAAACCAGCAAAACAACAAAACCCTCCAAGTCCTCTATTCACGAACAGTAGCACAGCTGCTCAGGCGGTAACAGCCGCGCGGGCAGCACTGTTGGTAGGGGTCCCGCTTTTTGCCAAACCATTGTAAAAAATAGATGAGACGTACCCCGCTGCCCTGGGACTGACAGCCCCTTGGCATCAGCACAGCTGGAGAAGGAAGGCAGTGGTTTTGCTTGCCATATTGCACTTCTGAGGCATGAGAACATGTCAGCTTTCAGATAACTAAGGCATGCATCCTTCCAAGGAAGTCATTTTTTAATGGTACAGTCCTCCTGAACCTTATTTTTCTCAAATGCTTCTGTGTGCACCCTCATTCTGCGGTGCTCTTCCCAGGCAACGTGAAGCTGTTCTGAAAGAAAAGGGCATTTTTTTTCCCCCTGCACTGAAATTCTGGGAAGTGCGTTCTGTTTCAAAAATTGCTTGTTGGGATTGTAAATTCAAATTAGTGCCATACATTATGGCTTTCTTTGGCAGCAGAGCCAAAGTAACATATTTCATGCCGGGGAACGTATCAAACATATGTACAGTAAGATAGCTGTGAGAAAAATCGAGCCCCTTTGTGTGCCACGAGTCACAACGAGCATTGATATGCAAAAGGAAAACATTTTCAGAGGCTGAGCTGAATGAAGAACGACGGTAGAATGGTGTTGCATTCACCTTCCATAGGTGCTCTAAGTAGCCCTAACTGGCAAGGCAAAGCACGCTATATCACATACCATGAACGAGACAAATTGATGGTAAAAGCCCTGGTCAGTGTGAGCTGCTTGGGAGAGCATTTAAAGCAAACACCAAGGAAAGGCTCCAGCTCCAGGGAGGTTTACTCTGTGGGAGGTACCATATTTAAACAAATTATTAGGGTCCCGAATATTGAGGAATAAGGCACTGTACAGAAGCTATGTCTGGAAGCTTTCGGAGGGGACACGCAGGCTGTGCCAAGGGTGAGTACAGACCGAGAGCCTTGGGGATGCCTTTGAGGAAAGAATGGTCCAAATAACATGAAGGGCAAGAGGAGAGACCAATAACTTATAAACCACTAGCACTAATAAAACCTGAAAGAATTCAAATAGAAAAGAAGCGTCTGGCCTGAGTCCACGGATCTCATGTCTTTATTTATGAGAGGTCATTGCTAACTGAAACGTGCCATAAAACACCTCGTGCCACGGCCAAAAAGGGTCTAGCAAACCTCATTCCCTCTTCACAGCCTGCAGCACAGAGATAATCTCCCTACAGACACACTGGAGACCATTTACCCTGATCGCACTCCCTGCATTTTTATCCCTTTCCTTCAGGTTTTGTCTTTGGCTTTGTCTCTGTGGGTCTAAGTTGGTTTTGGGTAGATGTTCTGCATACCTTTCTCTCACGTAGATATGCTGCCGGCAGTTATTTGGATGCAACGGTAGTGTTCTTTTTTGCTCTAGACGCTCAGAAAGCCAGTTCTGCAAATCCCTTGAATGCATGTAACGAGTGTCAGATAAGAGGGTTTTCATACAAACACTGGACAAAATCATGGGTCACCTAAGCTTTAGCTAAGGGAACCTAGATTGCAGGAGAAAAAACACAAGAGCTGCCTGTGATTACAGTGCTTTTACCTCTGCTTGTCGTTTCTTTTTTTAATAGTAAAACCAGCTTTATAGGAAACAGTTCAATATTCTTTATCAACGGCAAGAATTCAAAGGGAAATCAAAGGGTGGAAAATGGCCAGCAGGTTTATCTAGGTTCATCCTCTTTTTTTTGAGCAAAACAGCCCTTTTGCAGCTTCGGCTTCCCGGGCCAGCTCTCCCCGCAGCGCGCAGGGGTGATGAACGCGTGCTGCAGGCACCAGGTAGCACCCCTAAAGAGGTGCGGGGGAACCCAAGGAGATGTCCCCACCTCCCCAGCTGGGCGGTCGCCATCTCCTTCTGTTCTCCACCACCAGTCAGGAGTCAGGAAGATGAAATTAAGCCATTTTATGGCTATGGTTTAGGTGACACCCTTAGGTAAGGTCTCTTAGTACGCAGGAGTCGTGCTCAAGCGGGTCATCCATGCACCCGCTTCTCGTCATTCTTAGCTGCCCTGGGCATGGTTAAGGGGCAATTCCCACACTCTGGCAAACAAACAGCAAGTGTTCCCAGGCATTATTCAGGTCATGGGAGGTTTTTAAGCTACCAGGACAGGAAATTGGATGGGGAGGGGAAAATGGTACCTTCGCCATAAAGACTAGGCAGAATTAAGCTGCCTGTTTTTTGCAAGTAGGATGCAGTCATCGGTCTCCTGTGATTTATCCCACATATGAGATGAGGGAATGGATCATAAGAGGAACAGCTGCACATTGGGATCTCAGCGGAATTGGTTTTCTAACTCGATTATCAAAGCATTTTATTCTTCTTCTGGGCTTTCAAGCCTACCATAGCCAGGAGTCCCAAATCACACTTGTGGTAAGTGCTTTTTTGCACCTTTGTAGGTGAAACACTGCACTACCATTGAGCTGTCACCCTGATTTTTCTAATCTCAGAATCAGCAGGGTGTCAGGACCCAAGTGTGGAGACTTGGGCTGTCCCATACACAGTCTTGTTGGCTCCAGGAATTTGAAACGCGCAGAACAAAATGGAAGTCATTATTTGTGCAGCATTTTGCTATTCAGACCCCATATGGCTCAAACATTTTAGGGCAAGCCATAGCCAGAAGGCAGCACGGCCATTTCACGAAAGCCTTGCCTATGGACTGCCACCCATCAGTCCTCCGTGTCTGGAGAAGACCTAAGACCGAACAGCAGTGCCGCCTGTGCAGCGCTCAGAAATGGGGTACCCCACCAGCTGGCTCGGTGAATTTATCGCTACCCATCCTTCTTCCCAGGATCATCATTCAAATCTTTCCAGTCCTGTCCTAAAATGTCATTACGGTTAGACAGATGAAGGGAACAAAAGTAGAAGTAGAACCCTGAAACGGCATAGCGTAGTTGGAAAGTAAGTAAAAAATCTGAATCCTTCAGATTTCTGAGAACACAAGTGATATTCCCTCTTTCGGCCTCTTGCTGCTTGTAAAGTTAAATGACTGGAATATAATATCCAGTCTTATCCACTCTTATTTTGGATATATTTCATTAATGCTATTAATGCTTTACGGCTTGACTATTCTTAATAAGAAACCTTAATTCTGGTCTGGGAAGGAGATACTAGTGGAGTGAGACATACGTGACGTACAGCTCCAGCAAGTTAGACAACACTGTCCCATACTGAGGAAAGTAGCAGCTGAAGTAAAACTAAATCTTTTTATTTGTAAGGTAAAAACAACCAAGTCTTTTTAAACGGCCCCCACATAAATATGGAAGTGTTTGTTTTATGATATTTTGAGGCTCCTGAAATCAAATTAGCATCAAATGAATTGGCTTGATATTAATGAAGGAAAAAAAGAAAAATGAGATCTACAGTAACATACCTATTTAAAATAGGTATATCTATTCTATATGCTACTATGTGTGTACGTGCATCTGTAAATTCCCTGCAGGGGCACAAAGAGAAGCACTGTCACGTCCCTTTTATAGAGGGAGGGTGAAGCTGAGGTGACAGCTTCGGTGTTGCCCTGCAGCTCAGCTGGTGATAAGAAGAGGTTTTGCTAAGCCTCCTCTCATACTCCCCCCTCTCGCACGCGGAGTGCTTTCTCTTGCCTTTTCCTCAAATATTTGATTAATCAGGTTGCGCTGCAGCCCTATTAGCCTATAGGGAGCATCTTTATAGGTAGGTGTTACCTTTGCAGCTCTTCAGTCGGGAGGGGTTGTTCATTCCTACGGCGAGGGAGCAGACTTGTCACTCCCCCGGCTCATCGAGACTGCTGCAGCGGCAGCTATCCCGGTTCTGAGTGAGAACAATAATAGTAAAAATATTTTAATCCTGTCAGGGATTCACATGTCCCTTATTCAGTCTAAGCAGCAACAGTGATAACTTCAAGTTATATCCTTAAATAGAGAAATGTTGTATATTCAATAGATAAATTTGCTTTCCAAGGAGGGGAGACAAGACTTAATCCCACTTTATACTCTCCAGGGAGGAATTAAGTTACCTTCCATTAGAGGTGGATCTGGCCCTGCATGGCCACATGCGTGGTCCGTCTAGTGACACAAGAGTTACACGGCCAAGCGGCACAGTTGTATCTAGAGCCCGTAAAACGGTCAGAATAACCAGCAAAGTACAATTATTTATGATTCACAGTTCATTTATTTACACTAATATTTTGCATAACAAATAAAGGAGAATTTTGAAATCTGCTTGTGGGTGAGTTCATGGTTATGAATAGTGGGGAGGTTCATCCAATAAATAATTTACTGTGAATTAAACATTCATCACCAGTACTAGAAAAGCAATAAAAGTCTTTGTTTGCAATCCTTTTTTTTTTTTAATTGGTTTTTAATGATGTATCTAAGCCATAAGTGTACATGTAGACTTCGAACATCTGCGAGGGATTGTTTTCACCCCTTGAATTTTACTCCAATCTATTATAAAAATAGGAAATACTTTGCAAAGTATAGATCTAAATACACAGACTGGGGAGACTCAACATTTCAGTGACTTGGATCTTGGACTTTGAACAAATAAATCAAATCAGGGAAACATTTACAGGGAACAGGTATTGAATCTGCGTGAATTGTGTCTAAAATGAAAACCAATATATCTTTATTATTATTATTCTTTTCTCTTTCAGATAATGGGCAAAAAATGTATGCTCAAAATCACCAATTCATTGCTACAGATTTTAAAAGCCAAGGGTGTTTGCAGGCTACTGCTGCGTTTCCCGTGCTTTGTCTTATAGCTAGAAAGTGAAGTTCCTGGGCAGCACCGCTCCGGGGGATAATGGCTCATTTGCCAGAGGAAAAAAGGTCGGAAGAAAAAGCTGTTCTGTGACAACCTGTGGGACACGACCGCCAAAAGAAAGGACCATCCCAAGCCTCACCTCCAGCAAGTGCAAGTGATGCATTTTTGATTTGCCTTCTTGTATCGACAAATAACAGCAGGTGCATTTAAAACCATAGTTCTGCCACAGCAAAGTGCTGTCCTGTGTGCACGGTTCGTGCCTTGGAAGACAAAAAGGGTAACAAAACCCCCTCATCCGATAGTTGTTAATGATGTAGTTTAAAGAGTCATTGGAAAAGATGAGCTTAGTCCATCTGAGGGCCAGGTAAGACCCTGGGTAGCCAGGAAACCCCAGAAATCGAGGATGGGGACTTCATGCACACCTCCCCGCTCGGGCACAAGCCATTCGGACTTGGGGTGCTGCTGGAGGGGAGCAGAGCAGGGGCAGCCGAGCTTTCCAGCTGCTCAGGCCCTGATATTATTTCCACGAGCCATGCATTTTGTGCCCTCAGTAGGAATCACCCCCATTTATCCAAGACAGAAAAATGCACAAAAGAAATGAGCTCCTGGAAGAGTTATCCAAAGCCTGAAATCTTAATTTTGCTATTTGCTGCAAGATTTCTGAGATTTCAAAGGAGCCTATAGTTTAATCCAGGTCAAGTGACCTTGTTTTTATTTATTGTTACACAGGAGCTGCTTTTTGGAAAGGAATACAGATTTTCACAAATATTTAGAAAAATACTAAGAAAAAAAATATTTTCTCAGAAATAATTTTCCCTCTAGGGGAGGGAAAAAAAAGGACTTTTATTTTTGTGGGAAATATTGAAACATGAGACAAAAGCGTTAAGCATTTTGTTTTGTAAAGCAATCAGAAATGTGGTGCTTTATTGCCGTGGGCGCTAGCATACATTGTTTTCCAGCTCCACCGCTCAAGTTTCAGCACATACAGCCTTACACAACACGATATGTGTGTAACTTCGGTATCTTATGTAAGATGAAGTTCCCAAGAAAGAGGATGGGATGACTCAGGCAGGGGAAACACGGCCGTACAGTTGGCCAGGAGAAGACAAGCTCTTCTACTTCTAAAGCGTGGTGCACTGTAATGCTGCCTGGGACTGCCGAGGAGTGAAGCCCGTGAGATGTACGGCGGCTTCTGCTCCCCGTGAACCTCCTGCAGGACTGCGGAGAGGCCTTAAAAGTTTACTCGTTTGGCAGTAGTTGCTCTCTGCGGCATCCTAAAAGTGGGATTTCTGAGGAGGACTGCGCGAGTCTTGCAGCTTTCGATGTAACCAGCAGAGATCAGCCGTCAGCCCTGACCGCTCGTCTCTGCAGTAGCCAAGACTCAAACAAGAATTCACATGTTCCACAGGCAGCAGCTTATTTCTGGGTCAGCCGTAACCTTTTCCTGCTTGTAACGATGGCGGCTGCTCTGCGGTTATCTCCAGCTGAAGAAGGCTTTTGCATATTTTGCTTCAGTCTGTCACTGTGTGAATAGAAAGTGCGGTCTGCGAGTACGGAGCAAAAACGTATGTGTTTGTTGATCTGGTGGAAATCAGGCCAGCTCTACGATTTGGCTTTGCTATTGGCGTTCTAGTTCAAGAACACAATCTGACTCGTTGAGGCTGATTTTCATAAAACATTTTATAATGATTTATATTCCTTCTTCAGGTATTAATTTAAAGGACTGAGAGAGGTTTGGGCCATTGCATTAAATATTTTGAGAGTTTTTCTGGGCATGTATGCTAAATTTGAAAATTCAATGTACTTGCAAAATTGCGAGTATAAATCAAATAACAACTGAAGCATTTCCTCAGACCAATGGTTTTAAGTGCTCTCAACAGCTGGAAAAACTGCAGACTCTTTGCTATGCAAAATTGGCATGTATAGATTTGGAGCATAGACAGACCTTTGCTAAACTACAGCAATCCGTCATGTTTAAATGTGTTTGTTGTTAGCAGGGCACAAGCATGATTTGATTACCGTAGTGTTCTGAAAAAAAGAAAACTATGCTCGTCTTGGGAAAGGCAAGAAAAAAAGCTTTTGGGAACCAGCTTAAGTTAGAAGCGGGAGTTATCATCTCCAGCATTTTCTGGTTTGGCTTTTTAGAGCTTTTTCTGGAGATAAATAGACAAGAAATTAGCAAAATACTTAAGAATTCACGAAAGCACATGACCTTCAGAGTGAAATTTAGGACTGCAGCACATGAAGTCTCATATTTTTTAAATCATTTATATAGTTCGTTATCTATCTTAGCAGTTAAAAATAGCTCCTTAACTTTTTCAGCGTAAACCCTGCTGCTCCATGGGGCGCTGATCCCCCCCGGGGCACGGCGGGAGCCCGTCCCGCACCTCCCTGTGGCCCTGGAGGTGCCACCACCCCCGGGCACCCAGCCGGGGAGCAGGGTGACGGGGAAGCTGGGCTGAGGGGGGTGATAAAGCTCCCTGAACGGGGAAGAGGTGGAACAAGACAGAAAGAGCTGTGAACTACTTGGCGATTATGGATCCTACTTCAAGTCTCCGTGGTATCTCCTATGGCTGGCTTGATGAGAAATCCAGCCAGTTTGCAGAATTAATTAGACTAAGGCTTGCTAGTTTTACGATGCAATACGTACTCTGAGGTTCACTCTCCAGAACATCCAGCTCCTTCAGCTTTACTTGTATAATTCACCTTCTCTGAAGCAAGAACTTCGTGCTACTTCCACCAGAAGAGTTCATTAAGACGTGCCACTCCAAAAAAACTTTTGAGTTCGAATGAATGATCACAGTTTTGCAAGTACCTCCTCGGTCACCGGTGTGCGAGGAGAGGAGCTGGGCACCACGCGAAGAGACCCCCCTGCACCGACAAGCTGCAAGCCCTGGGCAGAGAAAGGCAGACGCCTGCTGCGTGCCAAACCTCTGCTGTAGGTAAGATGCTGTGGAATGATTAGCCATTGTCCCGAAGCCAGAGAAATCAGCGTGTGTCCATCGGTAAAAGGTCTCGAGGACCACGATTGCGCACCGAGATGGATCTCCGGCATTTCCCAGGCAGTGAGTCCTGATGAAGGAGCTGTGTCAGTAAAAAGCAACAGGACACAACTATTTCTGCCAAAGGGAGTGGGGAGAAGAGGGGGACACGGGCACAGGGTTTTAATGAACTCTTGAATATTACTGTGGCTACCTAGGTTTTCTCTTGACAGAAAGCAAGAACGGTTGTTGCCTTGCTTACGGGGCTGAGGTGCCCGTGAGCGGAGCTGTGCATGGGACCAGCGTCGCAAACCACTTCGCTTCCCTTCGTGTACATGCAGGACTGCACCGCAGCATACTTATTTTGGGTTTAAAATAATCATGGCCACTTCGTTAGCTGCTGTAGCCACATAGAATCATAGAGTAGTTTGGGTTGGAAGGGACCTTTAAAGGTCACCTAGTCCACCCCCCCTGCAGTGAGCAGGGACATCTTCAACTAGGTCATATTTCATCTTCACACAGTGGTCATTGTACTTGAATTTAAGGGCGACTTAAATGACACAGCTGAATTCGTTATCAACAGATCCACACCCTACTTTAAAAAGCAAAAGTGCATATGCTTTCCTCTCATAAACAGGCATGTTCATGATGGGCAGACAGTTGCAGGAGATGAAAGCAGATACTAAGTCAAAGCTATTTTTCTTTAGCTGTAATGCACATGGAAATTAGGAATACAACTACGTCCTGGCACTTTGATAGGGGCCTAGGGAGAAAAACTGCCAAAGGCAGTACTGCAAAACAATGACAAAATATTTATCATTTTCAGCAACATGCATATCCTGAGTTTAAGTATGCAAATAGCCTTAGATACAAAGGTCTTACATAATAAATGAAAATAATTCCTGTATTCTTATTGTCCAACACAAATAAACAAACAAAAACCAAATAGCGAGCAGTTCTGTTCTTTTCTTTATGCTAATGATATTTCTAAAATTCCCTAAGTGCAACAGGTATTCATCTAAAATTGGCAAAAAAAAAAAAAAAGAAAAATGAGCTGGTAGGCAGAATCCAAGTAATATCTTCATTTTCTAATATCTTTTCTTTCTTTTGAACATCCACACTCTTTTGTTTTCCTTTCCAAGGTGTGGCTGTAAACCAGTTTATCAGATACAAATAAAATTTTCTTAAATTCAGCAGAGGAGAATAATGAATTGGTTTTATAGGCCTATAAAACAACCTGAGTCTGTGGGCATTTGGAAATAATGGTGTCAGTTAGATCTGTAATGTATTCTGGGAGATATCATAAGAAATGTGGCAGCAAACTCATTTTTCCCTTTCAAGATGATCACCTGCAATATGCAATAAAGTGCTAGGGTGTACTTATAAAAGAGCCATTGCAGTATCCTCCCTAATATATATGCAAATATTTCATCACTTTGAAACTTTGAGGCACCCGAGCAAGCTGTTAGAAATTAACATCAGCTTCCAGTTGCCATATAAATCAAAGCAACAGCTCTTCTCTAAATAAAGTACCTGCGTAGGGAAGTGAGCTACTTTGATTAAATGCTGATGGGAATTGGCCCCGCTCGGCATCGTTGCCGTCGACAGGCAGAGCCTGGCTCTCCTCCGTCTTTGCAAATGTCGTGAAGTCTGCCATCGCTGCCAGAGTGCCTTGCATTGTTCTCACCTTGGGACCATCACCTTTGCAAGGTGAGGACTTTTGCAGCTTAAAGGACGTTATAGTCCTCTTTGGTCACTGCACCAAAGCAAGTACATTGCTCTGGGGGAATCCCAGAAGTTGAGAGGGGATGAAAATACCCTGGTTAAAGCCCTTTCCTCTGAAAACCTTCTTTGAAATCATAGACAGCGGCATGGTCTCTGCTTTTTGTACTGAAAAGCACAATAATTCTGCAGGAGACTTCACCCTTCACAGCAGCAGAAGGCAGCAGGATACCAATCCACATTAACGCATTTCTGGAATAAAGCAGCCTGAAGGAAGTAAAGCAACATTTTTCCAAAGTTTCTTTAAGTTGGAAAAAAATACATGTTGCTCTCTAGGACTGAATCACCACAACAAAATGATTACGGAGAAGATTGAGCAGAAGGTCAGGAAGGTCAAATTACATCAGTGCCCACTGTGATGCTGCAATGGGCAGGGTCCATTCAGGACCAACAGTTGCTCAAGTAACAGCTTATTTTTTAAGGTCTATAAACTATTCTTGCCCTCAGCGGATAAAAAACCCACTCATTTAATCTCTTAAGGAAGACTGTAAATGAGAAATCATTTGTTCCCAACCAGATGGGGAAGCGCAGAAAAATGGGGCATTTATTTTAAGAGGTGGCAAGAACCAAAAGATACAGAGAGTGCATCAAACTCATTTTCTCTTGTCCTCCTGTCTATGCATCCTTTTTTATGCATAATCAGCCTTTTTATCCATCCCTGCCAGATCAACGTTGAAAACAGTATCTAGTTCTGTCCAGAACTCAGAAACTCAAGCTAGCTAATGAGCCAAGTGGTTTTGCAGGTGGCGGTTTGTCCTGCCTGCTGTCTGGTGTTGCCCTGCCACCCTCTGTTCTTTAAAACAAACTAAATGGCATCCTGGGTGGAGGAATGGACACCCAGCAAGAGCTCACCTAAGCTCCTGTCCTGCTAATGCAGACTTGTTCCCTACTGACAAGCAAGTGTGTTCTCCTTCTAGTCTAACTTTAAATGTGTCAAGTAGTGAGGTGGAAGTTTATTTCAAAGGATAATTGATTTCACTGTCAGAAACAGAGCCGAGAAAATGACTCATGGCAAATAACGTATTCAATGAATAAGGTTTCTTCCCTTCATCCTGCTAGCAGATCATGAGCCCCTCGGCTGTATTCGCTTCTCGGAGTGTTTTGTACACTGGTTTGCCAACAGGCAGAGAGCCGCTCATTGCGGGTGCATTGGTCCAGGGCTGCTTTGGCTGGTTATTCACAAAATTTCCTTGCTGGACACAAAACTCATATTCAGCAGGAGGATCTGAGCAAACCAGCTGATAATCTCTCAGGAAAAGAAAAAAAGAGGATGAAACGTGAGTGAACAGCCAAAGGCAGGAAGACTCGTATTGGCGAGGAGGACACACGTGGGATATGAGCTGTTCTCCAATGTCTCAACTGGATGTTCAACACCATGAAGACAGGTGGTTTGCTGAGGCAACCTTCTTGCCATCCCACAGCTTTTCTTGCTGAACCCCTGTCATTGTGCATCATCGTCACTCCTCTGTTCGTGCGAGCACTGTATAGACCCCAGAACTCAGCACTGCTTCACGTCTATTTTAGACAGGGCCCCTAGTTAATGGCAGAGCTGAGAATAGACCCTGGATCTGACTCTCAGCTCTTTTGGCCCATAGTATTTCTGAAAAATTTCAAAAACACAGCATGCCAAGCAAAAAAAAAAGTGAAAACTTCTGCATGCTGTGAAATTTCAGAAAAGAAAACATTTTCGCAGACTAACTGTTGAACATTTGAGAGCTAAACTCCAAGGAAAGTTGCGCCACGTGCTAAAGTTCTACTCTGGTTTTTGAAAAAGATAAAAAGCAGTAGTCTAGTTTGCATTAGGGAGTATGTTTACATATTCTCTGTGAGTTATATAGCATAGAAAATGTTGCCCATTAAACAACTGTCATTGAAAGGTCGCGACTCCTCTCCAAGAACTAACGTTTCTTTGCCTTGCCTCTCTGGGGAAGAGTTTATGATGTACGTGCTCCCCACACAAGCCATGACGTTGCTCATTCCTGAGGTGAGATGTCTTGTTCTTGGGCAGACGTAAGGGGGAAATGGTAGGAGGGCAGCAGGGTTACCGCTGCTGAGGAGCAGCGCCTTCAGATTTAGCTCGGTCTTATGAAAAGCAAAACATGCAGGAGAGGAAAGAAAGAAGAAACGCAGGTCTTGGCTGCAGCCAGACGAACAGACATGGTTTATTAGCCAGTGCAGAGCCACAGTGACGGGAAGGAATAGCTGCTTCTACCAGCAGCGTGGAAAGTCCCGGCAGGATGGGGGCTCGCATTAACTGTTTTTATATTCCTTCATGGGAACAGCTACTAACTCAGTCCTGCTGATTGCAAAACCCAGGAATTTCATGCTTTGAAGAAGTATAATAATGCCTTTGTATGTGCTTATAATATGGAAAAAAACGAGAAGCAAGCCCCTTGCTTTCAAATTAGAGATGTGTGCTGGATAACACTAGAAATGGGTTTGATGCTGTGGAAATAATTCAGGTAATACATTCTGTTCCCATGAGGATGTCTTGTTTATAAATTACTTCTGGATCCTGCACTCCTGTGATGAATTATCTACTCTGCTTAGCCCCCAAAAGCATGACTGATCGGTAGAAGCAAGCTCCGCCGTGGTCTCCAACCCTCTGCTCCCCTCCCCACCTCCCACGTCCACCTCTGGTGACGCGGCTTGGGAGGGAAGCACCAGGCACAGCCTCCGCTGGTTGGAAATGCTCACGGGGAGGCAGGACCCGTGGAAGGGGCTTTTGGGGGTGGTTTAGGGGCTGAAGTATTTTGGGGTGTTTCCACAAAGTGGAAAAAGTTGATGTTCACAACAGCGAGAGGATACCACCAGCCCGCTGGCTTCTCTCTCCAGCAGCTGGGGACTCCAAAATACATGGTCCTGAAACCCAAAGGCCCCCTTCACTGAAGACGAAGGGGAAAAAACCTCTTTGAGAAACCAGTAGAGAAGGCACAGAAGGGCTTGTTTAATTATGTTCCCATTATTTCTTATCTACAGTAGCACCCCACATGCACATCCCTCTTCCCAGGCAGTCCTTGCTGTCTGGAGCTCATAACCAGACCGACAGATCAATATGCAAACTCTGAGATGAGAAACTGTTAGAGGGTCCCAAGTGCAAGACGGAGGTAGCTCCCCCTCAACGAGGACAGGGGAAACACAGAAGGTGCTGGTTCTCTGGGGTGCTCGAGGAGACTCTAAGAACCAAAAAGGCAACTGCGTAGCAATGAATTTGGAAGACAATTTCACATCTTTTGTTTTGTTTCCCTTTCATTAGATGGACATCAACCATTCAAAGAAAGATTTTTGAGTAGACGAGTAGACTCATCTTTGTGTTTGCCTACCCACCAGGGCTTGTGCTGGCACAACATGTTAAGCGTGCGTGCAAACTATAATTTGGTGCACAAAGAAAGAAAAAATCTCTTCCTTCCATGACGTTTTCCCATTCTCACAGTTCCCAAACTTTCATAATACTTTTTAATGTCAGTAAAAGACACCCCTTTGGAAGACAAAATCAGCATGCCCTCACTCCTTTCCCTGCACACAAAGGCCACCAAGTCCTTTTGAGGACAAGGTGCTGAATCACAGCGCGCTGTTACTGCCCTGCATGGACGTTGGTAAGGTGGTTAGAGCTGGAGCTCAGCAGCAGTCCAAAAAGGATCTGTGAGTAAGTGCAGGCTCTGTGTCTGTACCTTTTTGCAACCTGCACAGGCAAAATCCCACTTGCCTGATTCCTTTTAAAGAACTGCCATTCATAAAATCAATTCAGAGCTATGAATTTCAATGAGAACATTGTGTTGTGTGCTAGGCAGCCAACACCTCACCTGACTCTTCAGGGATAATTAAGCCAGTTAGCTTACCTAATGGGATGGCTGAACCCAGAGAGTTTAAAGGGTATGTTTGGATAAGCATATAAAGCTTATCCGAGCTCCTAAGCCAACAAGAAATTGCACTCCCAGCCTTGCTAGAATGATCATTTCTAGCTCCTGGGGGCTGGCCATGTTTTCTTCAGCAACATCATCTTTCGTCCGACTACCCTCTAAACAAAATACGACTGCATATGTTTGCAGAAAGGCTAAATCTAGTACATCTTCTGAAAATTACTAGAGCTCTAGTTTGGCCCTAACTATCTCTTTCACCACTAATCACTAACCTCTGACTAAATACAGAGAGTTCTTCAATGTTACCCGCTGTGCTTTCTGTCCCTGCCCTGCCTTGATGCCTTTCCATTGTAGTCGATCAAAACAATCAATGGGAAGAAGTGGTTTATTAATGTGGTACCCATGGCATTTAAAAAAAAAAAAAAACAAACAAGTGCCTGAACAAAAATCAAAAGATGGAAAAAAATAACAATTTTTTACTGCAGGAAGCACACAGATGAGGGAAATAACTCTAGAGGAAGCATAAAGACATATCATTTTAAGAGAAAAGAGGAGACGTGCAGTCTGCTACATGATTTGGGGCTTTTTGTTTGAATGACGCTGAGCAACCCTCCTTTTTAGCTGATGCCTAGGAATACAAATTGTCTACTAAATATCTGCAGCTGCAGTCTGTTCTGCTATTGAAGAGGCTGCAGAATGTCACTGCTGTTTGCTTTGTATAGAAGAGCGAAGGGGGAAGGGTTCAAAGAAAGACAAAGACCACAGTAGCATTGCTAAGACCTGTGTATTAAGCCTGTGGTTTTTAATGTTTCCCCTTTCAGCTTACCCTGCTCCTCATGGTTTGTTCAGTAAGAGGAAGAGAAATGGCAGCACAAGGATAACTGGCCAGCCTGGGCTTGGTCAGACTTGTGTTCACTTTGAGATAATTATTATTTACTACTTGCAATATAGTAGGATCCAGAAGCCCTGGTACTGGCCCAAGATCTTCTTTTTCAAGGGATAAATGCAGACTAAGGCAATGTAACCTTTTAAAGGACTAAAGATTTATTGATTTTTTTAAGAATGTCTGTAGTATGCAAAGTGTATTCCACAATGCAGCAGAACACGTTATAAATACCACACAAATGGCATACTGGAAGCCAAAGAGAATGCAAAGCACGGCTTTATCAAAAGCTAGAAAGAGTCAGCATGTGCAAAAAACATCACACTGAGCCTCAAGATACAAAACTCGTACGACCCTTTGGGATTAGATCTGACGTGCATCTTTCACCTTCAAATATCAGTGATTAGCAAGAGGAGTAAAGGAAGTCACAGGAAGGTTATATACTATCACATTGCTAAAGTCAGAGCTTGCTTTCAAGTCCATCTTATCTGTTAATTCATGACTGCTGGGAAACCAAAATAACTTTTTTTAAAAAAGAGTGAATCAATTGTAATACAATGTTAGACAACAAGGCAAAGATCAGTCATGTTTTTAACAGTTTAGTATAATCATTTAAAATACAATATCCATGTTGGGCCACACAGAGGAATATTGTCCCTTTAGGATCGAGTATGCCATGTGCATGTGGAAATCTCAAAATACATGATATTCCTCTTCAGCTCTGAATTCCTTCATTTAATGTGAAATAATATCACCGCTGTTCAGTCATGAAGAGTGTGAATCCCGCTGTCTTTCCGCTGCCTTCATGGGGGATAAGGGCTTTGTTCTGTCTGCCTTTGAGGGACACGCCTGCCCATAGTAGCTAGTTGTCTGAATAGATGGATACAGAAGGCAAGGTGAATTACTTCAGGAAATAGAGACAGAGAATCTTTTTTTAATCTTTCACTTTTACTTTAAATCATTTCAGCTACCAGTATTTATCAGAAAAAATCTGTATAACAAACTTACTTAACCTGCAGTTAACAAAAATCTCTCCAATTCAAGGCATTCCTTAGTCACATTTTAAAATCCAGACATCATGCTATTCAGACACACTTGGAATAATTTTGGTTGTATTTTGACTAGCTAATCAACTAAAAGATTATACCCGAGTCCTAGAAATTAAACTTATATTCACACAAAAATATACCCCAGTTGCAGCATGCATGTGTAACACTTCAAGCTGGGGATATTATGATTAATAACAGGTCTGAATGTTAATTTGCTTTATTTTTCATAGTAAACGTATTATTGAAATATAGTTAATCGAATTTGTGTAACATATGCTACATGTAGTAGCGTGAGTATAGATTTTTGTGTTAAAAAATGAGAGCTGAAGTGCCATTAAGAGACAGAAATGTGCAGTTCAATGAAAATAACTGTATGTTTCAGACTCTCAGCTTCGCAGCAGGAGAGGAATGGGGGTAAAGAGGAAAAGCAGAGGAAAGAGAGGGAAGGATTAAATCAGAGGCAAAAAAGACATACAAAGATGCTAAAAGGCGGGTAAATATATTGAAAGAAAAATGCAATGGGTTTGTAAACTTTAGATTGGTCTTAGTCTCTTGCTATTGAAAGTGACACATTGAAATGAACCATTTCCTAAGGCTTTTTCTGGTTTAGGTGAGTGTTTGTGGATATATTAGTAGCTTGACCGGGACAGGGTGGTATCATAGCTGGGCATTAAGTGCAGACACTGATACGTGTGTTCATTTATGCTGACAGAACAGGGCTTGACGAGCTTCACTGCATTTCTGCTCCATTGGTTGACTAAGACATCTTTTCAGGAGGAATCACCTCCAAAGTCTCCTTTGACCAGTGTTTGACTGAGTGTGATTTGTCCGCACGCCACAGCACTGCAGACAGTACAAAAGCATCCTCATCCTCCCTGCCCTGCCTGACCTGAAGGGAGTAAGGCAAAGTTTTGAGAGCTTCTCTCTTTTCAGAAGGTATTTCGTCCTCCTCTGTATTACTGTACATGAGAGAAGATCAACAAGGGAACCTTGGAATGATTTACTGAAGAAAGCATGTAATAACAGCAAGAATTACAAGTTTCCTCTGTTTTTAAATATATTGCTGGTTTCCGGTAGTATTTTTCACAGTAATATTAGGAGCAATTCTTAAGTCAGTGTAGTTTGCTAAAATGCAGCTGCAAGCTGTTTTTTCTCTCTCCTGCAGTTGAGATTTTTAAAAATATTAATAGTATTTTACCTTCCTTTAAGACCATGAGAACGATAGAACCGTTCCTAAGTATCGGTGATCTGATTTCGGAGACCAGTTACTGAAGTTCTGCATAATTTGGGGTTCTGTGCCCACCTATGTCTGAAAACAGTCCTGGCCTTGCAAGTGCCTAACTGAGAGCAGGACAATTTTCAGACCTGCACAGAAACCATCACTCACCGAGACCTTTTGAAACTCTTGGCCGCTCCATTTTCCCAATTTCCTTCCAAATTTTCCCTTTGTGGAAATACCAGCGGAGTAGCTTGATGCCCTACACTGGGGCTATGGAGCGGTGGGATGCAAGGCAGGACCACAGCGTGACATGGAGGAAGCTTCTGCTAAGGCTGGGATACATCTCACCCAACTTCAGCCATCCAAAAGTCAGGTGTCCAGCTGGAACCACCTCTGTGAGGCCTCTCCGTAACCCAGTGAAAGAGTTAGGCACCCCTAAAGGCCAGCGATGGGTATAAAATATACCCATAAATGACATATCGAAGGTGCTTACCTCTCCCCATGACTACAGAGAAAGCTGGGACATGAGTGACAGAGAGCCTAGGCAGCTGACTTGGACTACAGGTTTTTTTTTTTAGTGTTTTTTAGTGTTAGAAGGAGGTGAGAAGAGTCACATCTTAATTCACCATATGTTCACTTATTCCGAGATAGTATAAAAGGCGATCTGGCTAGAATGATAGTTCTGCTTTCCCATCTTGTATATGTGGAGATCTGCAATTAAACTTACCTATTTTATTACTTTTAGTGTTTTATTTCCAATATAATCACACATGGCTTATACCAGACAGGTGCTAAGTATTATATTAAACTAACAGAAACAGTTAAAAGTGGGTAGAGGTGACACACTGAAATTTGATTTATTTTCCCTCAGCTAAAGGAAAGCAAAACAATTACCATTATAACTATTGAATGTTTGAAGGTTAGCATGTTCCTAAAAACATATTGTTAGTTTATGGGGTTGCTACTTATCTCAGAAAGGCAATTCTGCTGGCAATTTGGCTATTAGTAGCTGCTGAAAAGAAATTAAAATCTGGGCTGAGCAACATCGAAAGAAAATGATCTGAAGGGATTAACTGATTCTACCCTGTAACGTAACTCTTCATTCAGCAGCTCTTTTTCGTATCACTTCTTTAAAATTAGGAGTGAATTTCAGCTGGCAAAATGAATAGCTCGCAAGGACAGCAGAATGGCTTGCCTGGGGCTGCGGAGAGCACCCCGACATCGGGGATTAAACCTGCCTCTTGCTTCGCAGGGATTTGTACGGGCTCCCGGGGTGCAGGGCCGGTGCCAGCATCTTTAGGGCAACGAGCTGCTGCTGCTGCTGGGACACAGGGAATACCTGGGGCTGCTGCTGCCGGTGCGCCCTGTCCGGGAAAGAGCTCCTCTTTATTTGAAATATCCCCCCCTGTTGCATTCCTTCAGGGTTATATACTTTGGTTGAAGTTCAAGGGCATTTCCCGTATTTGCGTGTGCTGTTTACAGTTGTTTCATTAGGTGTGGTGTCCGTAATAACTTACACGAAATTCCCTCTTACAGAACATGGCCCCATCAAATCTGTTGAATGGGGATTCCTGTTGAGCATAGCTGTTCTGGTTATTTTACCTAGACATATTTCACATATGAAATTTCAAACTGCTCTAAGCAACAGCATCCTTCCATTGCATGAAGTACTTAGGTATTTTGTCCCACGTTAACAGAATGGAACAGGTAAAATATCTGGATTTGGCTTATCAAAAGTTTATAACTGCACAGAAGATATTTGTAAATATGACACTTGATGGTTTCACTGAAATAAAAAATATTTGACAATGAATAATGAATTCCGACCCATATATTATATTTACATTTTAAAGTATTTCATAAATTAACCAAAAAACCTCACCATGTAACTGAAAAACAAGTCAGATAATTAAACCTATGAGAAATTGGTCAATGTATGCTACCTTTGATGCTAATGACAAATGTACCAAAGCTGCTTTTCAATTAAGAATCATAGTTTTATTCAAAGAGTAATGTTCTGAAAAGATATACTTTTCATTGAGAAAAAAAGCATATTCTGATAAACCTTCTTTGTTTGCACACTTTTTGACAGAGAGGCTCTGGGGCTGCTGCCCACCAGTCCCCACTGCTGACTCCCCCTCCCACTGCTGAGGTGTAAATCCATTGGTTCCATCTGCTTTTTAAAGCTGGCTTTCCTTCTCTCTGCCACTTTTTCTGCAGGTGTTTTTCCCTGGTATTACAAGAATTTCTGTTTATTTCCCTTTTGGATTTTAAACCAGCAGTTTGGAGCAGTAACCATCTTATTTGCTCCACCGATTGGCTGCACGAAGCTGTTACAGACATTTTATTCAGTAAAGGCAGCTGGCTAGGCAAAGGCAACGTTAACTACTATCATAGCTATAAAAATAAAACAGAGTTTAAGATCATAACTGTAGCAATAACCTTGCCCTAATAGTATAAAACAAAATAGGACCCATTATGGATTTTTTTTTTTTATTGCCATCTGTCACAATTTCCATTTTGGATTATTCTGGAACAGTTTCGTAGTCTCTTCACACTAAACAAGCTTGGAATAAAATGCAAGTCAGAAGGAAATGAGATCGCTTTAAATCAGCTTGTCCTGGTAAGTGCAAACATTGGCATCATCATCTTGTTTTATTTCTTCCCATCCTTTAGGACGACGGCATATGGTTTCCATTCCAGTGAGGACGTACGAGTCGGGAAGCGGGGAGGAGCACAGAGGCACAGAGCACTTCTGTTTGCCTAAATCTCCTTGAAATCACACCAAAACAGAAGGGGTACAGAAAGTAAAGCATCTTACCTCTGTCGATGGGAATTTCTAAAGAATTTTGGGTTATCCTTCCTATTACCAGTTTGTCTCATTTTCCCAATGTTTACTGATCACCTCTCTGTGGAAATCTCTGTCCTCTTTCTTCCCTCTATGCCACTGACTGCCTTTTCCAGGCTTTCCATAGCAAGAAGGTCCTTCAGGTAGGAGGGCTCAGCAACAGGATCTCCACAACTCACCAAAACTACCTTTAGTGTCACTGTGAAGGTCATAGCAGAGAATCCGAGATCTCCTATGGGCAACTGGGAAAGGTACTCTGACAAGGTGACTAGGGTGAGCAGAGGTATCCAAAAACTTCATGCCAGAAAAGACTTTATCTTCTAGAGCTCTGCGTTTTATACATGAGATAGCTAGAAGGGATGTGTTAAAAAGACCATATTATCAAGAAACAATATTCTTTCCCTTTCAAAATGTCAATGCTGTTCTTAGGTGAAAACTAGTAAAAAGTTCATTACAAACAAAAGTAGGACACTGAGGGATAAACATGGTGCGTTGGGAAGGAGCCAGCCTAGCTTTTGCAAATGGCAAATATGAGCCACGTGTCTACCCCAGTTTTGGAAAGGGGGGTTGACAATGTCACTGAGTATGTTGATATGAATGATCTGACCAGAGGAAGAGTAAAAGGACAGCTTCCATGGCAGAAGAGGTCCTTCTGGAGGTGACACTTTGTTGTATCCCCGTTGCTGCATCCCACCTGGCCATCGTTCCAGCCGCACCGAAAAAATACCGTCTGCACCTGCTCAGTGAAGCAGTCCAGATCACACCAGGGACCGACCCGTCCTCTTCATTATCTACTGCTTCGTCAGTCTTTGAGCCACCTGGAAACCAGATTTGCCATGCTTTTAAGGTTTGCTCTCCAAGTCACTGTTAAGCGGCACACAGCCAAAATTTCTGGCCCTGCTCTGGCCACCCACTGTGAAGACCCAGAAGAAATGCTGCTGCCAGCGATGAGTCCTTGCTTGTAATTAAGTCAGTATCAATAATGACCCCACTTAAGCCAAGGCCACTGTATAAATTTCTGCCATCGAATCTATATCCATTAGGAGTATGCAAAACTGTGGTCTGTGATTTATAGTTACACCAGCTGAAGAGCCCAGCGTAGATGGGGTGATACTCTCTCTCTCTATATATATCGCTTTAAATTCAATCTGGTTTCCACCTACAAGAGACTACAAACTGCCGTGGGAAGAACGTAGCTGGAATAATCTAACTACAAACACTATTGGAGTTTTTGATAGTGTGGCTATGTAATTCTAGCTATGCTGGAATGATGTTTTGGGGGTTTAGGTAGAGAAAGGGTGTTGCAGCAGGTGAAAACAGTCTTTAGAAATCCCCCCAAATATGAAACTAAAGGATTTTAGTGTTAATATTTGCCATCAGATTAAAATGTCGTCAGCTGGATAGGTCCATGCAATATTTTTTTATTTCTGTTGAAATTATTTTAACATTACAAGGTTTGTTTATGAGAAATTATTTTAAATCCAAAATTGTTTAGTTGCTGGCAAACTGAGTTATAATAAGTATTTATTTACAAATTTTTACTTATACTTCTAATTAATGATTTCACTGATTCTTCTTTCCCAAAGAAACTGTAACTGTTGAGAATTTCCTTGACTTTAACTTTCCTTTTCTAACAAAATCAATCTGGAATTAGAGAATTTGTTCCCATCAGGACAAATTTTCAAGTACCACTAAATGTAGGAGTGAAACAAAGCATTTGGGCAGAGGTCCCTGAAACAAAGTAAAGCAGCTGCTGGCCTGTCAGTATAAAATATCCTACAAATGCATAAATGTGTGACATATGTTCACTGGAACATTTTTGACATGATTTTGGCTCAACATACTGTGTATATCTTTCCCTAAATGCTATATATAAACTCTTGTTTAATATTCGCAGAATTGTGTATCATTTCCCAAAAGCATAAATTAAAGAGACAATATTTCTGGGTCATTAAATATTTATGTCCTAAAATGAAAATTCAAGGTTAAAATCATTTCCCAATTGCCGCACCAAAAAGAAAACATCACAGAAAATATACATACGTGTATATTTTAAAAGTCAATTAAATGCTGTGTGTTGCAGTGGCAGAAGAGAATTAATCGCTTTTGTAGCCACTGGGACAACCTGGTGGTCAGTTTTCAGCAGTTGTAGAAGTTGAAGGAAATCTGGCTGTTATGTCTCTTAAATGGTTAATTGAGCAGCATTGCCAGCATTACATCTAACGCACAAGACTTTCTGAAGAAGGTTTGAAATTCACTTCTTCCTACAGCAAAACTCTGTCATTGAATAATTTATCCCCTTCTCTCCAAGCTCCAGTTCTCCCATTCAAAACAGAAAATGCTCTCAACAACCAGGCATTTCCACCCAGCCATCTCCTTCTTCCAAAGAGGTTGACCTGGTGGCATGACAAAGAGTCTGAGATGGTGACTGAGTCCCCATCCCTGGAAGTACTTAAAAGACGTGTAGATGAGGTGCTTAGGGACATGGTTTAGTGGGCATGGGGGTGTTGGGTTGACGGTTGGACTCGATGATCTTAGAGGTCTTTTCCAACCTTAATGTTTCTATGATTCTATGATTCTATGACTGAGTCACAGCTATCCCCAAAGAAATCCAAAGTATGAGGCAGCCTGCAAGTTGCCAGTACTCCAAGGGGCAGGGTGGGAGCAGTGGGAGAGAGGATGGGAATTTGGATGGGATCCCGATAACCTGGAGCAGAACATGCTAGCAAAGCTTTTCCAAGGCGCGCGCCCCGTCACGTCTGTCACGAGAAGAGTCCCTTGACTCATATTGTGACTTCTAGCTCAGCTTTGACCAGAGTTTTGTGCTATCACCTAAGCCACAAGCATCTTCCTCTGACCAGCGTTTCCAATGGGTTTGCTCGTGGGAGGAAAATGGCTGGTGGAGGTTAAGGGGTGCTTGGCAGAGGGATGTGGGGTCCCACTGGCTCTACGCCGGGGAGTGGAGGCATAACCTTGATCTGATGGCTGCGCTTGGCCAGGTCCAAAAAGCTGCTGCTCCGAGGTCTGCTGGCAACGCTCGCTCCTGGCTGGGACCAGGGGCTCCATCCATCCCGTGCTGTGCCCCTCCCCAGCCGCCGCCACTGGGTCGGGGCTCTGGGGCTGCCCGCCGCTGGCCCCTGACAGCACATAAATAATGCATTATTGACATCGGGGGGACATTTTTTGCATGCTGCATGCCAGATTTTATTTGTTTACCTTTCCAGACTCAAGCTGAGTTTTAAGAGTCCATTTCACTCGGCACCAGGAAGCCTTGTCAGAAAAGTAGCAAGATACACAGCGTGGGTCTTCAGAGGAAAGAAATGGAAATTTTGCTCAGCGTTTTTGTGTTCTAAAGATCTTAATGTGTAACAAAGTGATAAGTTACATACTATTAATTTTTATATGAGTCATGCTCTTAATTTTTATATGCCCTACATACTGGTGAATAATTCTATATCCAAAAACTATTTCCGATTCTAGTGTTATTTATCTAGTATAATGTTATTTCAGTCAGGAGCTACGGTAAACCATTGTCATCAATAAGTTGAATCAGTATGTTTCCAAGTCTGATTTCAGAAACTGTAGTTCCCGTTGCAATTTTTGTGGCTGTTTTGGTACAAACCCACTTGCAGAAGCAGTGGCACAAATTGTGAGAGGCAGAAGGTGTGTCTGGATCCATCCTGCGGGTTTGGTTTCTGCGCTTACTCCAAAGCCACGGCCAGGACACGGGAGAGTGACATTTGCTGCAGCGAGAAGCATCCCGGAGCATCAGCACCTTCATTAGCCTGAGCAAAAATATAGTCTCATCTAGGTGGAAACAAAGAAATGAAACCCTTAATTCAAACAATAACTGGCTTTTTCAACCAGGCCACATGATTACATTTGTGATTTAATTTGATACAGCTGCAAAGTTCTCCTGTCATTTATTGGTTGTGGAACATTCAAAAATGCACAGAATGAGAAAGATACTGAAGATTGCTTGCAGCTACTAGAAATACAATTTCATTCTGTATTGGTATAGGATGTGTGTCATTCAGTGCCAATGGAAAACTTTATGTCTTTTCCTTTTATGCTTATTGTTAAGAAAAGTCAGACAAGAGACATTATTCACAAAGTCTCATCAGCTCATACCATCATGAAAAGCAAGATGACAGCAATTAAAGCAGGTTGATGCTGTAAGTCCCCTTCTGCTCGCTGTATGAACAGCCAGCCAGCAAAGTCACTCCTGGACACGAGGTGTCCAGAGGGTGAATCTGGAGAAGGACAGCTACACCAGAAACGTCTTGTTCAAGGAAATGAAACAAAATGAACAACAAAAAAAAATCCTCCCAAAGCCCTCCCAAAATAAGAAAGCAAAATTACTCTGAAAATCACCTTCAACCACTTTGGAAAGAACCAGAAGAAAGGTGAAATCCTCTGCTGACCTCATTTGGTCAGCGTTTATTTACCTTGCCATTTATACCGTGACATTTATTTGAGAGCAGGATCTAAGCTGACCAGTAGCATTTCTATATAGCAGCCTCCAGACAAACTGCAGCCTTTATTGTTCTCAGTGCAGTAGGAAGAGTTGGAGGCAATCTCTGCCCATTCGTTGAAAATAACATGGTTAAGGATTTATTTTTTTCCTTAAGAATTTGAGAATTATTTTTTCCTTAAGAATAAGCTTTCTTCACAGCAGGGAATATGCTATATGCTGGAAGCAGTTGCAAATTAATTCCTCAGTTTCCATAATGTTTGGAATTGTACATATTATGCTATACAGTTGACTATTCATGGTAAAAAGTAACTAAAATCTCTTAGCATGAGCAGAGGGCTAAAACTAATAAGACAACAGAAATCCTAAACTCAGTTTTAAAGGAAAAAAGAGTGGGCAGGGGGGCAAGGAAAGAGTTAAAGGATGTATGGTCTCTACCTTATTGCAAAGGGAACGAAATAAATTCTGATTTTTGAAGATTGCCTAAATATCTATGACGGTTTCTCCATTGTTTTCTTACGGTTTACTTTTATAGAAAAACTTCCTTTTAAGGATGAGGGCTTGTTGCAGAAATTACAGGGTGAAAGCCATGTTACGTAGCAGGTCATGGTCCTTTCTGCTACTAAAATAAAGCAGCTAAATATTCTCAGCTTAGCAAGCAATTTATGAAGCGCTTTGACAGCCTCGTATAGCAAAAGCTATAATTAAGATTATCTGATATTCTCTTATCAGGGACAGACAGTGATACGGCCACATCTACACTGAGAGGTGAGAGTGTGTATCGCACAAATCAGCGTTAATGAGGGTCCTCCGGCTTCCTTCGCCCTCCGCCTTCTCTGTCCCCAGCATTTCTCCTTCTCATCCGGAAATCATCCCTGAAAAATTCAAGGCCAAGGGGAACGATGTCCTAATTGAAAACAAAGCCCCATTGAGCAAGAGGGATCAGTACATTTTACTCAATTAAAGTTGATGTTTGACACTGTGAGCCATAATTTATCTGGGAAAACTATGCCTGTAGTTATACAGCAGCCCTTCAAACTGACCTACGTCCTTGGGGAATGAATTTTGTTCTTGCATTCCTCTGAATCTGTATCTACTGAACATTGCTGATGGCACGAAGGAGAGGTTTGGGGATTGCAGCTCTTTTCATTTGTCTCGATGTTGTCTGCCGTAAATATCATTGCCTCTGCGAGGGCTGTGAGGCTGCTAAGCGGGCAGGGGAACAGAGCATAACAGTAGTTGTCAACGAGCTGACTTCTCAGCTTCTATGGGCAGTAAGGTCAATTTAACAGAAAAAAGGGGATCAGCAAAACATTCCAAAACACCTAAATATAGATTTGCTATTTGAGTTCGGTTCTTTGTCAAAGGACTGCTTTGTTAAGTCACTGCTTAATCCTTTGACTGATGGTGGTCTTCAGGACCTCTTCAGAAGTTATTACTTTCTCTGGTCCTACTCTTTAAAGTATTTAACACCCCTAAATCTCTAAAAAGCACACTTATGATATCTGCTGCTTTTCTATCAATATTCTGTCTCTGTGGTTGCTTGGAACTGGACACCTTTGGGCTCTGGCCTTTTTAACACCAGTTATCTCAGTCACGGAGGGACACCCGTGCCTGACATCGGCGCACGACACCTCTAGAATATGAGCTGTCAAGCTCTGTGGTGCCAGAGGGATGTCACCTACGCCACCGGTACAGGAGCTGAACATACAGGTGTTCATTCTTAGCAGCTGAATTAAAGGCACTTCACCAGTTAAATGACAACAATGTGTGGACAGAAAGTTTCAGGATCAGTACAGAAGAAAATTTAATCCTCGAGATCCTGGTAAATGACAGAATAAGTGTACACGGCTACCGGGTGGGGGGTATGGAGAGCTACATTTTTGCTTTGTAAAGAAATTTTAAAGAGTCTTCAATGTCTTTAAAAGTGCAGCTATATCTTAGAAAAACTACAGGTTGAATTGCTTTGTGAACAGTCACATTTGTCAGTTTTTTGCTAATATAAACCTCTTCACAAACACATACATCTCCAGTATGGGACAAAGAGCAGAGGCTAAGGTTATGTTTAGGTGGCAGAGAGCAAAAGAAGGTTAACCAT
Organism: Pelecanoides urinatrix; assembly: GCA_013400755.1. NCBI lineage: Eukaryota > Metazoa > Chordata > Aves > Procellariiformes > Procellariidae > Pelecanoides > Pelecanoides urinatrix. Next base: position 174,288 of record VZTQ01005720.1, read on the forward strand.
TTCTTAACCTGTCACACGTATGGCACAAAGGCTTACAAAGCTCTTTACTGCATCACTAGTTTGGTTTTCATCTCACATTCATTGTTTCTGTTTTTTTTCCCTCTAACTACTTTTTTTAGATGAGGGTGATATTCTGTCATTTAGCCTACACATTGCTCCCGTTGATGTCCCACTTATCAGGAAGGGACAGTGTATTTAAGAGTTAAACATCTGAGCTCACTGTTATTCACATATCCTTCCTGTGTGTTGGCTACCTCCGCACCCATACATAATTTTCTCCCCCCCTTTACCTTTTCCCCTCCCTCTTCCTTTCTCCCCAGCTTTCCTGTTTGATTCCCTTTATTGTCCCATTTACCAGTTCTCTCTGGCTTATTCTCAGACTCGTTTTGTGTCAATGAATGGTGAAAAAACATTTCCTCCTCACACCATCACCTTCACAGAGCCCTTCACCGTTAGCGTCCACTTGGAGGAAAAAGAGACTTTTGGTGGAAGAGGCTGCCAAGCCACCGCAACCAAACCAGTCCTCAGCCCACACGGCCACCGCCTTGTGTCGGCACAGATTCAGGCTTATATTTTAATAAAGTACTTTACTTTGGAGGATTTGAAGTTTTGCTGGACTGGGAGTTCTGGGAGGACAAGAAGGTTTGGGTTAGCAGGGAGAGTCTCACAAAGCATATTCACACAACCTCATCGTGCTCCTTGGGGCTGGCCGCAGTCACTGGGAATTATCTCCGTGTGCTCTAGCGACTATGGCAGTTATTTCTTCACTGAGTGGTGGAGGATAGACGGTTGTAATCTATACATTAACAGGTCTGAGGATATAAGTCATGGAGCTTAGAACAAGGAGTGAATTGTTTTGGTCAAGTATTTTTAGCAAAAAACCCTAGACATCTGGAGCTACAGTAAAATATTGTGATCTTGTACTTGATGAATGTGCTCCTTCAAAAAGAAAGACAAAAATCCTTAAAACTTTGAAAAAGTGAAAAGTTTCACTTAAATATAGTATCACCACACCTGTTTGCCTTTCACTTTTTAATGAGTAAATGTTGCAAAATTTCTTTTTTTTTTTTTTTAAAGTTGTCCTTTATGTGGCATGTGGGGTGCCACTACTGATAGTGCTGGTGACAGAAATCACATGCATGGCCTACCCAGAAGAAAAACGAGACAGCTTTATTCCCTGCAAAGGTCATGGCAACCACCAGTATCCCACCGCCGCTATCCATGCAGTGTATTTATCTGCCTTTGCAAGGAAAGATGTCTTTTCCTGTTCTTCTCATCCATTACCAAGTACATCAGCTGTTGCTCATTGCCACCTTCTCCTGTGAATTCACAAAGAGCAGCATGCACGTCCCTTCGAGACTCCCTGTCCCAGCCAATCTTTACCTTCTTCACCTGGGACACCCATCTTCTTCACTCCTTGCCCTTCCTTCCCCTAGACAACGTCCTTCCCTGAACTGAACAAGCTCCAAACTTTGTTTTGCACCAATAGAAATAAGACTAGCTAACGTCCAGCAAAGAGGAAGAAACCCTAGCAAGGGGCCAACTACCACAGGTGCTCCTTGTGCTCCACCAGCCTGGAGGTCCCTCCTGGGATTCAGTCACAAAAGGCAAAAGGTCCATGGCTGGCCTGTGTGGATCATTACGTCTAGACCTGAAGCTCATAAGCCTACCAGTAAAAAAATTTGTCTGAAGATGCCCTGTTTTCTTTTCCTGCCTATGAATCTGTTGTGGTCTTGTTGGAAAACCTGTGGATACGTGACTCTTCGAGGGGACCTGCTCCCCGTCAGATTTTGGTGGGCTGATAGAGAATTCGACTCCCCTGCTACACTGCCTGGCAAAGGCTGCCCGGGGTAGAGTGTCAGGTGAAATGCTTGCCATAGTATGAACAGAAGATAAATGTGCTTTATCACTCCATTGTGTTTATTGATCACACTCCGGTTGTGCTAGCTTGAAGACAAATAGCCCAGAAATCTGAGACAAGAACAATCTTTATATGTCTCTGTATATATAAAATATAGATTTGGAAACTCCATATGTGTAATGAAAACTTCACACAGGTTGGACAGTATTGTTCCTAGTCTTGTGGATTGCTCTTGTACTGTAAACAGCTGCGTCCCTTGCTGCGTCTCTGGGAGTAAATCACACGAGGCTCGAGATGATTTCATATTTTAACAATCCTCTTTTCCTATTGTATGGCTGGGAGGGACTTCCTACATTTCATGTAATCAACATGCAAATTTGAGAGCTTCCCATAAAATCCTGCAGTAAACAGGATATGTTTGCTCTAAACAGATTTCATCCAGTAACAATTCACTATAAATTCAGCTAGCATCAACAAACTGTTATTTTCCCTCACGTTCCTTTAATATCTTTTTCCTGGTGTAGAACAACAGGAGAAAATTGCTGCTATTTGTCCCCAGATTGAAGTATTTAAGTAAAGCTAAAGACACTGTCTACCAATAATGATAGCACTCTGGGAGTCAACTACATTCTTTTTCATTGTAAATGTAAAGTAGTAAATGGAATTACAATTGGATTTAATTGGATTCAGTAAGAGTAGTTCATAGGTATTGCAGAAAACTGAAATGGGGATAGGTTATTAGAAGTTTACTACTTCAGATAAAAAGCAATTTCACAGGAGCTATGTTTACTGACGTGTACTAATAGCGTATAGATAATACAGATTTTTAGGATGTTATTTAAATAATTGTCCCAAAGTTTGACCCTGCCACTATGTTAGAAAGGAAAAATAAATTAAAGGGGAATTTCCAGTTTTACACATGCTGAAATTCCTACCTGCTAGTTTTCAATGCTGAAGAGATAATAACATGATAAGGAAGCCATAAAAACAGTAAAAAAAAATCTTCACCCAACAGATTTAATGCTGTATAAGGTTAGGACATGGCAATGAGTCTCACTAGGCATTTACACAACGCAGATTAAAATATATACTGTCCTGATTCATAAGCTGCTGTTTTGAGAGAAATACTTTCAGAAACACGTTTTTCAGTTTGTAAGTAGTCTTACCAAGGGGTGAAAGAACAAAGAAAGTAGATGCTCAAAGACAAATGTCAATAGTAACTTGGGCACCAAACTGGCGCCCCATTAAAATGGTTTGAGACTGGGATCAACAGTTGGCAGAGCAATAAGAGGGTGACAAAATAGGTTGATTTATTTTAAAGGGAATCTAAACATTGTGTTATTGTTGACAGTCGACAGTGAAAACACTGCTGAAAATTGAGTGTGAGACAGAGGTTTTCTCGATAGCCACAGGATGTCCTTGGAACAGAGTCTGCATCTCAATGAGCTAGATGCCACTAGCAGTACATTAGAAAGAAATTAGTTAGGATTGAACGTAATTATAATGTCAGGGTAGTTTCTAGTCCGAGATCCGTCGTTCTGGTTAGGAACCATGTCATACTGAGGAAAAATTAGCTTGCTTATAAATGCACAGCAGATCATTTCCAGACCAAACATGATGCTTCTCTCCACCTTTCTTCTTCCTCCCACTGTTTCTTTTTGTTTAAAGCACAGCTATAAAGACTCACATCTCATTTCAGCTGCTTTTGTCAGGACAGCTAATGAGCTGGGGCGGGATGAGAAAAAAACACAGTGGAAATGGGGTCACGGAGAGGTTAAACTTCATGAATTTATTCATTGGGATTCAGCTCACACCCTCCTGAAATGAGATGTCATCATTAAAGTTGTGGATGACACTGTTGCACAATGACGCTTCACGACAAGCTGTTAGAAAGACATGAAGGAAATAGTTTTCATTTAGACTTTAATACATCACCGTGATAAGAAAACAAGCCCCAGTTGAACAAACAATGTCAGAAAAGTCCTGAAAACAATCTATCTATGTAAGATGATTGTAAGGGAGAAATGCTCCAATTTCATTTAAAAAAAAATAAAAAAAGCAAGGACCTCAACTTTCTTTTCTACTTTTCTGGAATTACAGTTGTGAGACATGAATAGCACAAGTATCTTGCAAATAAAACTATTGTTTATTTCATCCCAGTACTTTTGATAGAGCAGAAATGATGGCTGGGTGTTTTTTAACAGGAGCAAAGAACCTAATTGTTTGAAAAGGAGAAAAAGGAGTGTTTCAATCAATTATGATGAGTCTGAAAGGTACAGGCTAATTGGAGGTGTGACCCGGCGCTGAGCTAGCCCGTTTCGGTGCACGGGCTCACAGCGTGGCAGTGACTCAAAGGGCCATCCTTTCCCCTGACCCACGGCAGAAATCAGCCGTATCTGGGTCAAGTGCTGTTCCGGCTTCTTCATTGTCCCCCAAAAATCTGGTTTAGTGCATTATTGTCTTCTATTATTAGATGTTTTCAAGTGGCTAAATGAAATCTTCCTTGCGGTAACCTTGCTGAGACCACTACTTCATGTCTTATCCGCAATTCCTCTTTGCCCTCTGTATATTTAAAAACTGTCGTCTTATCCCACCCTCAGTTTTCTGTCCCTTTGACTTGCAACGCCTCTTCTCTCAGGCACATTTTGGGGTCTCTCCTGGCTCCTGTTCCCCTACGGATTCCCCCTTGATTCCCACCTATCTCAAAGCCACCGCTTCAGGCAAAGTGGTTTCCAGCTGAGACCTCACCAGAGGAGAGGAAAGATTACCTGTCTCACAGCCTATACCCCTATTTATTGCAACCCAGGACAGTGTTTGCACCTCGTGAAACAACGTGCCGTTCACCTTCTGGTTCACCATCAAACAGGAACCATCTCTGCAGAGCTGCTGCCCACTGGCCTGCTCCTGTCCTGCATTTGCACCGTTGGCCGCTAGCTTGCTTCAGTGGGTTAACTACCACTTGTCCCTGTTCAACGTCCCCTTATTTGCTGCCAACCATACCTGCACTTTGGGAAGAACATTTTGAATTTGAATCCCATCGCCTAAAACGCCTCCAGCCCTTCCCAGCTCGGTGCGGTCTGCAAATCTAATAAGCCTACTCTCTATTCATACATCCAGCTTATTATAACTGGATGTCTCCGTTAGGAATGGTATTTTTCCAACCATCCTTGAAGGCTGCCTTTTTTTTATGGGACTCTGAAGCTAACTGAGTTGCCCGCAGAAAGGTTGCTGGCTCATCACTGAGATTTACAGCCTGCTAACTACTCCGTAATAAGGTAAATACAGAACTGCTGGGCCATAGGGGACACCGCCACAGAAGAAAACTGACGGCAGTTTCTGTTCCTTTCCCAAGCTCCTTTTCTCCTGATGTGAAGAAAAAAAAACCACCTTGGTGTGTGATTTAAAAAGAAAGTTTCCATTTTAAGATAAAGCTTGAGCTTCTAGTGCTGCGCTTTAAACATAGTTGGTGAGATTAAAGGAAGTCAGGTCTGAATTAATACTGTGGAACGCTAAACAGGATTTCTATCAAACAATAACAAAATGCCCTACAGAAGAAAGCCCGCTCACTGATTATTCTCCAGTGCTGTATAATTACCATCCGTCTTATCATAACTCTCCAAATCAAGGAACAGCCTTGATTTTACAACTGAGAAAACAACATATAGGAGAATTTTATTGGCAGGGAAGGGAAGCATGTACATGTCCAGTAGATAAACTAAGCTGTAAATTAATTTTAATGGAATTGAGATTTCCTGGAAAAAAATCTTATCATTTTCTAGCAGAACTTATGGCATTTTCTCTGCACTGTACTGGTGATGTCTCTGCTTCCATTGCATTGCTCTGGAACAGATTGACTTTCTGGATAGTCCTTGTCACCACATTTCATTGTGTCACAGCATTTTGGTAATCCTAAACTTTCGAAGACATTGCTGTACACCTACTGCTGGATCATTTCTCTTCTAATCAGCTACCCAGGGAAAGCTACAGACTGTAAACAAATTCTTCTTTTCTCTTCTTAGAGTCAAAACATAAATCCTGATATGACGAAAAAAAATCGTATTTCTCTGTGATATTAACTACTAAGTGATAACATATCTAAATACAAGAAACTTTTAAATCAGAGCCCATATTAGCAGAGCTCCAACACTGAGAAGTACAAAGAACCTGAAGGACCGCTCCTGCCTTTGGAAAAAGCACCTCACACATTGAAAATAAACTATTTTTCTCTCATTTACTGACTATAACTGCATAACTTTAAGTAAGACAGCCACAAAATGCAGGTTCTTTTACTTGGCTTAGGTGACTTTTTCAGAATACTGTATGAGCTGGGGTTTTTTAGGCTCAAGTAAACAGATCAAAAAATTTGGTGCAGAGAGGCAGAAGTAAAAACTGACCTAGAAAATATCACACAAATGGAACTGCAAACACTGATCTTAGTAAAAACCTGGAGGAAAATGCCAGCCAGCATTACACATTACCCTGGAAAGAAGAAAGCAAATAATTTTTCCTAGAGCTACTGAAATATCTATTCTGGGTCTACAGGAATATGGTGCAGTTTATATTCCAGGTGTCCTCAGTTCACTCGCTTCCTTCCTGAACTTAAGAGATTCAATCTGCAATTTGTTCCATACAGGTGGACAAGAGCAAGCAACAGAGTTACACTGATTGTGGCAAATTAGTTCATTTGCTTGCAATTGCTGTCAAGTATTACTTGGAGGCTGAGGCGGTTGGAAAGTGGAACAGCAAAGATTTTCCAAGTAAATGGCAAAAACTTGCAGACATAAGCATGCAAAAGCTCAACTGCAAGGTGGTAGTAGGGGAGAAACTGCTATCCAAAATCCTGAAAACAGCTAGGGCAAGGAAAAAGTTGCGTGTCGAAGAAGAAAATCTGGGGGAAAGTTAAGGCTGAGATTCTCCTGGAAGACCTAGTTCTGCCAAGGGCTCTGTTTGAAGTGGGCGGCTGGTAAATAGTGCTTGAAGTGAGGCACAGAAATGTCATAAAATCACTTCTTTATTTTGAATAATTGCACTATTTCCCACAAAAATGAAGATGTTTTGAATGCAGCGGGAGCTCCCTAGATGCCAAACCAGAGCAAGCCAAAATCAGCGAAAGCCCATAGGCCACCTCCTCTGAGAAGGGCAAGATAGGGCTTGTCATAACCTCGTCGCCGTCACCGGGTTTCTCTGAAGGCATTGCTCATTGCTTTTGCGTTTGGAACCCTATTCTCATTTCGGGCCCAGCCTGGAGGGACAGAACGCAGGTAGCCGTGCTACGTGGCCGTGGTGTGATGCCAAGGTGCTGCTCTCTGTTCTGCTGCATGATTGTTCGGTCCCTCACCGCTGTAGACTGCTATTAGGTATAGAACACATACATCCATTGTTACATGTTTTGCAACGTTGCCTTCCATACGTTGGTAGAAATTACATCTGTGCTAAAGCTCCTGACCCAAATCCATAATCCTGATCGGAGTTTCCTCCAAGAGGAATAAAAAGTTTGCATAATAAAGATAAGCATCTGACCTCAGATCTTAATCTGGAGAGACAAGAATCAGAAGGCAGGGCTCTAGGATGACAAGAATAAGCTTATATTCTCATTTCTGGCAATAGCTCACTCTGTGACCTGAGGGAGTCATTTCGTCCCTGTATACCTTGCTTGCTCCGTGTAAACAGAGGTAATAATGCTTACCCTCGCAAAGGTAATTTGAGGTCTATCACCAAAGGCTGCTATACACAATTATAACTGCCTGGGAAAGTTTGTGTTTTGTTTCCTAGAGAATAACCAGGATATGCAGCTTCTACGTAGTTTTCAGATGCTTACATGTAGCTGTCCGAATCAGCCCGTTGCTAATACAAATCTCACAAGGTCTTTGAGAACCTCCATATATTTATTGTCCTTTGGTGTGCACTATAATTAAGCTGCAAATATAGGAAGAAACTCCTGTTTGGAGCTCCTGCCACTGTTTCTCTGTTACAGTGAATTTCTACACCGGTTGCCCTGTTGCAGCGTAGCAGACGTGCTGGGGAAGGAGGAGAGAAAGAGAGATCTGAGCAAAGACACGATTTCTTACAGCCCTGCTACATCTCTCTGGGAACTGGGCCCCTTGGGGCAGACCCTTCTCTCCATGCCCAGCTCTCCTAAATGGAGCCTGAGATCCTCGTGGGCTGCGTGGTGCCTCTTCATGATGCCACCTGGGTACGGGCTTGCTGTCACTGCTACCCACTCTTCACCTCAGCCTTGCTCTCCACGGCGTGATTCTGACCTTTTTATCTCAAAAAAACCCCCATGCATCTTTATCCAGGGGAATATTATTCTAGCAGAGAAGTGGGCTGATGTCTGTGGCAGCCCTTCGTGGGTCGGCTGCTGGTGGCGGTTCCTTTCTCAGCTGCTGCAGTGTGTTAGTACAGACAGTCCCGTCTGAGTCACTCACCCCGGGCTGGATGTACAGGATGCAAACCCTTCATTACAGGAACTTTGTCAGCTAGATACATGGTCTTTCTTCTTTCTTGAACTTTGAAGTGGTTTTGTGGTCATACAAAAGCTCTTTAGTCAGCACAGCTTCTCTGCCAGGCAGCAAAGTAGTTATTGAGTTCAGGGATGGAGTGTCAAGAAAGATAGAAATTGCACTTTTGCATTCATTTGGAAATTGTATGTTCATCTGCTTGTATTCCTGCAAGGTGGGAAGCGTCTCAAAATTCACTTAGAAGAGCCACCATCTTCAGCAGTTCCCATCTTGGACTTTGAGTGCTGCACTGACCCCAGCGTCTGTGCCCACCGCTGTAAGGCAGAGCGGTCAATCATAGAATCATAAAATCGTTANTCCTTTGTTACGGAGCTGCACAAGCAGCGTTGTGTCCTGAGGGTGGGACGAGACCTGACCAGGGTCCTGCTCCCTGTCCAAGCAGAGAGGGGTCTGCTCCCATCTCACCAGCACCCTCCCAGTGCCGTCTGGTTCACACTACCCTCTTCTTTGGAGTTATAGATAAAACCTCTGCCAAAAAGCAGATAGGAGTCACAACTAGGTTTTCGGCGCAGAGGCCGGGAGGTACGATAGGCTGTGTGCTGTTCCATACCTGCGTGATGCTGAGCAGAGCTGAGGTGGGACAGCTGGCGAGATGCTGCTCACTAGCCCCAAAAGTTTAAGCCTTCATCTTAGGAGTCCTCTCGTGAGACATATATCTTCTTAGCAATATCGTTTCTTCTGCTATGAAACCTAATTATTATTACTCCTGCCCCTCTAATTTGATCAGATTTACACTAAAGAATAGAATCCCTTAAAGTTTTAAAGCACTAAACGAGCTAAAAGACAAGAAAGCTTCCTAACAGACAAAAATGAATGTTTTTTCCTGCCAAACAAAAGAACATAGTGGTTGTTACAATTCAGCATCTAGGAGGTGAAAGCCTTCTGCTTGCCCCCTAGAAGAGGCGGCAGCCTGGAAAGTCTCTCACACAGCTCCACCAATGCTCTTGGTCTTCAGCAAGAAGGGGGCACCTCTGAACATGGCAAAGCTCTGAACAAGGTCACCCAGCATGGCTACCGTTGTCTTTGAACAGCAGCAAGCCTAAAACAGTCGTTGAGAGCCAAGGTCCACCTGGTTGAGAGCTGAGGCCCCTTTTATAGGGCAGAGCCCAGTATCCTTCCTGGTACCGTACCTGTCCTCCCAGCTCATTCGGGTGGGGAGCTTTGGTTCAGTGTTAGCTCTGCTTTAAACAGGTGATTTCAGCAATGCCTCTTTGCTAGTTTTGTTTTAAATCTGTCTGAAGGCAGCTACTGGCGTTTGCCCCCGTGCCACAGCCAGGATGTCCAAACCCAGGGATGCAGCACGTAAGGGGGGTGCAATTGAGCATCGACCCACGCCTCTGCCCGGGTACCACTCTGCCTTTGCTCACCCCAGGGGCACAAACCTTTGGTCATCCTGGCCAGCTGACCTCCGTGCAGAGGTACCGTGTGAGAACCGGCCCCGTGGCCCAGCCGGGGCTTGCCTCTGGCAGCGAGGGGGGTCACAGCATCTCTGCCCCTGCGGCTGATCTCCCCGCGGCAGCCAGCCGCTCGGCGCCGGCTGTGCCGGCACAGCTGCAGGGAATTATTTCATATAAAACTGCAGTTTGGAAATGCTCTGGATGCAGTCTTTTTCCAGCCAAGGAGACTACTCTCCTTCAAACAGGACTTTGAATTGTAAATAATGTCACTTGGCTTTATAGTAAAAGATGACACTCAGTTAATAGGATGGCAAAGTTCATACACTACCCTATAATTAAAAAACAAGGGGAGAGACAGACCACTTAAAAGGGTTTCCCACTGTGACAAATTCTGTGGATAATAATATTTTCACACTGCTGTAAAAAGCTACTACGTTGGCTGTAAATTCTCCAGCAAGGGTAATGAGTAGTGTAGTTAGACTTTCATTTGTTTTGTAGTCTGATGCCCAATCTTTTGTGAAAATAAAAGCACAATGCTTGCATCGCTTGATCAATTGATCCAAAACGTGTCTTAAAGAAACAGCTTTGCTTCCCCTCCAGTGCCTAATTTCAGTTGTCTAATTAAAGCAATATCATTTGCATTTCTGAGGTATACGACTTTTGGTCTGCACAAATAAATACCATGTCCATGATTTAATTCAAGTCTTTTTTTCTCTACTGGCTCACTTTTCATATCTTTCTGGATATTGGCTTCAATTTATTTTACTTTTTTATGTTATTTTTACTTTTAATTGAGTGTCTCAAACACTCCCATCCCCTCCTTCCACCATACATTTTTGTGGCAGGGACAAACTTCTTTCCCCATCTGCCAGCAGTCTCTTAGCACAAAACCCTAGGTGAAGCCCACTTCACAGTAGATAGCATTTCAAATCTTAATGGGCTCAACCTTTAAATTTCTTTTGTACCTTTGTTAACCTCGGAATATAGCAAGTTCACAGCTTTTTTTTTTTTTTTTTTCTCTAAAGTATAATGAAAGAGACCCCTCCTGCCATCCTCCCATTTCCTCCTGAGATTAATTGAAATGCAGCCCTCTAAACCTCCGCTAATTTGTTTTGAAGCCAGCTATTTCCTCAAACAGTTGCAGAAGATGAAAGTTGTTGATAGGAGCTGCAATTTTTTTTTTCTGTTCCATTGCTACATGCCACTTAAATCCCTGGCTTTGCTCCCGTAGCTCTTGACATATGGATCTGAGCTAGCACGGATAAAACCCACAAGGCTCAAATACACATTCGTTTGACCTGCGAGAGGCTTGGTTTGCTTTCTGCTGAACAGTGTGGTAACGGGCTGGGAATGCTGCAGCGGAGGAGGTGGGAGCAAGGAGCAGGGGTTTTTTAGCATTTAAGGTTATAATTTCACATGCCACTTCAGGGGTCAGATTTTTCCACCCTTTCCCAGCCCGAGCACTTCAAAAGCACGCAGCTGCTGAGCCAAGGCAGGCAGGGTGGAGGGCTCTCCGGTGCAAAAAACCCCCTCCATTACAAGACATATTTATTTGAGTGCTGGAATTCAAGGCAGCATAGGGAATAATTATACCAAAAGTCATTGATCGGGAGATTAAAACTTGCCTTTAATACGTGCATGGTAGTACTAGCAAAAGCTCTTCTCCTCCTGAAGGCTACACATGACTGGGTTGTTGGGACAAAGCTCTTGCTCCTTTTTTTTTGACGCCGCAGTTAGCTTGATTTCATCTGAGTCATTCTCATTCTTCGCATGGCATGCTCTGCGTGCACTTGCTGCCAGGTTTACATCCTAAGCTGCTTGTGTCAAAACCTTCTGTACAATTTTTTTTTTTTTTCCTTCTCAAATGTAGATGTTTTCTTTCTGGGACTGAATCCCAGTTTCCTTCTGTTTATTGTTGTCCTTAGTTTTCGACTTGTTTGGGGTGGGTCTCCACAGTCCTCTTGGTGCTGGGGGAAGCTGAGCTGCAATTGAGCTAGCACTTGACTGATGTACTATGTTTCTGTTTCATCAGCTTTCTACACAACCGACCATAAAATGAAACCTACGTTTCTAAAACCTTTCAGAGAGCTGTAAAAATTACCTATTATGCCCATTTATTTGCTGGGGTTTTTTTTGTTTTGTTGGGTTTTTTTGTGCTGGTCTAGTACTTTGCATCTCAATGTTCCCATTAGTAAAAGATAAAAAGGGCATCTCAGGGCCACATAAGCAGGGAGACATGTGGCCACCAGGCTCTGAATCATGGATTTTTTTTCCCTGCTTTTGTTTCCACTGGCGTTGGCAGTGTTCATAGCCCAATAGAGTCTGTAAGAAAATGTCTTCAAAGCGCAATTCTGTTGCTGCTTGACTGCGTTTGTCTATGGGTTTTTTGGCCGTCACTGAAGCATTGACTTAAGAATCACTGAAAACTACCATCAATTTCTAATGAGTAAGACTTTACCAAGCAGGTATTTAAACAAAGAACAACAAAACCCACTTTTCTCTCCACCCCAGCTGCTTTTGATCCCATTGAATACTGTCAAATGGCTTAGAGTCATGCGTGACGTTTGTCACTTCTGAGTTGCTGACAGTACCTACCTCAATGTACTACATGCTATGAATTTTAAATGGTTTTATTGAAATAAACCAAAATTTATTGAAGTATTGCCATCTGTTACGTAGCGCAATTCTTCCCACTGGCAATTGGGAAAAACAAGACAAAGTGGCTGCATTTTGCCATTAGAATTGTTATTTCTGGGAAATAGGAACATTTCAGTTGCTGAATAAAAGTAGTCACTACACCATATTCAGTCCATCTATTCCAGCACAAGTTTGATACTAAAATACACCTTCCCACTTAGGTCTGGCTGTGCTTTTACATACATAAATATGCGAGAGGAATAAATTTTCTGTAGGCTCATAGTGATGTAAAAACTTCAGACAAAATTGGCCTCCTTGTCTTCCAGCTTTCTAAAGGACACTCTTCATCGTACGTGTGCCCTCTCTGTTTCTCAGCATGTTTTCATCAATACTGAAGGACCATGCACAACGACTGTTGCACATCAGACGATCCATCACAGACCCATCATGGATGGGGGGTGTGGGAGGTATAATGTCTCACTTAGGGATTCCTTCAGTATCTGAAAGACTCCTCGGGATTATATTTAGTGTTGTACTGAAGACTTTTTCCGAGATATCTTTTCCATAGAGGAAAATAATCAAGCAAAATACTGGATCTCTTGGCAAAAGTCAAGTCTGAGTATCAGAAATCTTTATCACTTACTGTGAAGAACATTTATTATAAAATAGCCACCCCAAGCCTCACATATCACTATTTCATCAGATGTTTTAGACCATTTTTCCAAGAGCCGTAAGTAAGAAAATGTACTCATCGGGAATGGCATCCCTGTGGTAAGTTATTAAAAAGTAAGAATTAAATTTTTGTTTTGTTTTTGACCTTCAAAACCACTACAAATTAGGACATCATATTAAGTGGTGAAATGGAGAAGGTCCTTTTTAATTTAGTCCCTCTGCCTGATCCACACTAGAAAGCAGTTATTTTCGTAGGAGACCAATTCTTTGATAAGATCTGTCTGCACCCAACTATCTGATAAACCGGGAACTAGAGATCCAGTGTCACCTTTTATTTTATTTACTTATTTATCCGTCAGTGGTGCAGGGATCTGGGGATACAGCCACTCCAAATTTTTCAGAATATTTTATTAGCCATAATTTATAAATTAAATCCCCAAATAACTTTTTTTTTTTAAATCACAAATGAAATACGATTTTCTGAAAGGAAAAAAAAAGGTTTAAAAAGGTTTAAAAAGCTTAAAAGCTGTAAATCATATCTCCTAGGAATATCTCTTGGCATTTGTAGTCCAAATCATAAGGTTTTGCCAATACTGTTCAGAGGCCACCTGTGTTGTCCTGGCCTAGCATTTTGACTAGATGAGTAATAAATGGGTTGGATTGTTAAAACATTAACCGGGCTAACAAGCAGTTCTTAACTCCGTATAGAGCGGTAGTTACCTTTTTTTGCTTGTAACAAAATTTTGTGTGAAACACCTTGGACTAGGATTTTGAGATGCGTCTGTTCCCGGGCTTTGTATTTTGATCTGTCCACCTGACTGTATTTTAACATTTAATGCTCTGTTTTGAAATTCAGGCTTGCTACTTCAAAAGAAAATGGCCTGGAAAGATTATTTAAATAAATAATGATCAGTCATTTATTATTATTCAAGGGAGACTGCAACACAATCTATATTTTAACACCAGTGGGGTTTATATAATGAAATTATTGTACTAGTAATATGATTACGACGAAACTACAGTTTGGGGCTATTTACTTATTTTTTTTTACTGCCTATGCATATAATGCAAGGCTTTCCACAGATCCTCTGTGTGGCTTTTTTATGCTCTGACTTGACCATATCTTGCTCTCCCTGATTAACGCACATTGATTTGCAACTCTGTCTACCGTATTTAAGCTTTAACTTTAAAAAGGTTGCCTAGCCTCTCTGTGAGCATGCCCGCTCCATGCCTTTTTATCAGACAAAATCATCACGAAGGAGGAATCGCAGGAATCCCACTCTGGGCTCTGCCGGCCATTAAGGATTGACCTGTGACTCTGGGGCATTCCTTACGTCTCCTGTGCCATCATTCCTTTGCTGCTACAGAAACCCCCAGTTATTGCTGGTAGCAATGGCCAGCTGCTTTGATCACCTGCCTTGCCGGGCATGCTTGCTATAGAGGAAAATTGTGTACACTGTTCCAGCACAGCTACAAAAGCAAAACCTAGTGTTTTTCTCAGCTTCTTCCAAAGTCAATAGTCCCTAAAATAAAAATACGAGAAGTTATTTTGACTATGTCTGAATGGTGAGGAAGATGCTCAGTTGTTGGGATTGCTTTAGAGGCATGATGACTGTGACCAAAGTGAGGGTGTGCCTCATCCTTTCTTGCTGGGGATTCCCTGTACTGTGTTACTACTACAGTTTAGTTGATCATGGGAAAGGTGGCAGTTATTTCTTTTTCCTTAAACACTGAAAACAAAAATCTTTATTTCCATTCTTGAACTATCACCTTCTAGTGAATACATCAGCTTCAATTCAAAGGCTTATCCCCAAACTTGTTCCTTGTCTTGTATTAGACTTTTCACATACTCGTACTTTATACTTTTCGTATCCTTTATACAGCTGCATGGATAGGCACATAACCATATGAGAATTTATTTTTTCATACGCATTTTGTTTTCATTAATTTTTTTTTAAGTTGCTCTGGTACATCATTTCATGAACACAATCTTATAAATGCTACTGAGAAATAAACCAAAACAAATTACATAAGGAACAGAGTCTTAGTAGTGCCAAGATTTTCTTTTCTGCATTGCACACGCAAAGTTTTTCTAGTTAATTAAGAACAAACACGCACACAGCACAACTAGCTCCTCCAACATGAATTTCATTTCCTTGAAGCTAAATAAAGACCAAACAAAACCGTTCTTGTTACAATTCCGATCTTCAAAGGAGTTTATTTATTTCCTTTTGTAGGTCTGGACAGCCTTGAGCTCTCTGTGTTTAGATTAAATCATCTCCAGAATCCTCCTGTCCCTCTTAGCTGTAAACAATGCTGCAATGGGAACGATACCTCAGGATTAAAGCCGAAATCAGTGGGATTAAGTGGAAAGAGGATGCCAAGAAGCAAGAGTAGCCCTGGCCTCGACTCCCACGGTCTGGAGCCCCTGCGGGTCTCTGGCACTGGGCAAACAGCTGGGAACAATGCCACGGTTCCCCCTTTGTTTACTGGAAAGGGGGTCTGTTCAAAACACACTAACCAGCGTATTAGAAGTAACACTTCAACACACACAAACGTTGGTGAATCTGTATGATGCATTCGATAACCTTCTTCAGTTTCTCTCTCATTCTTTGTCTTAAAACTGAGAGCTAAACCTCCAACTTACAAAATTTAAACTATTTTTGTGCACTGCATTCTCATTTGTAAAGGGTTTACATCCCCTGCAGGTTACTAAAACACAAATTACGACATCAAGTCTAAATTTTTGACTATCCACAAATATTTCTAATTTTTTCTTCACAGTATTCAAAAAAATTGGTTGAACCTGTAAGCTGCCCATGACGAAAGAAAATATTGTCACTTCTTTTCCCTAAAAGCTTGGTTTTGTTATGTTGATGGCGGAGCTATGTAAGAGAAATGAAGCCAGCCAGGAGTGATGAATGCTGGATGTCTGGTGGAGCTGTGCTGGAGCGTGCTGGCCTAAGGACACCGGAGGCAACATAGGGAGAGGGACTATGGTCTAAGAGGTCACCTGGCATGTATTTCTTGTTTAAGCATAGCAAAGATGTACTTGGGATACTTTGGTGTGCAGAAACTTTGCCTTTAATAGGTTGGGTGAGGACAGGCAGTTGTGTGAAGGCTAGAATGAAGGAGGATGGGAAAATTCATTTCAAAGCACAAGATCTTCCTGTTGTCTACTGGGAGTTCAACCGTTTTCAATATACATTTTAAAATAGCATGGTATGTGAAAAGTTCCATTTTCATTGCAAGGTATAGTCTATACAGAATGTACTTCAGTTCAGACAGAGGGTCCCTGAAACTTAACAGCCTTGGCCTCCATCCTATAGCTCCTGGCTAGCACCAGAGCGCTCGTTTCCATCGCCACTTAAAAGCTCAACTGTTCACCCAAAACAGACCATCTGGCTAGGCTGCTTCTAAACTCAATTTTCATGATTGGATAGAAAACGTTACTCAAAATAATGCTATTTACAAAGCCCTTTATTACATTCTGGTCGTTTCTGTGCTGTCACTTGAGAGACTAGCTGAGATTGTCTTTGATGGATGAGCAGCGGTTTATAATCCAGGGTCCACCTTCCCTCTCAGGTTTGAAAATGCCAGCAGTGAAATCTCCCTGGAAGCCAGTGGAGCTACCGCAGATTAATATTAGAAAGGAAATTACAGTATAATACAATATTTCGATATAATACAATATTGCAATAACCCCACTGCTTATTCCTAGGATGTTGCCATCGTGGTTTCTTCCAGTGAGGAGCAATTGTGTGGATCAAGCTGATGCCTCATCTCAGGTATAAAACACCCACTGTGAGATCTCCCTTGCCTAATCCTAGAGTTTTCCAGCCTGCTCCCTGGCTTCCATCATTTTCCATGAACAATTCCTCAGTAACACTGAATTGTTGAATACTCATGGAAAGCAATCGCTGTAGGGCTGTAAGCAGGACTGAGAGAAAATCGCTATATCTTGGAGTGAACTAATAAAAAGAGGAATTTACGCCTGTGTTCATTGTCAGGTCTGTGCATAACGCTCAGACTGACATGGTATACGTGCACCATATCTTGGCTCATCTGGAGAAAACCCACCCTACTCATGAAAGACGAGCTGCATTGGGGGGCAGATGAAGACCTCACTGTCCGCCCAGACCTGGTGGCAGCTGGGAAGAAAAGTGCCATTTTGGGGACTTGTGTCCTTGTCCTCCCCATGGCTGTGCTGGTTTGGGCAGGGAGATGCAATGGCAGCCCACATTCCCCCACCATGCATCTCTCTATGAGGCAGTGGACACAGCAAGGGAAGTTTTTGACCATGGACATCCCTGTCCTGCTCCCTCCCCCAGGGAGCACGAGGAAGCTGGTGCCCACCATTTCCCACCCGAGGTGCAGGCGAGTTTGCTGGCGTGAGCACACGCAGCATTGCTACCATCAACCCTTAAAACCGTGGTTACGGCTCCTGGGTAGAGTCACGGGTGAAGGCGTGGGGAGGGATGTCACCACAGCCTGCTGTCACACCGCATGGCCCGCTGCCAGCATCGTTTCTGCTGACAAGGGTTACGCTAGTAACCCTTTTTTGGGTGCCAAAAATATTATGTTGACTTGGCTTTTGATTTAAGCCTGACTCTAAGAATCAGGGACTGCTCCATGTTCCCCGATCTCCTTTAAGGCTCTACACATCTTCAAAGACACTTTCCATGATCCGATCCTGACCTTGCAAACCCTCTGGGAAGTCCTGAGCTCAGCATTACTCGGGAGGTCAAACACCATGATCACAGTGGTCCCTCCTGGCCTTTTAATCGACAGGTCAATAAGACTGGTCGTGTGAGTACTCAGAAGAGTAAAAATAGCAATTTTGAGTATTTGAGCAACACTCCTTCTCCTTCTAATATATTAGATAGAGATTCTTAAAATCAGAAGAACAAGATCTCCTGAAAAAAATAAAAGAGAGCGGTTATGAAAACATGGTCTAAATACTGACATAGACTCAGTCTGCTTACTCATAGGAATATATGCTTGTATGAATGTATACGAGCCTATACAGTGGAATATATGCCCTCTGGCACGTATGGCAGCTGGTGTCTCATACCCTCTGCTGCTCAGGGAGACCCGCCTCGGTGTTCCTGCAGCGGTTGCTGGTGCTGAACCAGAGTGTGCGCAACCGCTGCCTTCGCACGAGGTGAGGCTCCAAATTTTCTCCCTTGCCAGTAACAGGAAGAAAATAATCTAGTTTAAATAATTCCCTGATAGAACACAGGTCACGCACAATGACCTGCTGACATACTTTCATTAAACTGCTTTTTATGCAACTAAAATAAATAAATAAATGAATAAATAAATAAATAAAAATTTTTGATTGCTAGTAGTAAACAGAAAGTAAAACAATATTTATCAAGAAAATAGTGATGAATTATTCTCTGAACTCTGGTTAGGAGGAGGAGCCCCGTGAAGAAGAAAATGATAATTTTATTTGAAATGAAGATTGGCTATAAATGTATTTTAATATTTTTGGAACCGGTTCTGCATTACCAGATTACCTGCATTAACTTATATTGGATAACTCTTCAATTGTTAAAATAAACATTCCAGTTAAAATAATATGAGGTATGGTGGAAACATGCTATACATAAACTGTGTGTAGAGCCTGGCTGAACAGGGAACTATGTCTGCCATTGCTCTGTGGTGAACACTGGCCAGAAGAAACAGAAAGCTCGCATCAGGACGGTGCCGTGTTGAGAGTGCTGCACTCACAAGAACAGCAGGTTAATGAGATCCTTGATGGTATTTCAGTACCTGAGAAGAACATACTACTACGGAAAACTTCTTAAGTTATTTATAAAGTATGTTAAAAGGGGACTAATTCCCCCCAGACTACACCGGTGTGCGAGGAATTCTGTTCTGTAAAAGCCAAAAGCCATTTCTTTTAATGAAAGTGATGCTTAATTTATCTAGATAGAATCATTTTAAACCACTTTTCCTTCCATTTATCATTATTATTGTCATAAGTAGCTGATCTTCTGTAGTATTGAAAAGCCAGTAAAGGCGAACATCTTATATAAGTGACAGACACTAATTTGTATCATCATACTGGGCATGTTTCGCAGGTTGTCTGCCTCTTAATCTCTTCTTATAATTGCAGGAATAATTGTACTTGCCCTCCTTTGCACAATACTTGCAGATCCAGAGGTGAAAGTACTATAAAAGCATTAAATGTTATCTTACCAGTGGCAAGTATATTAAAAATTACTTCAAATCTTGCATGGAGAAAATGTTGCCAAACCTGAATGTAATTTTTATTGCATCCTTTTCATATTACACAGGCCATAATGTATTCGTAATAAAGCTGGAACACGAGTCTTTTTTTTATTAGATGTAATTTTGCAATTAGTTCCACAGTATAGCTCAGGAGACAAATGAGACTGATAAAAGTATTTAGCTGTTTCATCTTCAGCATGCATGATGGTTCAAACATGACTAAACTGAATTTGCAGCCGTCCTCTGGGATTGTAGATTGGCCACGAGCTGCCGGTGTGGTGCACCTTCCCTGGAGAAGTCATTCTCATTTTGCTCTGAGCTGCCCCACCACCACCACCACCACCACCACCA